>CM077166.1:23246352-23386806 GCA_039583875.1 Platanthera guangdongensis | reverse complement strand
AGGACGTGGTCGAGGAACCGGTGAAGGCAGACCTTCAAACCGTTGGCGAACACAGCAAAAACTCAACAGAGCAAAAAAGTCGCGCAAAACGAAGCTTTACACGTATAGTGATAATGTATACATCATTTTATTTGTATCATAATAAAATGAAATAATTTATCAATTTATAGGTAAATTTCTAAGATATGTTAATTATTTTTATTTTCTAATATATATACACACGAGCATCTTCGCGCGGGCTACGCCCATGCTTGATGCTCTCGGGCGGCCGCATATAGGCGGGCTTCGCCCGCCTCCGCGCGGGCTTCACCCGTTCTCGAGGCATCGTTGCGGGATGCGCCCGCATAAGGTGGGCAGCGGCCCGCAATATATATATATATATATGCGTACTCAAAATGATCGTAAAAAAATATAAATCGATAGTATTTTAATTTTTATTTTATAAAAAAAAAATTACGTTTTTGACGTAAAAAAACATTAATTTTTCGCTCTCTCTCGCTCTCTCTCGCTCTCTCTCGCTCTCTCTCGCTCTCTCTCTCTCTCTCTCTCGCTCTCTCTCGCTCTCTCTCGCTCTCTCTCTCGCTCTCTCTCTCTCGCTCTCTCTCTCTCTCCTCTCTCTCTCTCTCTCTCTCTATGCGGGCAACTTGCAGACGCCTCGACACGGGCTTCGCCCATGTTCGATGCGTCTGCAAGTTGCACCCGCATCAAGGCGCGGTCATGTCCGCAAATATACATATGAGTACTCAAAATAATCGTAAAAAATATACATTAATATTAAAATATTTATATTGTAAAAAAAATTATTATTTGACATAAAAATATTATTTTCGCTCTTCTTTCTCTTTCTATCCCTCTCTCTCTAGCTCTCTCTCCCTCACACTCTCCTCTCCTCTCTTTAATAATAATAATATATATAAAGACCCCCCCCCACCCACCCCCACCCCACCCTTATCTTCCTCTCTCTACTCTCTCTCTTTCTTTCTCTCTCTCTCCCTATCCCAACTCTCTCCCTCCATCTCATGCTCTCTCTCATGATCCAATGACTCTTGTTTGATCTATGGTGTGCCTCCAAATAACTATATTGCTTTATATAATAAGATATACTACATAAAGAGACCATGCACCCTCTCTCTACTCTCTCTCTCTCTCTTCTCTCTCTCTCCTCCTCTCTCTCTTCCCAACTCTCTCCCCCCCCCCCCCCCCAATCTCATGCTCTCTCTCATGATCCAAAATGGCTCTTGCTTGATCTATGGTGTGCTCCAAATAGCTATATTGTTTTATATAATAAGATATATACCAAAAAAGAGACCAGGCACCCTCTCTTACTCTCTCTCTCTTTCTCTCTCTCCTCTCTCTCCCCCCCCCCCCATCTCATGCTCTCTCTCATGATCCAATGCTCTTGCTTGATCTATGGTGTGCATCAAATAGTTATATTGTTTTATATAATAAGATGACATATATATATATGTAACGGTTCGATCCCCGATTTTTCATAAGTTTTTTTAATCAAATGATTAATAACCCACTCTAATTTATAATTAAGTACATAATTTTTCATAAGTTTTGTTGTGGGTCACTCAAGCCTTCTGAAAATAGGTTGAGATTGAACCGTTTTAGTCCGGGAGCAGTCGAGCGCAATCAGTCACAGAGAAATGAGACGGGTGATAAGGTTTTTTATCGAGGAAAACCCCAAAATGGGTGAAAAATCATGTGGCCGAGACTGTGCCGACCAAACTTTCACTATCAGTTGATATTGTAGGGAGCTTTTTTGAGAATGTGAGGTTGACGGATCGCTACTCGTTACAACTTGCGGCGAGAGAGAATAGTGCGACCGGAGGGTGACATGTCACCGCTCATGAAGCTAAGTATTTTTCTTGACTGCAGTGGAGTCGTGGAGAGCACCGCACTCCAGAGACTTGGTAGTCTTCTGCTTGTGCTCAAAAGTTGTAGCGACACGTTCTGCACGTTTTGGTGTGTGGGCTTGCCTTCTACTGCTCAAAGTAGAGTCTGAAGCGGAGAGAGCTTTGCGGTTAACTTGAGGAGGTTGAGTGCTGTGAGCGCGGGGCGCAGATTATTTGTTGTGGTGGGAGGCGTGCACACGGAGTAAAACGTTCTCGGGGGTGCACGAAGATGGATGAGATCTTTGTGGAGTGAAGGAGATTCCTGGTGGAGCTCTCAAGCGCGTAGGAGAAGCGGGAGCAGGAAAAGATGGAAATGAATGAGAGACTGAGGTTCTATTTACAAGCCTCATGAGTGGTTATGCGGTAATTCGCAAACCATAAACATCATATTTACTATTTGCAGACTGATTTCAATTCATATAGTTTACGACGAGTATTATTTTAATATTACCATGCGCACACCCATACAGTTATTCGCACCCCTTTATAGATGGTTAGGTTGGTGGTTATACTGGTGGTTACTCGCAGATCGGACGACGAAGATCGTGTGGGGATGATCAGACGACGAAGGAACGGTCAGTGGCAGAGAGAGGGCCGATGAAGGCAAGGAACCGCCCAGGGAAGTCGGTCGCGAGGCCGGCCGGGCGCGGCCGCGCTTTCACACGGCGGCGGTCGCCCTTGCAGACACACGCGAAGGTCCAATCGAGGTCCTCGCGGCCGTGGGCAAAGGGCTGGCCTTGCGCGCGAGGCGCAAGTTGGCAACGGGTGGATGCTAATAGGGTGCGATCGCGCGGGGAGCAAACGGCCTCGCACATGGAGGTCGCGGGTGGCCCTAGCGTGGACGGGGCGCATCCTCTTGCGTGTGGGGTCTGTGCACGTCCTTACAACCACGCGACAGTGTGCAAAAGCGGTGGTCGCGCATTGTGCGAATGTGCGGTTTCCAGCGATGATTGCGGCCATGACATTAGTGGGGTTGACTTCGGTCAATCCTACTTTCTCCACCAACAAGAGGTGGGTGCTTTTGCTATCCGAAGTTCGAATTTCCCATGATGGCTCCGTGTGGCACGATGGTGGCGGGCGTAAACGCATGGGTTAAACCGTCATTTGTTAAGAATCGCCTAACAAACATCATCTGTTTGAACATAAAAGTGGGTGAAGTTTCTTAGGGGGCGTTAACGAATGACAATTTAACCCTCATGTTCATGATTGCCATCATCGTGCCAAACAGAAGCAGATATTAGGGGGACCCTATGAAGTTTGAATCTGTAAAGATAAGGGAGGTGATGAGGACAAGTCCATTTATAGCATAACTGAGGTGTGAATATCCCACTCCCCCATGATCCCACCACTTTAGTGGGGATCATGAGGGAAGCGCCGCGCACGCGATTGGCGCACGCGATTGGCGCACGCGATTGGCGCACGCGATTGGCGCACGCGATTGGCGCACGTGATCACGCGTGCACCGGGATCCCGCTACCCCTCTCCCTCTGTCGGCCCGGCTTCCGGTCAGCCAAGAGGTCGCGCCTCACGACGTGCACCCCTCATTCAAATGGGAGGCCCGCAGGTGAGGACGGAAGGCCATGACTCGTGGAAGTGTGGATCCCGCACTGACTCGGCAGAATCAACCCCTTTTCTATTTGGCATTTTATTCTTTTTGTTTGCGAGATCTTAAAACAATACTTATTATTTGTTGTGCGCGACCGCGTTTCTCGTGGTGTTTTTATCAATGCTTGGTTGTTGCAAATGTGTGACCTGTGATGTATAATAAAGTCGACTCGCTAGGTGAATCTTACTTGTTGCCGACAATGTTTTAATTATCGGATGTCGGCGACATATCAGATTGAGTTTTTAAATGTCAGATGTCGGAAGCCGAAGACATGTCGAGAATATTTTAAAATATCGGATTTTCATGTCTTATAAATATATTTTTATGTATAACTAATTATGATTACATGTTATAAAAATAAAAAAAATAATATAACAAATTGATTAAAAAAAATGAGTCATTTATATTACAAAATAAAACTTAATATTTAAGATAAAATATTATTAACAAATACAAAATGATACGTTATAATTTTATTTTGATAATAATAAGTTTATTGTAAATAAAAAAAATTAAAAAGTTAAAATTTTTAGGTTGATTTTGTTGAAGCCAGGAAAAATTCTAACCTCAGAATTCAGACCAAAGCCGACTAAGGTTACCAGCTCAGAAGCTAGATCAGACGACTAGGGTGACTAGGACAAAGAATCTGGTCAAACAGGACCCCAGATGTTGCGGCAGGAAGGTCCACCACGTACCCGGATACTCGAAAGGAGCAGCCCCTTCTCAACCAAAGATGGACGAACTGGGTACGAGGGAAGCAAGCTGGCAAAGTCGCAAGGTCGCGACTTGCTCTCTAAGGAAGAGAAATTCAAAGACTAGCTAGTATCTCGAAAATGAAGCGCGCGAGTATCCTGCGAGGATTCCAAACGCCTCACCTCGTACCCCTGGGGTCCTATTTATAGGCAAAACAAGGGGGGTCCATATTTTTATAACCCCACCCCTGGCAACTAGGCGACTTCCAGAGGAACTCGCATGGGCTGGGCGAGTATCTCGCCTAGTCGCCTACTGGCGAGTATGCGAGGGAGCTCGCATATACTCGCTCAGGCCTTCCGCGATCTTGTATGCTGTCTTTGACTCGCTGTCTTAACTTGTTGACCTTGACTTTGTTGACCTGGTTGTGGTCGGGTCCCTCCTCGACGAATACGGGTTGTACAAACGCAGCGGAAAATACTATAGTAAACATGTTAGACATCCTACAAGAATCTAACATCCAAAAAAAAACTCAAGGCATGCCTTACACTAATTTATAGTATGATATCGAAGTAGTTTATAAGTATTTAAATATAGTGATTTAGAGTTTTAAAACATGAGGTGCATGATATAATAATAAAATTTATTTTATAATTGAAAATACTTATAGGCATCCTAGCATAAATCCTTCACAGAGAGCAAGAACTACTGATACGCCGGTAACGTATATGTAAAATAACGCAAGTGTACGTGCCGGTTCAAGTAATATAGAGTGAGAAGTGATCGTCCCTCGAGGAAGTGAATGATTTGGTGCTCGCAACTACTAGTTTAACCTTTTCCTTAAATTCAAGTGAGATAATTGATGTGATTTAGTTAAGCGAAACTATAGATAATAAATACTACTTAGCCCTTATCTAAGAATGACTTTTTCTTACTTTGGAGAATTAGTCTTGCATGTTGTTTTCCTTAGACTGATATGACAATTGTTTTTAAATCATCTCTCATAATTGGAAAATTACTATCCTGCAACGATTTTAAGATGGATAACATTATCTCTCGATCTCCGAAATCCGCTTACCCTACTTCCCCTAGTCATCTCTAACTTAGGCGGATTTAGAATAACATGAAGCGCTAAAATCAAAGTTGCTAACTTGAGATGAAATCTCTTTCTATCTCAGAGTTATATCAGGACTTATGTCACACTTACGTCGCTGCTCTCTCGAGTCTCGCAACGCAGTAGAAAGATGGAATTTTGACTAAAGCATCGCGCGACTCCTCTCTCGAATCTCGCCGCACGCAAAGAGGATTCAACCTTAGGGTAGCACGACTCATCTCTCGAATCTCGCCACACTATCTAGGAGAAGAACACTTACTCAAAAATTCCACATATAAAAGACATAATCTCAATAAAGATAGAACATCAACCAATTATGAAAGATAAATTTAAATCAAGTCATCATAAAAAGTCTAACTACTCACAACACACAAGACTTATGGAATTAGTTCATGGTGGAAGGGGAGAACATCACAAAAATTGGAAAGATCTTACAGCCCATGATAAAAAGAATGTAAAATAACGCCGGAAGATGATCTCCAATTCGCATTCAAGCAATCCTTCTCCAAGATCCGGTGTTGCCCTAGGTCTTCTTCTCCAAGCAATCTCCTCTTCTTTTTCTTCTCCAAGTATGAATGATAATCCCCTTTTTCCAGCCATTTTCGTCCTTTAATTTCGTGCCCCCATCTGAAAGGATGCCTCCTTTCAATTTGTAACTACTGCAATATTTCAAAAATTCGGATCTTTTAAATTCCGAAAGTTGTTATAACAACTAAAAAAGTTGTTATGACAACTTTCCCAGCACAGCAAACTGCTTCAGCATTCCTTCTCCGGATTGAGTTTTTCGGCTAATCTGACAAGAAAACATTAGAAAATGATCAAATAACTCAAACTTAAGTTAAAGATGATTTTTATCATCTTTTTATACTCAATAGAACATCTTTTCACTATTTTTTATCAATAAAATGGACATGGATAACTTCATTTAGGAAGTTATCACACCCCCACACTTGAGTCTTGCTAGTCCCGAGCAAAGACATTTCATAAAATTTATTTGAGTGAATGGATAGCTATTGAGATGAGAATTCGATGATCCTTGTCCTTAACCCAACTGAGTCTTAACATCATCAAGACTACACAACTGATAAGCTTGCCAATCATTAAAAATTCGACTCTCACGAATTCATTAGTTTGATAAAAGCAAAAGTGCAATTAAAAATTTAGTGTTGCGTGTGATTTCTTCAAAATTTATTTACTCCCCACACAATTGTTTTAGCCTCCATATGAATTGAAAAGGATGAGAATATGCTAAATTTTTTTTTTTTTTTCTTAACCGCGACAAGAGCTTTTAGTTTATATGGAAGTAGGTTAGGCTTTGGCTTGGTTCGCAATGTTGAATGCTTGATAGTGGGGTGAAAGAAAAATCCTAGTCGAACGTCCTAATCAATTACCATATTATGAGGTTCAATTCATTAACATTAAATATCTAAATATTATGCCCATAGTTGGGATCATTCCAAGTATGTATTCGCCTACCTAGGCCGCATATCACTATGACAAAATTGATCATTTTTTTTCTACTTTTCTCTTCTCTCTTTTTTTTTAGGCATAGTTGGGATCATTCCAAGTAGGCTCCTACATACTTAGGCCACATATCACTATGACATTTACTCTTTTTTTTATATATGTTGAATTGAACACCCATAAATGGTTAGTCAATTAAGATATGACTAGTCGACAATTTAGGGATTGAAGCATTTAGTAATGTGTAGCAAAGGATAAAGGGCAAGCTCAAAGATACTCATGAAGGATCACAATGGTTTAACTACATAATCCCTTATCTTGGTCTACATCATTAACTCAGTTCTTACTCATCCCTCCCTATTCATTTTTAGGAGTCAATTATCAACAAAACTTTGTAGGGAAGGATAAATAAATTTTGAAAAAAATTGTGCATTGTGCATAAAAACACTTAACACTTTAGTCAAATATCATGCTAACTTCAAATTCGAAGTCCGAACTGTTAAGATTGTCTAGCCTAATCATAATTGGGGTAAAAATTTGGGTCATTGACCTCAAGCTCAATCAACATATTAAGCACCCAAATAATGAAGGGTAAACCACCCCCCACACCTAAAGCATTGCTAGACCCTAGCAAGACTATATGCAATAGTTATGTTGACTATTGTTGATTAGTAATGAAAGATATAGGGATATAAATAAATGAATTAAAATAACTCCCCTGAATTCATAAATGTAGACATTTGTGCAACTATCTTCATTCCTTACAAATCCATGAGTACTAAGCGTAGGCAATTGACTAATCAACTTGTTCTGCATACTGAGTATATTCCAAAGTTTAGAAAATTCATAGCCCAAAATAAAAGGGAAGCGTAATTACAAAAGGGATTAGCAATAGAGGGCAATTAAAGGTGACTTCGTTTCCTGAAACAAGTTAGCTCCAAAATAAATAAAACTTTCAACGCATACATAACATTCCTTGAAATAATCTGTGGTGAATCAACATCATTTGAGAGCTTAGATTAATTGAAGCATGATAAAACTTGAAACAAGCCAAAATTATATAGCAAAATAAGCTGAAAGTCAGTGAGTAGCATAGGCCAAAATGAACTATAATATATCAACTTCCTAACGGTGCGAAAGAGAGGAATAACTAACAAAATGCTAGAGATAATAGCAGGCCACTAAGGAGATTCGTCGGCCTCTGCCTCATCATCAGACTCTGCTTCCTCATCACCAGACGCTTCTTCGTCCCCATCATTGTCTTCATCCTCGTCGTCGTCTTCGTCCTCCTCCTCTTCTGCAACCTTGGCTGGATCAACTCTAGTTCGGTCTATAGTCAGGAGATAGCCAGCATCGTCAAATTGGCCCAACATCCTAAACTTCGGCTTCGACATCGGGATCTTCGCCTTTTCCATGACTTTCCGTATGTTCCCCCGAAGATCCTCAAACTGTTCTTTCGCGTACATCTGCTGACAGCGCTGATAAGCTTTGATGTACTCAATATGTTCCATCAGAGCATCGGGGTCGGCCCCATGATCGACTACTGGAATATTGATACGTAAAGGGTTCCTTGCCCGTGTCTGCGAACTCTGAGCATCGCCTTGCCCTGTTCTATCGTTACCTGATCCGACCTTGATATTCACTTCAATGACAGTTTTGGTGATATGTCGCTTGACTGGTGCAACTATGTCATTTGCCTCCATAGGCACTCCCGCAGCCCTACAAAGCTCAGTGATCAGTGACGGGAACCATAACTGCCGAGGTTTCACCTCCCTAATCTTCTGCCGCAACTGTAACGTGATGATCTTGGCGACGTCAAATTGCATTCCTGTGATTATTCCGTAGATCAATCCCAACTTATCGAATGCCACACTATTAGGGTGTTTTGGTCGGTAGGACGCCGGCGTTAACAAATAAGAGCCACGCTTTAGCTTGTCGAGTCAAGCTTGAGGTTTTCAGAATTGTTTGTTTCGGACTCATCCATTTGGGTTCGTCTGTGGTGCACACAACCTTCAACATGTCACTAAGATTGACTTTGTTCAAAATCTCGGTGTAATCTTCATACTCTTGATCTTCCAGGTTAAACATATCGCTAATTCGAGCCGCAGAAAAAGTAACTTCCTTGCCCCGCACTATCACCGTCTCATATTCAACGTCCCGGGCGTTTGCATAAAATTCATACACCCATGCAGGAACAATTTCAGTACGTGGGTGGCAAAATGACTCCCAATTGAGCGCCTTAATCTGCTCAGCGTATGCAAGACTCCACGCTCGTTTTTCCATCACGAATCCCCTCTCCTCTATAAACTGAATGGACTTCACCTGCTCAAATCGCTTCCGCGCACCCTCTCCAACAAATTTTTCAGGATTTCTAGCAACTCCCTTTCCCTTCCTCATCTTATCTCCCTTCTTAGATGGCATAATGAAGGCTAAGCATATACGTAACACACAAACCACAAAGAAATAAATTTGTGTACTAGGGTTTGCATTAGTTAGCACAGAAGGAGGGGGGAAAGGTGTATACCTTAGGAGTCGTCGTGGAAAAGCCGATCGTCGTTCTCGCCGCCCACACTTCGCGCAACAGCCGGTCGTACCCGGGATCGCCTCCGTCACGGCCCACGTATCGCGCAAGCGCCGCCGACACCTTGCGTGAATACCACCGCCAACACCTCGCGTGAACGCCGCCGCCGGATCGCGCGCGAGCGCCGCCACCAACACCTCGTGTGAACGCCGCCGCCGGATCGCGCGCAGGCTCTCTAACCCTAGTCGGGGGAAAGCGAGTTTTGCGAAATGAGGGGGAGGGGAAATTTCCTTATAAACTTTAAGGATTTTAATTATTTAGCTAAACCCGGCTTAGGTTTAAATTAAATCGGATTAAAGCTTTAATAACCTTTAAACCGCCATCTTAGGAGTAATCGGCGCGCCGGTTCAATTGAACCGCCTAAATCACGCTTAGTGAAGGAGCAGTCAGTAATTTAATTCCCATTACATACGTAACGACTTGTCACAACAACCAGCAGGAAATGAACCGCATGTACGCCGGTTCAATTGAACCGGCGCTGAACCGCCAGCCCTGGTGGTTGAAGGAAGAGGCAGTACGCAGAATCCCATTACGTATGTAATGGGGTTGTTGCAACAATTTTTAAGAAATTTAAATTCTGCTCTTTTTACCGTGCTCCCAACAAACCTATCCGAATTTTGTTCCTCCTGAATCGCCAAACTTCCTCTTGGATAATTTCAAGCTAGATCAAGTAAGGGCTATGGACATCCTCCTTCCAATTGAGTAATTCACATCAAAAATAACAAATTAACTACGTCAATTTTTTATATAAACCTATATAAATCTAATCGATGGGTTGCCTCCCACCAAGCGCCTCGTTTAGAACGTCCCGGCCGGACGTTTTTCGTCAACTTGTCATTGTAAATGTATGACCATCGCCTCACGATGGTCATTATCTACATAATACTCTTTCAATCGTTGACCGTTCACCTTGAACGTAGAGCCATCCTTCTCATTGCAAATTGTTACTACTCCAAACGGGTGCACCTCTTTTACTCTAAATGGTCCAGACCATCTAGACTTAAGTTTGCCTGGAAAGAATTTTAATCTCGAGTTGAATAACAAGACTAATTGTCCCATCTTGAACTCTTTTGCAATTAGTCTTGCATCATGCCATTTCTTTGTCTTTTCCTTATATACCCTCGAGCTCTCATATGCGTTCAATCGAATCTCATCCAATTCATTTATCTGTAGTAATCTTTCATCCCTACCTCTTGAAAATCAAAATTCAGTTTTTTAATGGCCCAGTAAGCTCTATGTTCCAACTCCACCGGGAGATGACACGCCTTCCCATAAATCATTTTGTACGGGGTCAATCCTATAGGAGTTTTAAATGCAGTTCTATAGGCCCATAAAGTATCATTTAGTTTTAGCGACCAATCCTTGCGAGTGACATTCACCGTTTTTTCTAATATTGATTTAATCTCTCGATTTGAAACTTCCGCTAGACCGTTGGTTTGCGGGTGGTAGGCCAGGGCAACTTTATGAGTTACTCCATATTTCTTCAAAAGTGATTTAAATTGCAAATTGCAAAAGTGTGCCCCTCCATCACTAATTATAGCCCTTGGTGTACCAAATCTAGTGAATATGTTAGTCTTGAGAAACTTTAATACAACCTTGCCATCATTTTTTGTGTGGCTATTGCCTCTACCCATTTTGAAACATAATCTACCGCTAGCAGAATATACAAGTTGCCGTTTGAATTTACAAAAGGCCCCATGAAGTCTATACCCCATACGTCGAACACTTCGACTTCTAGAATATTAGTCATAGGCATGCTTGCTCCACGATGAATATTTTCCACTCTTTGACATCGATCACAGTTTTTTACAAAAATATGGGCATCCTTAAATAGTGTCGGCCAATAAAATCCTGATTCTAAAACCTTCATAGCAGTACGGTCTCCTCGAAAATGGCCTCCGTATGGAGAAGCATGACATTTTTCCAAAATACTTTGGACTTCAACTTCAGGAACACACCTACGAATGATTTGATCTGCACAGATTTTGAATAAGTATGGTTCATCCCATAAGTAGAATTTCACCTGATGAAGAAACCGTTTCCTTTGTTGGTGATTAAAATCCGTAGGGAGCACTCTACTAACGATGTAGTTAACAAAATCTGCATACCATGGAGTGTTATTCGTGTCTGATATAGCTAGTAATCGTTCGTCAGGAAAATTTTCTCCAATCTCAACATGCATATTTTTCTCGCTTTTGTGATCTAATCGTGATAGATGGTCGGCTACTGGATTCTCGGCTCCCTTTCGATCTTTGATTTCTAAATCGAATTCTTGTAAAAGGAGGATCCATCTAATAAGTCTAGGCTTTGCGTCCTTTTTATCTACCAGATATCTTATTGCTGCATGATCTGTGTAAACTATCACTTTGGAGTTTATCAAGTACGAACGGAATTTGTCAAAGGCAAATACAACAGCTAATAATTCCTTTTCCGTGGTGGTATAGTTCAGCTGGGCATCCATAAGTGTTTTGCTAGCATAATAGATAGTGTGAAAGATTTTGTTATGAAGCTGCCCTAACACGGCTCCAACCGCGTAATTGCTAGCATCACACATAAGCACAAATGGCAATGACCAGTCTGGTGCCTTAACTATAGGAGATGTCACTAGACGCTGTTTTAATGTTTGGAATGCCGTCAGGCAATTATCATCAAAAATGTACGGAGTGTCTTTTTCAAGAAGGTTGCATAGCGGCTTAGATATTTTAGAGAAGTCTTTTATAAAGCGTTTATAAAAACCCGCATGACCCAGAAAACTACGAATGCCCTTGACATTCGTCGGTGGAGCGAGTTTTTCTATGACTTCCACCTTTGCACGGTCAACCTCTAACCCTTTACTAGACACTTTGTGTCCTAAGACAATTCCTTCGCGCACCATGAAATGGCACTTCTCCCAATTCAATACTAAATTTGTTTCAACACATCTTCTCAAAACCTTACTTAATATTCTTAAACAAACATCAAATGATCTTCCAAACACTGAAAAGTCATCCATGAAAATCTCAATCTCCTCCTCAATCAACTCGGCAAGCAGAGCGATAATACAGCGTTGGAATGTTGCGGGTGCATTACATAACCCAAAAGGCATTCTCCGGAATGCAAAAGTTCCAAACGTGCATGTAAATGTCGTCTTTTCTTGATCTTCAGGTGCAACCATGATCTGGTTGTACCCCGAATATCCATCAAGGAAACAAAAATACTCACTACCCGCCAACCTATCGAGGACTTGGTCAAGAAATGGAAGCGGGAAATGGTCTTTTCTAGTCATTTTGTTCAGTCTCCTATAGTCCATGCATATTCTCCATCCCGTGACGGCCCTAATAGGTATGATTTCATTATTATCATTTTTAACAATAGTCATTCCACCCTTTTTCGGTACACATTGCACCGGGCTCACCCACTTACTATCTGAGATAGGGTAAATGATGCCTGCATCGAGCCACTTAATTATTTCTTTCATCACAACTTCTTTCATGGGAGGACTAAGCCTACGTTGATGCTCTATAGATCCTTTTGCCCCCTCTTCTAATAATATTTTATGCATACAAACAGACGGGCTAATTCCCTTGATATCGGCTAAAGTCCAACCAATGGCGCCCTTGAACTCTCGTAAGACTTCAAGTAATTCTAGTTCCTTATCTCGTTCTAACGATGCACCAATGATAACCGGTAGAGTGTTATTCTCCCCCAGAAAAACATATTTCAGATGTTCGGGCAGTGGCTTCAAATCTAATTTCGGTGGTTCAATAATGGATGGTTTCATTGTTGTAGGCTCGCTGGACCTACTTATAACCTCGAAGTTCCTACCAATTGGTTGCTTGTCACATGAATCTAAAGTTTTGACTACCTCCTTGACTTCTAAATCGTCCTCTCCTTCCTCAATAGTAAGAATACTCAACAATTTAGATTCTAGTTCATCACTCTCATGTACCAACCTAGAAGGCACAACAACTTCTTCTATCGAAAAACATTCCTCCTTGTCATCAGGGAATTTCATAGCTTTAAGGATATTAAACGTTACTTCCTCATCGTTTACTCTCATTGTTAACTCACCTTTTTGGACATCTATAAGGGTGCGTCCGGTGGCTAAAAATGGTCGTCCTAAGATAATGGGCACTTCCTTATCTTCGTCCATATCCAACACAACGAAATCCGCTGGAAATATGAATTTCTCCACCTTGACTAGCACGTCCTCAACAATTCCCTTAGGAAAAGCTAAAGACCTATCAGCTAATTGGAGGGTGAGAGATGTTGGTGTGATCTCCCCAATACCTAATTTTGTGTAAATAGATAGCGGCATCAAGTTGATGCTAGCCCCCAAGTCGCACAACGCTCTTCCGGAGAACTTCATTCCAATTGAACATGGAATTGTAAAACTCCCGGGATCTTTCAGTTTTTGTGGTATCTTATTTTGTAAAATAGCACTGCACTCTTCGGTTAGTGCTACTATTTCCTTATCAACGAATCTTCTTTTCTTTGACAAGATGTCCTTCATAAATTTAGCATAGCTAGGCATTTGTTCAAGTGCCTCAGCAAATGGGATATTTATAGTTAACTTTTTAAACATATCCATGAACTTTTGGAATTGCATGTCAAGCTTATTCTTGGCAAGCCTAGATGGAAAAGGTGGTGGAGGGTAAACGATGTCTTTCTTTTTATTAGTTGGGTTATCAAGTTCAATTAACCCTGGTTCCTTACTCTCTCTAGACCCTTCTTTTTCTAATTCCCTTGCCATATTATTTCTCTCATTCTTCTCTTCCTCCCTCACTTTCTCCAACAATCCATCCCCGCTTGCTATCTCTACTCCGCTCCTTAAAGCTATGGCCTTGCAATGACCATTTTGGTCATTTCGACTAGGGTTAGGCGTGGTGTCAGAAGGTAAAGATCCCATCGGTCTTTGGTTGATTGAGTTTGCAAGTTGACCTAAAGTTGTCTCTAAAGACCTTAAGGAAGATTCTATTCCTACCATTTTAGAATCATATTTTTGAAACATTCCTAAGATGAATTCATCTGTCATTCTCCTAGGATTTACTTGTTGATGTGAGACATTATTTGGCGGTGGATTCGGGTTTTGGCTAAATCCCCCGGTTGGTTCATCCCTTGATTAGTCTTCCACGAGAAATTCGGATGATTCCGCCACTCGGGATGGTAATGATTCGCGAATCCTGGTGGAATTTGCCCTTGTGGCCTGCCCACATAATTTGCTTCTTCAGTAATGTGATTTAATTGTTCTACCGTGAGTGGGGCATTAGATGTAGTGGTTGATAATGAATCTAATCTTTTGTTAATAAGGTTAAATTGTGAGGCCATTTGGGCGGCCAAAGATGTGAATTGGTCCACTTGATGGATGCCCACTTGGTTGCTATTCCCTTGTCTCTCATACGCTTGGTAGTTATTTGCGGTTAGATCTTCTAATATAGAATAAGCATCCTCGGGATATTTCTTCATCAAAGAACCCCCTGCAGCTCCATCAACTAAAATCATAGTTGCCGTCTGTAGCCTGTTATAAAAGGTAGATACTTGTTGATGTTGAGCCAACCCATGATGTGGACATTTCCTTAACAACTCCTTGAAACGCTCCCAAGCGTCGTAAAGAGTTTCCCCGTTATTCTGTGTAAACGTGGTTATGTCCCTAATCAGCTTTGCAGTCTTAGATGGTGGGAAATATTTATTTAAGAATTTTTCAACCAATTGGTCTCATGTCGTGATTGAATCATTAGGCAACGACTCCAACCAATCTTTCGCCCTTCCTTCTAAAGAAAATGGAAATAGTCTTAGCATTATTGCATCTTCAGATGCGCCATTGAATTTAAACATATCGCAAATTGCTAAGAAATTTCTCAAATGAGAATTTGCGTCCTCATGACTAAAACCTCCAAACTTGTTATTCTGCACTTGTTGCATAATAAGAGGATCCATTTTAAAATTATTTGCAGCAATTGCGGGTCGAGCAATGCTGAAATGTAAACCTCCTCGTAGAGGCGTGTTATAATCATGACAAGTCATTCGTGGGGCCGCAGGTTGGCCATTTTGATCCACGTGACCATCATTATTATTAGCGTTATCATGTGCAGGATTATCCATCGCAAGGTGATTAATGTTAGCGTTTCTAGCTTCTCTTCGGTTCTGTCTACAAGATCGCTCGATTTCAGAATTTAAAGGTAATAACTCAAATTGCCTATATCTGGACATGCACAGAACTAACTTTTAATGATTTGAAACAACAAATACTTGATCTCTAAATACTCAGATCTTGCTAATATTGCAAGAAATAACACACTAAATCCGTTACACCTCCCGGCAACGGCGCCAAAAACTTGATACGCCGGTAACGTATATGTAAAATAACGCAAGTGTACGTGCCGGTTCAAGTAATATAGAGTGAGAAGTGATCGTCCCTCGAGGAAGTGAATGATTTGGTGCTCGCAACTACTAGCTTAACCTTTTTCCTTAAATTCAAGTGAGATAATTGATGTGATTTAGTTAAGCGAAACTATAGATAATAAATACTACTTAGCTCTTATCTAAGAATGACTTTTTCTTACTTTGGAGAATTAGTCTTGCATGTTGTTTTCCTTAGACTGATATGACAATTGTTTTTAAATCATCTCTCATAATTGGAAAATTACTATCCTGCAACGATTTTTAAGATGGATAACATTATCTCTCGATCTCCGAAATCCGCTTACCCTACTTCCCCTAGTCATCTCTAACTTAGGCGGATTTAGAATAACATGAAGCGCTAAAATCAAAGTTGCTAACTTGAGATGAAATCTCTTTCTATCTCAGAGTTATATCAGGACTTATGTCACACTTACGTCGCTGCTCTCTCGAGTCTCGCAACGCAGTAGAAAGATGGAATTTTGACTAAAGCATCGCGCGACTCCTCTCTCGAATCTCGCCGCACGCAAAGAGGATTCAACCTTAGGGTAGCACGACTCATCTCTCGAATCTCGCCACACTATCTAGGAGAAGAACACTTACTCAAAAATTCCACATATAAAAGACATAATCTCAATAAAGATAGAACATCAACCAATTATGAAAGATAAATTTAAATCAAGTCATCATAAAAAGTCTAACTACTCACAACACACAAGACTTATGGAATTAGTTCATGGTGGAAGGGAGAACATCACAAAAATTGGAAAGATCTTACAGCCCATGATAAAAAGAATGTAAAATAACGCCGGAAGATGATCTCCAATTCGCATTCAAGCAATCCTTCTCCAAGATCCGGTGTTGCCCTAGGTCTTCTTCTCCAAGCAATCTCCTCTTCTTTTTCTTCTCCAAATATGAATGATAATCCACTTTTTCCAGCCATTTTCGTCCTTTAATTTCGTGCCCCCATCTGAAAGGATGCCTCCTTTCAATTTGTAACTACTGCAATATTTCAAAAATTCGGATCTTTTAAATTCCGAAAGTTGTTATAACAACTAAAAAAGTTGTTATGACAACTTTCCCAGCACAGCAAACTGCTTCAGCATTCCTTCTCCGGATTGAGTTTTTCGGCTAATCTGACAAGAAAACATTAGAAAATGATCAAATAACTCAAACTTAAGTTAAAGATGATTTTTATCATCTTTTTATACTCAATAGAACATCTTTTCACTATTTTTTATCAATAAAATGGACATGGATAACTTCATTTAGGAAGTTATCAACTACTAACACAAAAGTAGACACTAGCAACTAGCCAAATATCCAAAAACGACATTAAACAATTAGTGGGCGTCAAATACCTGACACGAACCCACTAAAAGTTCTCAAGTCTGAAGTATACTACAAAAGAACAAAAGCTACCTCGCAACCTCGAGGCACCCTCAGCAAAACCCAGCAACAAAACTACTCAGCCGCACCACCGGCTACAGCCCTAAACCTGAGGCATTTAAGAGAAGAACACCTCAGCAAGCAGAAAAAAAACAAGTGGCAAAAGAATAGGCAAGCAAGTGAGTAAGCCAAACAAAAGAGGGTGTACCAAACCCAACCCAAGGAGGAAGAATGCAAAAAAAACAGCTACAATTAGCCAAATAAAATAAGTAGAGAAAGGTTAGTCAATATAATATCCTCGAAATTAAAAAGAATGCACCAAGTGCGAAGGTGAACAAGTCTGGGCATAATCAGCAAAATTTAGCAAACTGTGACATAAACCACAAGAAAACAACTGAGCACAATACGGCTCGGAAGAGGGTGGATCAACAACACGTGGTATGACTGTGTTGCAGGTCAGAGAGGGCGACGACCTCAAGCGCCCTAAGCCCAACTCCGGATCCTCAACCGTCACACAATTGGTACTGTGGTCCACAAACATGGCCAAACCGGGCCAACCAGAACCCAACAGTCCGGGAAAGGAGAAACTAAGCATACTCCCACTGTGATGATCCACAGAAAGAAGGGGCCTCCCGGTTGGGTGGTATGCTAACCACAACCAACACTCATATCCCCAACGTCACCATCTCAAAATCGGCACAACACCTAAGTATTACAACGTTAAATCGAAGACCACGACCTATAATCGACCTAAACTAAGCGCAACGCATCCTACGCTCAATGGCGTCGAAAAACTTACCCTAAGCGTAAGCCTAAAAAGTTTTAACATCTTATACTCTAAAAGAAACAGGAACATTAATATAAGATGAAAGTCTTACCATAAGAACTTAAGGAAAAGGAGAGAAAAGGAGTCACTTGCCTTGGCTTTACCAGAGAAAGCCTCCAAATCACACCTCGTCGCAGATCGGGACTAAGGGAGACGAGAGAAGCCGAAATCTGAACAAAAGTGGACGAAATAGAAGTTAGGGCCAAAAAAACCCTAACGAGAAATCTCAAGAAATGGGGAAAAATTACCACGATGACGTAGGTCTCGCCGAGAGCTTTTCAAATCTATGCTCGAATGAAGATTTCGAGCACCGGAGCTTCGTCGGCGGCGACCGGAAGGTTCATGAAATCTCACGCTCCGTCATCGCCATCCTCACGTTTCTTCAGTTCTGGTTTGGTTCAATGAAGAAGAAGAAGTCCTAAAGGAAGAGTGGGTCCGGTTCTAATTCTAAGTATACGTATATATATAGGTATTTATAAAAAGTTGTCTAAAACGGATTATTTACGAGTGGGTGCGCGGAAAACGAAAATAGAGGTTGAAGATGGCTACAAATCGAAAAGTGGTCAACATGAAAGTTGTAGATCTCGTCGAGACGAACAAATTTCATGTTAACCATTTTTTGATACGATGTTGTTTTGACCCTCAAAACAGCGCCCGAACGCAGACAGAAACGGACTACTTGAGTGGCAGCATGAACCACTCGAGTTCCATCATAAAATACTCGAGTAGCAGCATATCACTCGAGTTCCAGCATGTTGTACTCGAGTAGCAGCATATTTTACTCGAGTAGCAGCTCATCACTCGAGTTCCAGCATGTATTACTCGAGTAGCAGCATATCACTCGAGTTCCAGTATGAATTACTCGAGTAGCAGCATATCACTCGAGTTCCAACAGAAAAAACAAAAATAGGGGCTCAATATGGCTTCAAATCGAAAAGTGGTCGACATGAAAGTTGTAGATCTCGTCGAGACGAACAAATTTCATGTAACCAATTTTTGGTATGACGCCGTTTTGACACAACGGCGTACGAGCGAAATCTGAAACGGGCTATTCGAGAAGAACCATAACTACTCGAGAAGACTCAGAACGGAAGCCCAAACGCGCGCCGAATTAAACGAAACTCGCATCGAAGGCGAACACTGACGCTACGAATTTAACGGCGAAGTCAAAACCAAAATCCGACGTGCCAATCTCGAGTTATACACTCCCAAAGTCTATGACAAAAGTAAATAGTACAAAACTACAATCGCGCGTCGAGACTAAAAAAAATATTCGGATCGCTACGAACTTGACGAGCAAGTCAAAAGCCACAAAACTTAACTTATCAACTCGAAAACTTTCAGTTTCGACGAAAATCCCAAAATCTGGTCAATCAGACCTAACGGACGCGAAAACGCACTAACGGTGCTGCGCCGACAACATGACGTAAAAAGGGTAACACCCTGACGTCATAAATATGACGATATCAAATCAAATAAAATCATCGAAAAATCGGGCGTTACAAACTCTACTGGGAGTACGACCTCGGACCCATGAGGCAGTTTGAAAAGGGTCTCCCCTGTGGCCGTGTTCAGAGTGGTTCTCAAGGCTCAGAGGACTGAGGGAAGCTGCTCCACCCAGTTACCTTTCAGGTTTTCCACCTTCAGCAAATTAACAATTATCTTGTTCGCAGCTTACACATGTCCGTTGCTCCTGGGGTTGTGGACCGACGCAAACCGGAGGTCGATGCCCAATTGGCCGCAGAGCTGACAAACTCGTTGTTGGCGAACTGCGGCCCGTTGTTTGTGACTATGGCCAAAGGCAACCCGTGCCGACAAATTATTTCTCCCCATATAAAGTTTCGGATTACCTGTGAAGTTACCTTCGTTAGTGCCTTGACCTCTAAACACTTCGAGAAATAGTCCATCATAACCAAGAAGAATTTCCTTTGGCCACTGGCCTGAGGAAAAGGCCCCACCAGGTCCAGTCCCCAGATTGCAAAGGGTTATGGTGTCGTGATCGTCCTAAGTCTCTGCGCCGGCAAGAGCTGGAGTGGTGCATAGAGCTGAC
Organism: Platanthera guangdongensis; assembly: GCA_039583875.1. Taxonomy (NCBI): domain Eukaryota; kingdom Viridiplantae; phylum Streptophyta; class Magnoliopsida; order Asparagales; family Orchidaceae; genus Platanthera; species Platanthera guangdongensis. Next base: position 23,366,807 of record CM077166.1, on the reverse strand, counting down.
ACTTATGACATTTCATTGCGTACTTTGTGTCGTCTTTGTTAGTGGTCGGCCAGAAATACCCTTGCCACAGCACCCTCTTTTCCAAGGTTCGGCTTCCCGAGTGGTTGTCACACGCCCCAGAATGGATTTTTGCCAAGACCTTGGGGACCTCCTCCTCGACAATGCATTTAGCTAGGAGCCCGAAGAGGGTCTTCCGATACAGCACCCCCTCTCGCAGTAAGTAATAAGCGGACTAGTATCTGAACTTCCTGTTATCTAGGATCTTCTCTGGGAGCTCCCCTATCGTTAGAAAAATGACAAAGGGATCCATCCACGAGGGCTGCAGGTCGATCTCCATCAGCTCCCCCTCTTCAATGGATGGTTGGAACAACTCTCTCATGGTCCCCCCGCCTGAGGGCCGAACTTGGCGAGACAATCTGCCTCCATGTTGTCCTCTCGAGGCACGTATCGAATGGAGAAGGTGTGAAACAACCCAATGAGGCCCTTAACCTTGGCGAGATACTTCTGGAGAGTGGGCTCCCTTGTCTTGAACTCCCCCTTGATTTGGGAGGCCACCACCATTGAGTCTATGGAGACCTTCACATCTTGGACTCCCAACTCTCTGGCTAAACGAAGCTCCGTGATCACCGCCTTGTACTCGGCCTGGTTGTTGGTAAGAGGAAACTGGATATCGATGACCTGCTCAATCCTCGTTCCCTGAGGGCTCATTAGGATCACCCCTCCCCCCAGGGAATACTTCCCTGACGCCTCGTCTACTAGCACATCCCAAGCTGCTTGATCGGACGACCCGGGCTCCTCCACCTCTATGACATACTCTGCCAAAACGTGGGCCACAGCCTGAGCCTTCGTCGCTAACCGCGGGACAAATGAGATCTCAAACTCACTCAGCCCTACTGACCACTTTGTCAATCTTCCCGAGTGCTCCACCCCTTCCATGATGTTGTGAAGGGGATGGTCGGTCACCACCTTAATAGAGTGGGCCTGAAAATAAGGTCGGAGCTTTCTGGCCGAGACAACCAATGCGAAAGCCAATTTCTCCAAAATGGGGTACTTGAGCTCTGCCTTCCTCAAGACCCTACTAACGTAGTACACCGACAATTGCTTCCTCCCTTCCTCTCGGACCAAGACGGGGCTCACAGCCTCCGCTCCCACCTCGGAGAACAAAGCTAATTCATCTCCTTCCCTCGGCCCTTAGAGTAGCAGAGCCTGGGTGAGTTGTCGCGTCAAAGCTTGAATACTCCTCACACTCCTTGGACAACTCAAAAAGCTGATTACCTTGCAACACCTTGAAAAAGGGTGAGCACTTCTCTCCTACCCGAGAGAGGAACCTGCTCAACCCCTAGCTTCACTGTCAGACGCTGGATCTCCTTGGCATTTCGAGGTGACTCTAACTCCAGGATCGCCTTCACCTTGTCTGGGTTGGGCTCCACCCCCGCAGATATGAGGAGATGACCCAGGAATTTCCCCCTTTCGGCCCCGAAAATGTATTTCAAGGGGCTGAGACTCATTTTATACTTCCTCGGGGTGGTGAACGTTTCCACCAAGTCCTGGAGGTGAGACCCGGCATCTTTACTCTTCACCATTAGGTCATCCAAGTAGACCTCTAAGTTTCTTCCCTTTTGCTCCCTGAAGACTCTATCTATCATCCTTTGGTATGTCGCATCTGCATCTTTTAGCCCGAACGACATCATTTTGTAGTTATAGCACCCATCGTCTGTGATGAAGGCAACATCCTTAACATCCGGCGGGCGCATATTTATTTGGTGGTAACCTGAAAACACATCTAAGAAACTCATTACAGAAAAACCGACGGCTGAATCTACCAGCGCGTCGATCTGAGGCAGGAGGTAACAATCTTTGAGGCATGCTTTATTTAACAAAGAGAAGTTCACACACATTCTCCATCTCCCGTTCCCCTTCTTAACCATCACAACATTGGATACCCAGTCTGGGTACTAAATCTCTGATACAAAACCCGCCCTCACTAACTTCTCTAACTCCTCCAGGATGGGCTCAGCTAGCTAGTTCGAAACGGACCTCTTCTTCTAGCAGATCGGACGGGCGCTAGGGTCGAGGTTGAGATGGTGACACGCTACGTCAGCGTCGATCCCCAGCATGTCCACCGCATCCCAGGTGAAGACGTCGATGTTCTCCTGGATGCAGCTCCTGACCTCCTAGTCTTCCTCACTCAACCTCCCACTAATCTGCACTGTCTTGGGACGGCTGTGACGTAACACTGCCTCGCCACCTTAGGGTCTCCCCGGATCCGGACCTGGACTCCTCCGCTGTTAAACTTCAGGCACTGGTGGAATGAGGAGGGCACGCATCGGAAGGCGCTGATGAGGGGCCGTCCGAAGATAGCGTTGTAGCTGCTCGGAGCATTTACGATGACGAACCAACAGTTTCGGGACGTTCCCCCCAGGGTCACATGGAGCCCCACTCCCCCTTCCACCTCCTTCCTCTCTCCGGAGAACCCGAACAGAGGTCCATCAGAGGCTAACACCCTCCTGGCTTCCACATTCATCTCATCAAAGGCCTTCTTGAATATCACATTCACTGAACTTCGATTATCGACCAGGATCCTTGAGACCGTGAAGTTTTTAATGGTCGTCTGGATCACTAAGGCATCGCAGAACGAGTCCTCATAGTCCGACAAGTCATTTGATGAGAAGGTAATCTTCTCCGTCGGGGTGGGGTTAGAGAGGTCGAAGCGACGCTCCGACGAAAAATAGTTTAGAGGCTCCCCTTGCAGGTGGCCTCAATCCCCACTCCCCTGTGGATCACCTTGATCCCCCTCATGTGCCCATGTCGATCCTGTCTTTGCACTGATCTTCTGCCTCAACTCTACATCCTTCTTCTCCGGCTCTTGCTTCCTCAATCTGCAGTGGTTGGGGTTGCATTCCTCCGGCCCTTGCCGCTCTTCGGAACTTCAGGAACTCGCGACAGGTGGCTGTCGCGTGACCTCCCTCCTGATGGAAGTGGCAAAAGAGCAATGCCACCCCCTCCTCCTCCTGTAGGCTGATTTCTCCTTCCTCTTCCTCTACCTCTTCCTTGGACTGTCGTCATGGCTTGTTGGGGAGGGGGTGGCAGCAACTTCTAGCCCGGTCTCCACCCTGGCGGGTTAAACTGTCCTTGCCATGCCAAGTAGTTTCCCCCACCCTGAGCTACTCCTCTTCCTTGACCATGGGGTGGTCATCCCACCGGCCTCCAGGTTGGCTGATGAGCCGACGGTTGGTTCCCCCATCCCTGCTCCCGAAATTCTTGTCTTCTCGGCTCTTCCCTTCTTCCTTCTTCTTGTTGATAACTTCCATGTGGTTTCACCACGCCCCCTCTGATCTTGGTCAACCCTTAGACGAAGTCGGGATTGGTTGCCTCACACTCGATCTCCCTTGCAGCTCGATCGATTAATTCTTCGAAAGACCGTGGGGGGGTCCCTGGTTAGCTCCATCCTGAACATCCCCTGTCGTAAACCCCGGAGTGTAGGTCATCTGCAGGGTGTGTCCTGAGACCTCCTGGATCAAGATGATTTCCTCCTGGAAGCGATCGGTGTAATCCGTCAGCGTCTCTTCCGGCCCCTGCTTTATCAAGAAGATGGCTTTGGCTCCCTTCTTACTTTTTTCGACGTCGAGAAGCGCAGCAAGAAGCCGCGATGCAAGTCTTCAAAGATGTATATGGTTCCTGAGGGAAGCTGGCGGAGCCAGTCTCTTGCCTTGTCCTTGAAAGTGATGGCGGACAATTTGCACTTGAATGCATCTGTCATCTGCCTGATGGAGATTGCGGCCTCGAACCATTGCATATGTTGAACTGGATCGTCCTTGCCCGTGTAGAAGAACATGATTGAATCTCTGAATCCTTCTGGCACCGGGACTGAGTGAGCTCGCAAAAGGGGCTCCCCGAGCCTTTCTAGCGAGCCAAGGGATCTCGCCGGACCAGCTCGCCCGACTGGGGAACTACCGGCGAGACGAGCAACAACTCGCGCCCTGAAGTGACTTCTCGCCCCCCCCCCCCCCCCCCTCCACCACTATCTCCTTCCTGGATCGCCTACCCGGCATCTCCTCGTCAAATGTCGGTTGGGCGAGTACTAGGACCGTGGAGGTCGAATACTCGTTGGCTCGCATCATGAGGTCGGAGTGCAGGGTCTCCAAGATGACCTTCGTGAATTCTTCAAATTGCTTTTGGGTCACGAAGCCACTTGCGGGCGGCGAGCTCTCTAGTTCAACTCCTTTCCCCTCATCTCCAGCAATGGTGCTTGCTTGGGATTTTCCTGACAAGCTACGGTCCACGCTCACCGCACCAAAAATGTTAAACCCGGAAACCACGGTTCAACGAGGAGTTCAGACCGAAGTTGTAGCTCGCCTTTACTTCTCCCGAACAAGCACACTGGGCTGAGGATTTAGAGTTCGAAGACCTTCTCACCAGAAGCTCATAAATACTCCAGAGTTGCGGCGAGGAGGTCCCTCCACACACCTGAAAGATCTTAGATCACTTTCCCTCACAATCCAATGTTGGACCGGGCACATTCGAAGGGCTTGGAGAACTCCCGACTACCCACCCGGAAACCACGGTGAATAGTGAGTTGAAGCTCTTGCCTACCAAAGCTAGTCAAAGGAGAGAGAAGCCAAGAAGAGGTCCTTTCCAAAGGTGCCCTTGAGGGGTCTATTTATAGTGTTTTGGGAATGTCTGTGGATAGCGAGATCCCGTCTTTTCATTTTACTAAACGCAGCCCATATTGGTCTGCTAACAGCAAAATCTCATTGTTTGGAACGGCTAATGGAAGGCCGAAAATGGGATGTCATGGGAACGGGGAACACTCCCCTTGGCAGGCGAGTCGAGCGGGTTGCGGCCTACTTGCCCGGGTGGCGAGTGCTTGGTGAAGCCAGCACTCGCAACTCGCCTCTTTAACCGATAGGCGAGTGCGAGTTCGCCGGCTCCACTCGCCCCTTATTGCTTGCCTGGGTAGCGGGTGCCCGGTGAAGCTAGGCACCTGTCACACGCTTCCGGACGGCTAAGCCCACTCGACAAATACGGGGTTGCACAGGGGTGTTTTGGGTATTTCCTGTTTTAGGATTAAGTAATATTAAAGCATTTTTCTTGCTGAGGTGGGGGACTTTTGGAACTTTGAAAGAAATCAGAAAAGAAGCATGCCCTATTTCAGGTACTGTTGCGGCGGAACTATTCTGAGGTTTATTTTCGTGAGCTTCTTCCTCTCCTTTTCCGTCTTCGGCTTCCACCGGCGGAGGTTCTTTCGATTTGGGAGATCAAACTCCTTTCCAGAGCCCCCTTGAGGCGACCAATCTCTTGTTCATCATCCTCTGTGATGATCATGTCATCTGCATACACCGTAAGCATAGTAATGTGTCCTTCATTCTGCCTGAAAAACACTGTATGATCAGAAAATATCTCATCCCAATCATCGCCTTCTTAAACCTGTTGAACCACACACGAGGTGACTGCTTCAGCCCATAGAGGGACTTCTTCAACCTGTTGACTCTACATTTTGTTTTGGTCGTTCCAAACTCTGGTGATATCTTCTCCATATACACCTCCTTTGCTAGGTCTTCATGAAGAAATGCATTCTTCACATTTAGTTGGTGCAACATCCATCCATCATTAATTGCCAAGCTGATCAGAGTGTTGACAGTGCTCATCCTAGCAACGGGTGCAAATGTCTCATCGTAATCAATGTCATATGTCTAGTTGTACCCCTTGGGAACCAATCAAACCTTGTAGCGCTCAACCTATCCATTTGGGTTTTGCTTCGCAGTGAACACTCATTTGCAACTGACAACCTCCTTATTCTTTGGCAGCTGTGTCAGCTCCCAAGTCTTGTTCTTCTCAAGAGTCCTCATCTCCTCCTTCATCGTTACCTTCCACTTCGGATCGTGTTTGGCAACCTGTCAATTGTTATTTAAAATAATATTATCCAACGATGCAATGAATGCTCTGTGAGAAGAAGAGATATGATCATAAGAGACAAAGGAAGCAAGATACTAACTGTATCTATCAGGAGGATTTCTCACATTGCTGCGAGTAGTCTTCTGTAATATCACGGCTGACGAAGGAATAGGGGAAAGGATATCACCTGAGGGTGACGATGATGTAGGTGCACCAGGAGTAGGGACTGACGTGGCCAAGGGACTGGGAGTTGGACTAGGTACAGGAACTGGATCTGGTACTGCTGAGAGCTTCCCCTTCCTACTGTATGTAAGTAGCCCCCCTGAGTCGTAGGTCTAACATCTTGCCCCTCCTCATCAATCTCCTCATCATGCTCCTCATCACTCTCATGCTCCTTCTCCACTGATCCTCCTTGTCATACTCCTAGATCTGTCACTATCCTCTCCCTCTCTTGCCTCATATTTTTAATATCTGACGAGTATGGTGTGGGTAGGGTTCCCTACTGTTGGCACTTGGCAGTACTGCTCCAATTCTCTAAAGTGAACATTCATGCTCACAAAGTTCTTTTCTCCACAGGACTCCAGCACACGTACCCCTTCTGAGTACAAGAGTAGCCCACAAAGATACACTTGACTGCCCTCGCATCAAGCTTACCAACACTCGGCATGTTGTTCTTCACGAAGCACACACATTCAAATACCTTCAAAGGAAGGATCCCCCATTATGCCCCTGCAACTACTGACACGGAGACTTCCACCACAGAACCTATGATGGCATCCTGCTGATCAGTTGTGCCACTGTCAACATCGCATATCCCTACAAATTCTGAGGAACTTTCAGGTTGAGCATCATAATCCTTGCCACATTCAGAAGGTGTCTGTTCTTTCTCTCTGCCACTCCATTGTGTCGGCGTGTATGCACAGGTGGTCTGGTGCAATATCCTATGGGCTGACAAGTACACCCCCATTGCCCTATTAGTGAATTCTATTTCATTATTCGACCTTAGTACCTTATCACTGTAGTGTATTGTCTAAACATGCTTATGGAAACCTCGGAAGCAGGTAAGTACCTCACTCTTATTTTTCATCAAATATAATCAAGTAACACGAGATGGACAATCAATAAAGATTACAAAGTGCTTATAACCATTCAAAAAACTTACAACACAAGACCCTCATACATCGGAATAAACTACATCAAAACGAAAGAGCTTCTCCGACCCGTACTAGCATACAAACTTCTAGTAAGCTTGCCTAAATCTCAAGTATCAAACACTAATTTGGTTTTGTTTGCTCTTTCAAAAATAGCAGGAAATAACCTAACTACAGTGCCAAAAGAAGGGTGCCCCAACCGCCTGTGATGGAGTATCGGCATATCGTCTGCACTCATCTTCTGTCCTTTAACTTATGCCTTCTCTACCACAGATACATGAGCCGCGTCCAATCCTTCCCAATTCAGATACCACAGTCCAACATGCCAAGTCTCAGTCCTAAGTATCCGCCTCGTCGTTTTCTCCTGAAAAGTCACCTTGGAAATATCAAAAGAAACAACACATCTTAGTTGAATGATTATGGAACTAATGGATAAAAGACTACCTGGAAAAGAAGTATCATGCAAAACATTGGATAGTTTTACCGAACCTGAACAATTAACAGTACCTTTACCGACCACTGGTTGAAACATACTGTCCGTCGTCTGGAAGATATTTGCAGTAGTTAGACGAGAGTAGGAGGAGAACTCACCTTCATTTCTTGTCACGGGATGATTCCCCTGAATCAATGATCCAATCTGATGTCGTGGAGAAAGATATGGATGCAAGAGCAAGAGATCCATCAATTGGGTGGGCATACATAGCGACCCCCCCCCCCCAACTCCATCTCTGTTCCCCTCACCTTGTTGTTTCCTCTTGATGCACTCCATCATGTTCAGTAGGGTCTGCTCATCCTCTGTAAAGATTATGTTGACTTCCTTCGTACTGTCAGTCATGCCCAAATTAGCTCGATAGCCTCATCGGCCACCACGAGCCCGACCACGTCCACGACCACATCCCCGTCCACCACCCAAATCTCTCTCCTTGGGCGGCTTGGGGCAGGTTTGCCTCAAATGGCCCACCTCCCCGCAGTTGTAGCACTGGTGGGTTTCTTCCCTCTGTCTTGTAACCCCAGGGCCAGCAACCGCTAGTGCTGACTTCAAGGTAGTGGACCCTCTTGTCTCTGCCTAAAGTTTGAGACGCATCTCCACCTGGATCATGACAGAGATGGTCTCGATAAGTGTAGGAATCGTCGTACCAGATAGAAGTAGGGCTCTCCGCTGATCAAACTTGCAATTTAATCCCTTCATAAACTTCATCGTCCTCTCCTCCACTATGATCTTGGAGACCTGACACTGTGAGTCACTGCAACACATCTCGCCGGAGGCGTGATCGTAATCCACCCATAGACGTTCCAACTCGGAGGTGTACTCCTGCACCGTCTTCTCTCCCTGAGCGGTGTCATCAATTTCTTCCTTCACCTGGAAGACCCGCAAAGTGTTTCCCACACCATCATATGTATTCTTCAGCTTATCCCCAACCTCCATGACCGTTGCTAGGTCATCTACCATGGCGACAATCGATGAGACAACCGAGCTAAGAAGCCACATAAACACCATCATGTGGGGTCGACTCCCGCTCATCTCCTTTAGTCGGGTTCTCTAGTTTCTTTATTGCCCCTGTCATGAAGCCCCCAACCTATTTTGTTGCAAGGATTTTCTTCACACGGCATGACCAACTCAGGTAGGTGGTTGGTTCATCAAGTTTCATATCAATCGATTCGCCGGTCGGTGCAATGAACCCAACACCTTCAATAATGTGGTTAGCTCATCCGGGTCCAATATCTTCAAAACAACTTTCATCGTTCCTTCCTTCAGCATCATGGATCAGCTTCCTCACTAATCACCACATCATGTACGTATCAAGCAATGCCTCCTCTCACCCTAGATCCGATCACTGCATCCTGAGACCAGGGTATGCGGGATGTGCTCAGGCGTAAGTGGCATATGCTCGCTGCACTGTGTGCGGCAAAGGGAGGGAGATGTGGCGTCAAAGACCTGCCGGCCGCAGCCAGAGACATGCTAGAAGCGGCCTCTAGGTCGTCGTTCGTGCGGCGCTGAAGTCGCAGACCCGACGCGCCGCTGACAGGAGATCGCAGCTAGTGTCACAACAAGCGACGGGAGATCGCTGCTAGCGTCGCAGCCAGGAGACGCATCGTTCGCATAAAATATTGGTCCTTATTCTTTATTTTTACAATGATAATGATGATCAATTTGGCATTCATATGGAACAAAATTATTTTTTTGCAGCAGTTCAAAATACAACAACGACAAAAAGTAGCAGGGATGTCTTATGAAAAGATAAATTTATATTATCACAAGAAAGTACGGGTGAATCAGTAAAAAAACAAAAAAAACATTTGTTATGGACATCAAGTTGAATGTAAGACATAAGTTTATGTTTGAGTCCTAATGTGGTAGTCTAGTAGTGGTCTAAATAACTTGGAGTCAACCTGCTAGAAAAGGAGATTTTGATGAAGACATAAAACTATAGTATTAGCCACAGCTACAATAATTACTTGAAAAGTTGGAGCATGGATAACTCAAGTAAAACAAGGAACAAAGAAACTACTTTCTGAATGTACGACTGTAGTAGTATGCATACATACCGTAGGTCCCAAAATTTCAGGCCTTCATGTCCAGCAGTCACTATTAAGTTTGACCATTCAATAACACTGCATATATAATTTAGTATTAGTATTTTAGCATGTGTGGGTTTAGTCTCACATCATGAGTCTTGTTTAAGAGTCTGTTATAACTCAATATATTTCCCCTTTGTGGATGAATAAAATACACTCTTCTATTCCCTTTTCTCTCTTTCAACATGGTATCAGAGGGGAATCGACTTTGGGAATTTTTTTGTCGCCCAAATTTGTTGTTGGCCTAAAATTCTCGGTAGCCTTCTGGTAGACCAGTCCAGATCAAGTCACAAAAGTACCGACCTGCACCCGTCCGGACCACTATCGACCCTATGTCTTATATGTTGTATTGTGTCATTATTTGGGTTTCATGTTGTTGTATTGGGTGAATATATATATATATATGTTTATATATAACACTTATACATATAATATAATATATATATATTAATCAAAAAAAAATTTGGTAAGACACACAGATATATATATATATTATATATATATATGTATATAATCCTGAATATATATATATATATATATAAATATATATGTATTACATTTGGGATAACCCCGGTTCAGAGGAAGCCCAGCGAAAGAAAAAAAAAGAGGCACTGTTCATCTTCCCGAATGGCGCACGACTAGGGCTCAACCGCAACCTCTCCCACACGATCGGCCCGCGATTCTTCCACGATCGACTTCCTCCCGCACTCCTCTGACTTCGGCGCAACTCCAGAAGAACCTCCGACGGTTCTGCAACCGCCGCTCCGCCATTTCCGCTCCGCCAACAGCGTCGTCCACACCTGCAACCTCCAACGGCTTCGAGACTTTGCTGCTCCACGCCCGCCTACCACTGCTGCCCTATAAAAGAAGGAGAAGAACGTTAATGCAGATGATGAGATTTGAATGAAAAAAAAAAACTGAAGCTGCTGTTGCTGTCATTCCGTCGATGAAGACGATGAATAGTGCGACGTCCTGTACCTGTGAGATTGCTGTAGAAATTAGGTGTGTCTCCTGCTTCCTGAGAGAGTTGTAGGAGTTAGGAAGAGGATCAATGAAAAATTGAAGAAGTTGATGTTGGCGTTTGATTTCCTGTAGACTTTAGGCGTGCTGTGTTTTTTTCCTGTTTGGGAGTTGAAGCTGAAGATGAACAGTTGGATTGCTGCTCTGTTTCCTAGTTTCCGGTGAGATTATTTATTGTTATAGGAGTTAGTTGTTGGTTGTATTGTTCCCGTTGGGAAGATAAAGTACAGTGCTATTTAGTGTTTCAGTGTTAATGAACTTGTGAGCTTGATGTTGGTATGCTTCCATTTATTTTGATTAGGATTACAGCGCTTTGCTGCCTCCAGGTTGAGTGTTACAAGAAGGTTGTTTAGAAATTATCATGTGCAGTAGTCTGATTGATGATTAATAAGATATAATTCCTGTGAGATTGTTAATGAAAGTTTAGATTGTGATTCCTGGTTTTGATTCCGTGTGTGAGATGATAAACAGGGAGTGCGAGGAAGAGAGTGATTTTTCCTCGTTGTGTGATTGAAGATTTCGTGGAGGCACCTCGAGTGTTGAGATTACGTGGATCCACCTTGAGTGTGAGAGCGAGGGAATTTAGGTTGTTAGTTTGTGGCTTCCTTACTTTGTGAGTGATTCCGTGGAACCACCTCGTGTGAGGGAGTGATTTAATTCCTTGGTGCCCGTATGCGATAGCGGCCGACCTCGGAGCGGAGATCGAAGGTGACGAGAAATTTCTCGCGTGATCGCCATCGACTTCGAAAAACGGAAGACGCCTCTTCCGTGGGTATTGTTTTCTCTCTCTTTCTTTGTGTGTGCCTCTATTTTTCTCGTAGGATAATTAGACTCATTGCCGAGTTTTCGCCTGAGTTTCGTCAGCAAACGCTACGTCGAGAACTCCCAAACGGAAACGTATTTGGAGTTCACGATTTCCGTTTTTGCTACGATAAGGGGAACGGATCGAAGTGGCAAACTTCCTTCCCCGGATTTAAATTTGAATCTTAATTAAGAAAATTCATTTTTTTTTAAGAAGTAATTTTGTGCTTTTTAAATCCAAGCTGCGTAATTTTCTTAGTACTGCGCCCGCTCTAAACTCAAAAATCATATTTCGCGGCATTCGGTTAGGGTTTCCTAGACATAGCCGACAGGTGCGTAAATCCTACGCACCGTCCTGCATCAATTGGTATCAGAGGGAGGTTCCCAAAATTTTCCTAAGTTTTGGGATCCGCCCTGCGTCGAATAGGAAACCGCATTTCATTTTCTAATTTTTTTTTTTAAAAAAAAAGAGATTTTTTATTTTATCATCATTGCATTTAATTTTGTTAGCATGTATCGTCGTAGTGATAGAATGCGTCAAATTGAATGTGGTCACCCGAGTCGTGGACACGAAGGGAATGAACCGCCCCAGTGGTTTACACCTTTCGCCCACCAACTAACGACCTTAACTGAGTACATGTCAGATGCGTGAAAGGTTAGCACAACTTAGATGTAGGGTGAGTAGATTAGAAATACCCCCTCGAGCGTCAATGCCGCCTCGAATTCGAGATGAGCATTCGGTCCATGAACATTACGATGTTCCTCATAACTTTGTGGAAAGGTCTACCTTTAGGAAGAACCATTTATTTGAGGATCACGACTACCCTTACACTCACACCCATAGTGCCCAGTCACGGAGATCGTTACGACACTTCGATGATTATACTCGATCACCGTATACCACTACCAGAGATCGTGTTGCTCCACCAACACGTTCTCTCATATAGAGACGATCCGTATGATGACCATCGTCGTTATATACTCGTACCCGAGTGGATCTTATTGGTCCCTCGACACCTTATTATGAGGATCAGATTCAGTATCCCTCTAGTTATCAGTACTATACATCACCACTATATGAGGAATCTGAGACTGCATATGTGCGACCTTCACCGTACGTTCGTAGGATACATGATCATCCACGAGCACGTCATGATTATGTTATGGACGATCGTCACGATTACACTCACGAGTCCGATAGAGGTCACTATTATCAAGATTACGTCACACCTAGCGATCCTCCTAATGTTCCAAAGGAGAATATGATGATAGGTATTGAGGGGCAGCAAGAGCCTTCTACTGCCCACACCAGGGAGACGTCACCCACTCTATCTGATGTCCTAGTACAGGATGTGTGGAGTCAAACCCCATGTGAGTCAGCTCCACTTAGTGAACCCGTCCAGGATTCGATCTCTACTAGCTCTATTTTGAGTGTAGATTCCTTGCACACTTCACCCGATGACGGCTCGAGTCATATCACCACACCCGATGACGGCTCGAGTCACATCACCACACCTGATGGCGCACCGAGTGACATTACGATCGGGAGCCGAGAGCTTAGTAGTGATCTCGAGGTAGTCACTTCTACCCTTTATGAGAGTATGACCCCTTCTGATGGTTCATTTTGGAGGACCATCACTCGACTGATGGTCATTTGACGACCCTCCTATTGAGCCTCCAGATGAGCCACCTCGCCCTTGTATGGATGAGCTTTATCTGAATAGTACACTTGCAAGTTTTAAGACATGGATACCTGCTCCATTGTCTCTCTTGATGTTGATAGTGCTTGGGCATAGTCATCTGGTTGCTCGCACTCTAGATGAGTTCTGGGACGTACCACTTGCTGACCATCGTATTTGCGATGAGTTCTTCTATGTCCCACCTGGTGAGCCTCCTGATGCTCACTCTTCCTTAGCACATTTATTACGGTTGTCACACTTCGTGCACTTTTATCTAAGAGCGCTCCATCTGTTGTTGGGGCCTATATTTGCACGCGTCGCATTTGCGACGAATTTTATTATATCCCTCCCGGTAAACCACCAGATGATCCGCATATAGGTTCACCACACATTTGGGATATTTCCATCTTTAGAGACAACGGTCGAGTTCGAGGTTGCACTCGCTGATACGTTGATATTGTATCTGATCACTGATGTCTCAGGTTTGCACTTGAGTGTTCATCGCCCCCGCGATGAATTCTTTTATGAACCACCCTCTGAGCCTCCTGATCATGTACCTCTATCAGGAGTTGCTCTTAGTATCTGAGACCATCGATTAGTGGCGTTAGTCATATTAGTAGTTCATTTATTGCATTTGCATGATTTGCATTAAAATATGAGCGGAAAATTGCATAGTACTTATGATTTTTATGCAACTCAACTTTAAAAAAGGCATAAAAGAACTACTAATTTTAAAATGAATCACTTGATTATGGTTCGGCTAGATCCGGAACGGTTTCCTTCTGGAACCGTAAAGAAGCTAGCTACCGTAGAACTGGACCCTTTCGAGTAGTAAATCGGATTGGGCAAAATGCGTGTGAACTTGAGATGCTTTCCGTTTGGGGAGCGAATCCTGTTTTTAACGTAGCCAATCTGACTTAATTCTACGATTACTCGCTTGAGTCTTTAGAATCTCCATTGTCTTCTTCTCCATTTGAGTCTTCTGGGTTGGTGAGTGAGAGTGAGGAGCCACATTCAGGACATACCTTTATTCATTCCGCTACTGACACTTTCAGTGTAGTTCATTCTGTTTTCAAAGTCAGTTTCAGGTTGAGCATGAGACGCCAGAAGAATATTCTATTCCAGTTTCAGCACATATTGGACCGTGACCACTACTGATGATAGTTTTTAGAGATACTGATTCATTGGCATGAATGTTGATTTTCCCGCACCACCGCTCGGAGCACTCACCAGAGATGAGTGATTTCGAGAGGGGGAGAGTTGGTGGAGACCAGTCCAGATCAAGTCACAAAAGTACCCGACGCTGCACCCGTCCGGACCACTATCGACCCTATGTCTTATATGTTGTATTGTGTCATTATTTGGGTTTCATGTTGTTGTATGGGGTGAATATATATATATATATGTTTATATATAACACTTATACATATAAATATATATATATATATTAATCAAAAAAAAATTTGGGTAAGACACACAGATATATTATATATATATATATATGTATATAATCCTGAATATATATATATATATATATAAATAAATATATGTATTACATTTGGGATAACCCGGTTCAGAGGAAGCCCAGCGGAAAGAAAAAAAAAGAGGCACTGTTCATCTTCCCGAATGGCGCACGACTAGGGCTCAACCGCAACCTCTCCCACACGATCGGCCCGCGATTCTTCCACGATCGACTTCCTCCCGCACTCCTCTGACTTCGGCGCAACTCCAGAAGAACCTCCGACGGTTCTGCAACCGCCGCTCCGCCATTTCCGCTCCGCCAACAGCGTCGGCCACACCTGCAACCCCAACGGCTTCGAAGACTTTGCTGCTCCACGCCCGCCTACCACTGCTGCCCTATAAAAGAAGGAGAAGAACGTTAATGCAGATGATGAGATTTGAATGAAAAAAAAAAAACTGAAGCTGCTGTTGCTGTCATTCCGTCGATGAAGACGATGAATAGTGCGACGTCCTGTACCTGTGAGATTGCTGTAGAAATTAGGTGTGTCTCCTGCTTCGTGAGAGAGTTGTAGGAGTTAGGAAGAGGATCAATGAAAATTGAAGAAGTTGATGTTGGCGTTTGATTTCCTGTAGACTTTAGGCGTGCTGTTTTTTTTTCCTGTTTGGAGTTGAAGCTGAAGATGAACAGTTGGATTGCTGCTCTGTTTCCTAGTTTCCGGTGAGATTATTTATTGTTATAGGAGTTAGTTGTTGGTTGTATTGTTCCCGTTGGAAGATAAAGTACAGTGCTATTTAGTGTTTCAGTGTTAATGAACTTGTGAGCTTGATGTTGGTATGCTTCCATTTATTTTGATTAGGATTACAGCGCTTTGCTGCCTCCAGGTTGAGTGTTACAAGAAGGTTGTTTAGAAATTATCATGTGCAGTAGTCTGATTGATGATTAATAAGATATAATTCCTGTGAGATTGTTAATGAAAGTTTAGATTGTGATTCCTGGTTTTGATTCCGTGTGTGAGATGATAAACAGGGAGTGCGAGGAAGAGAGTGATTTTTCCTCGTTGTGTGATTGAAGATTTCGTGGAGGCACCTCGAGTGTTGAGATTACGTGGATCCACCTTGAGTGTGAGAGCGAGGGAAATTTAGGTTGTTAGTTTGTGGCTTCCTTACTTTGTGAGTGATTCCGTGGAACCACCTCGTGTGAGGGAGCGATTTAATTCCTTGGTGCCCGTATGCGATAGCGGCCGACCTCGGAGCGGAGATCGAAGGTGACGAGAAATTTCTCGCGTGATCGCCATCGACTTCGAAATACGGAAGACGCCTCTTCCGTGGGTAATTGTTTCTCTCTCTTTCTTTGTGTGTGCTCTATATTTCTCGTAGGATAATTAGACTCATTGCGAGTTTTCGCCTGAGTTTCGTCAGCAAACGCTACGTCGAGAACTCCCAAACGAAACGTATTTGGAGTTCACGATTTCCGTTTTTGCTACGATAAGGGGAACGGATCGAAGTGGCAAACTTCCTTCCCCGGATTTAAATTTGAATCTTAATTAAGAAAATTCATTTTTTTTTAAGAAGTAACTTTGTGCTTTTTAAATCCAAGCTGCGTAATTTTCTTAGTACTGCGCCCGCTCTAAACTCAAAAATCATATTTCGCGGCATTCGGTTAGGGTTTCCTAGACATAGCCGACAGGTGCGTAAATCCTACGCACCGTCCTGCATCACCTTCCTCTCGGATTTCCACTTTTCCCTTTTGATCTCGTCGACAGCGCTGCTAAGGATCCCGTCGAGCAGCTCCGCTCCACGACGTTTGATTCCATCGACGGGAGCGGCACTTGGTCTCCACGATGCATGTGCCTGTTTGGCCTCCCGTCTGCATCATCGACGCCGGATCCCGTCGAGCTTGTCTGCTCCAGCTTCCGTCACTACTTCTCTCGTAGATCTCGCTGCTCTCGTCGCCGATTGTAGTTGGTGCGGTTGTCCTCGATAAAATAATTTAATATTTTTTATTTGATGTCATGTATAGCATTTCCGTCCTAGACACAAAACAATAATGATTTCTATACTATTTTTATAATAAAATAATAATACACAATATCTATATTAGTGTCAAATCAATATGCCTTATGACCACATCATCTAAAACCATTAAAAAGCTTAATAGAAGTTAGTCAAGGTACCTATTTCAAACTGTCTAAAATTTTGGGATCAATATGAGAAAAATAAAAGTTCAGCGGCCTATTTCAAACTTTGGCTAAAGTTAAAGAACTGATTTGCCATAAAAAATAATGAGTGCAAGGTATGTTGAATATTCAATTTGTATAAAGAGAAGTGACTAGTAGAACTAATTTAGAGTGACCAAGAAGTTCCAATTTCGTTATGGGTATATCAACAATTAATATCAAGTCTACATTTGTTTTTATTGGTAGTTATTCTCAGCAGATATTTCAAATGAAATGTAATAGTGAAAGATATTTACAACTTCATATGTGAGGCTGCCTCTAAAGCAAGATAAAATAAATGTTAATACACGGGACTTGGCACTAATACAGGAAATACTTAGAGCATGAAATGCAAGTGCGTGAAATTGCTCATTGCAAGCCAATGGTGATGCATGATTAAGGAATATTGGGTGTCATAGGTGTAAATACCTTGAAATATTATAAATGATATACTTATGAGAGTAGATTGTGTATCAGATTGAGATGTATAAGAAGGAATTTTCTAGTGTTCTCTAATATGTGAGACCATAACAACGCTGGAGCATTAAATCCCATCATAAATCTATAGTCAAGCATTTTTGGATGATTAGTATTGGGATGGGTGATGCCCATGAATTCCTTATGTTCTTATCATTTTTCCCTGACAATGTTCATTGTCCCAACATAACTCTACAGTTAAGCATGTTTGAGAAATTAGTATTGGGATGGGTGATCACCTATGAAGTCCTCATGTTCCAAGTATTTTTCCCTCACACATTCTCTCCCTTTTTTCATCTATGATAGAGCGAGACCGAATGCCTAAATTATCCTTATAGAAGAAAAGAGATGCATAGAAGCCCAATACAAAAGCCCGCTGTCGATGGCCCATTAGGAGTCTTGTTTATCATGCATAGATTAGTCACACATTATGAATAGAAGTTCTGGTGTCACTCCTCATAACTATAAATATGTGTACATGTTCTTGTAAACTTCTTACATGAAGTAATAAGATTGTTACACTATTTCGACATTTTCTCATATAGTATCAGAGCGACTCGAGTCCTAAAGGCTCCTATTGCCAAGCTCGTTCATGCAATTGAGCTTCTGCTATCACGTTGCTTGAGCTCCAGATCTCGCATTGCTCTCCCACTATTTCCCACATTGTTTACTCGCGCCAATCTCGTGGTTGAAGTAAGAAGAACCTCGCCATCACCCATGTTCTCGTTGATAGAAAAGAACTCGATGCTTATCTTAGCTTGCAGAACAAGGATCACCATCTCCCATGTTCTCGTCGATAGTACTCCAAGAACTCGTTGGAACAAGAACTCGTTAGAATTAGAGCTCGTTGTCCTGAATGAACCGTGAGAATCTAAACTCGCCGTGAGGAAGAAGTTCATGATGGGCCGCATTCTCTTGTTCTCACAGACCCCAGTTAACTAGGCATGGCAGAATCAGTGCTCGCATGATCAGTTCGCTCCTACACTCGCTCCTACACTCGTTGTCCGAGCTCGTCAAACCTCTAGCTAGTTGCAAAGCTCGACGTCCAACATTGCTTGAGCTTGATGATCCACTTGCTTGTTTCAAATCTCACAAATTGCTCTGCTCTTGATCTCGCAGTTCATATCCCATGGTTTATAAGAGCTCGCAAAAATGCTCTCCTTTTTTCGGAGTTCTCAAAAGCTCTTGGTCTTGCACTACTTCTCGCTCTCGCCACTCTCACTACTTGAGCTCCTGCTCTAGACTGATCATTCTTTGGTTCTCGCTTGAACTCTAGAAGTTCGCAGAATTCGCCATAATTTTTTTGTGCAATGGGGGCAAATGCTGCTTCAGCCTCATTGACCACTCTGGTCATCCCCACTCCCTCTCCAATATATGAGTCATAGATGAGCTATCTCTTACTAATAAGAACAACTTTGTTGAGTGGGTCCATTCGGTGTGTCGAGTACTCAACGTTAAGGGTCTCATTCATCATCTGACTTAAGACAATCGACTGAGCCAATACTATACAAAGACTTCAAGATGATGGTCAAATTCAATTTTGGATACTGAACTCTATGGAAAGTAAGCAGTATCAAATGACTATGCATAGAAACTGCAAAAGCTATATGAGATGAACTAAAGTCTCTTTACTCTTGAAAAGATAGCATTCAACACTTATTCGATCTAATCTGGCATCTACAAAATGTTAAACCTGGTATCGATGGCATATTGGCATCCTTGGTGGAGTAATATAAATCTCTTATCGAGGCACATACTCAACAATAGTCTCCTACTCTTGATCTGGCACCCCATAAAGCTCAGAAGGAAGTGATTGGTATAGTCATGATGATGGCTAGAATATCATTGCATCTTTATGTTAATGCTTTATCATCTCCAACTATCTTGATCATATCTAAAGTTTGCTCAATGGTTCTGAAGGTAACTTCACCCACTGATGTCGCCATCACTCCATCTCCTACCCATCTCGAAAATTCTACTGAAGCACCCCACCACCCCAAAACCCCCCACCCCACCCCACACCAAACACCCCACCCCCCACACACACGCCACACTGAACATCGAGAGGTTGTATGTGCTCTCGTGGGGGTGGTGGGCGAGATGGCTAAAATCATCCTAAAGGACAGAGCACCCGCATGTGTACCTATTGTGGCCGGGAAAATAACATTGAGACAACTTGATATGGAAAAAACATGAGTTCCCACGGTAGTAGCAAAACCCTCATCACCAAACTTCTTCTATGACGGGCACTCTCAGCACATCCCGATATGAAATTGACCCTCTGAAGGAGGAACTCTTGAATCATCGAGGGTTGGCTAGTCGACCTAGGTATATCATGTCTTTCTGAGAGCATTATGCTTAAACCCTGGGGCACAAATAAATTACTCCGCAGAAACCCTTGCGATCCATGGACATTGCTTGTCGCAAGTTTATCATTGTTGTCAATGGAGAAACCACCCTGATTAGCAAATCTGGAGATATGCCTCTTACATAATCTATTTCTCTATGCTATGTATTTCATGTTCCTGGTTTATATTTCACACTTCTCTTTGTTAGTCTCATTATGATCATGATTGCATCATAATTTTTCCCACTTCATTTCTGGTGCAGGATCCACAAATGCAAAGTATCATTGGTGGGGGAAGACTGTCAAACAAACTCTGCATTATGGATCTACCCTCCTCAGCTCTCTCTTCCATCACTTTAGTCAATTGACACTAGCTTCTTGGCCATGAACCTCTCCCAATCTTACAGAAGGTTGTTCTGGATTTTACTTTTTTTATTTTACATGTAAATCTTGTATTTACAAAAAACAACATCGATCAACATTCTTCTAACAATGTAGTAGGAGTAATGCTCTATTTTCTTTAGTTCATTCGGTCATTTGTTGTTATTTTATTCGGATATTGTTATTTTATTATCTTTATATATGATCATTCATGTGATGTGAGTGTATTTATCTCGTGATATATCCAATATAATACATGTCATTTGCTCATTCATCGTAGAAAATCACACTCAATAATCTACTAGTATCAAAATCATTAAGACGGATAATTCTCGAGAGTACATTAGTCACAAATTTCAAAAAACCTGCAATGCTTTGGGTATTGTTTATCAAACGCTTTGAGCCTACACACCACAACAAAATGGTGTGCCGGAGTGAAAAAACCATCTCTTTCTTGAGGTAGTTAGATATCTATTGGAACTTCGCAGTCATTACTGCATGTTATTTATTTAATAGCAATTCATCAACGATCTTGAACTTAAACGTCCCATTTCTCCATCCTATTTTTGTCCACACCTTCCTTCTCCCTAACTCCTCGAGTTTTGGGTGCACGTTTTGTTCATCATTTTGGTCCCCTTTAGATGAGTTGACACCATAGGCTACCAAAAATATCCTTTTGGATAATCTGGAACTCAGAAGAGATGCATGTGTTATTCTCCCAATAATTGAAAAAATGTGACACTCGTTGATGTTATCTTATTTTTGGATCAACCCTTCTATTCCCCCTTAAAAGTACCAATATCCTTATTGATTTTCCACCGACCACTATGATATTGTCACCTTACCCTCCTCCATTAAACGTGTATACTCATCATTGTACTCGCCATAATGCCCCGAGACACCCGCCCATACTAATGACGCCCCTGGTTCAACTAATTCTCCCATAGCTCTCTGCAAGGATCCACACGCATATACTACTCAGTCACTTACTCATTATGACTAATTTCACTGATTATCTCCTGATCTTCACAGATTTGTGTGCTCCTTGTCTTCTATCCATCAATATATAAGGTTCCTCAATATCTGGAATGGCGGACAACAATGGATGACAAGATGAAGGCCTTATGAGCCATTAGGATTTGGGTCATTGTGTCCCTTTATCTTTCTCCTAAACAATCCCAAGTGAGTATAAATGGGTGTGCACAGTTAAAAAACATCCAGATGAGTAGGTTGAGCACTGAAAAGAGCATCCTGTGGCACATGGATTTACTTAGCAATATGATGTTGATTATGAAGAGACGGTCTTTCCGATTGCCAAGCTTAATATTGTGAGGGTATTGATCTCCTTAGCAGTCCATCACCACTTCACTACAAGATATGCACTTTACAGTGACGTTTTTTTTTGCGACGTTTTGAAAAGCGTCACTATTTGTTTTCTTTCTAGCGACGTTTTTTTAAAAAAAACGTCGCTATTGCAAAAAATAGTATTAGCCACGTTTTCATGAAAAAACGTCAATATAAATGTTTGGTTTTGGTGACGATTATTTTTAAAACGTCATCAAAACATAGGATTTTTATAAAAAAATTTGTTATCAAAAGTTCAAAATTTTTTCCTTACAATCATCTCGTTTATAAACAAGTTTCTGGATATAATTAATCAAAAACTCAAATTGAGTTTATGATATCAATATTTATGATAGTGATCACATTTTTTATGATAGTGAGTTTATATTAATGATAGCATCGATCTAGCTCGATCATGAGTTTGATACAAATAATTATGATGATTGTATTCAAATCACATTATATATATATATATATACTATATTAAAAAGCACTATCAAATACAATCCAAATACCTAGCTAAATGAGACACTGGACTCATCCTAACCCTACATATCACGCACTCACTTCTCAACCGTCGATCAAATCACGAAGCAAAACATAAAACCCGCACTCCACCGCTCCCAACCCTAAAAATGCCCGCAGCCAATGCTACCTCGCGCTATTCCTTTCACTGGAACGCCGACCGATCGACTTCCCGCACTGCTCATCTTCCTCGAAGGCTCACTCACCGACCGATTTCCCCATCGTTCTGCCCTCACCGATCATCTTCCCGCATTGATCATCTTCCTCGATCGCTTGCTCGCCGACCGATTTCCCCATCGTTCTGAACTATTTGCTACTCAAGACTGCGGCTGCGAAAGGTTCCCCGCTCCGACTGACCGTGACTGCTACTGAAGACTGCGCCTGTGAAAGGTTTCTGCTACTGAAGTACTGAGGTGTTCGTGATTCGATTGTCCCTCTCTACCTCTCAGATCTTCACACCGGTAACCCATTACTTCAATTTTTCATCCTGAATAGTGATTGTGTTTCGATTTACTTTGTGCGTGATGGTCAGGCTTCTTTCTCAGTTCTTTCTCACTATATTAAAAATGCTTTAAAGTACTTTCTCTTTTTCTTTTCTCCTTGCGACATCCCTCACGCCTGCAGCAGGTTACTTGCCCCTTCACCTTCAAGCCCCAACGTCGTCTGCTTCCCCTGTTTCCAGTCCCCGAGCTACCCCTACCGCCACCATTTCTAGCCACAAAACCAGCCCTCCGCCCTGTTCAGTCGCAGTACTGCCTCCCCTCTCCCTCGTTAGTTGTCTCCTGCCACAAAATCGCCATCCTGATTCCAGCTGCTAGCCGTCCCTCCAACCCCGTCGTAATCGCTTTCTCTACCAGTTGCCATACAACTCCCGCCAGACCCTCTTGTTTGTGAGTATAGTGTATTGTTTCTTATCATTTTTTTGAATATGGAAATGAAATCATATGTTTGCTTTGAGTATTGAATCATGAGGGTCTTTGTTTAGTTTTTTTGTTTTACTATAATATTTCATAAGTGAAAGTTTTAATTTAAAGCCCTTAGTGCAAAGGAAAGTTTGTCTTGCCTGCATAACTGAAATTATTCTTAATGTTGAGTAGAGTTGCTAATTTATTTAGTTCTGCTATATTTATTCTTGATTGATTTAAATCACATACACATCATATAAATTAGGTTTAAGAGAATCAGCTCGGCACCACTTATTTATGTTTGCATTAGTGTTAGCCCATGTTATGGGCTTCTTTTTTGGCCGGCAATGGATGAAGGTAGGAATATAAGGTCAAGCTCTAGAATGGTGGAGGAAATGCGAGATGGCGAAGCTTGGGGAAGGGCGAAGACGAAATCCTAGGGGAAGGCGGTGGGCTTAGAAAGGGGGAGAGAAGAATTTTAGAGAGATAAAAAAATGATATTTAAGGAGTTGGAATATTCAGAGGGAGATATGTGCTAATACTAACAAGTAACACCCATAAGAAAATAATACCATAATACCAACCTGTCCCAACCAAAGAGGCGGCATACACGACAGTATACTTCTCAATTTTCATCGTTATTATGGATTCCAACCTGGTCCTCACGTTGCTGAAATTTAATCTCCCTTTCAGGCTCTAGAAGACCTGCTATTTTTGACACTATATCAGAAGCACCATCATATTTCAAACTTTTAGTATTTTTCTTTTTACCCTTGCCAAGAAGATTTTCTATAGCAGTAGCTGAAATAACACATTTATTATCGCCAACCAGTCCCTCAAGTGGCCGAAGTTCAATCTCTCTTTCAGGCTCCAAAAGAACTTCAGTTTCTAGAGCCATATCCGACTTCAAACTTTTACGTTTTCTCTTTTGACCAATTCTCAAAAAACAACAAATTCGTTTGGAAATACTAGAATGAAGGTTTTGTAGTAATTTAGGCTTTTTGGTTTTAAGTTGTATTTTTAATTTTCATTTTATATTCATTTTTATATTATCATTTTTTAATTCATGTGTGACCAACAATTTTCATTTGTATGCAGTAGAATGAATCATTTAATTTTGTAAAATACAATATCCATGTCTAATTTATAATCTTTATTAATTGTGTAATTTTTGTATATAGGTACAAATCCGATTTATTATTAACAATGGACAGAAGATGGATGAGAGAGTTACGACATTCGAAGACTTATTTAGATGGCGTGAAATATTTGCTAGATTCATACTATTCATATACACCAATTGGTGAGAAGTGCCCATGTCCTTGTAAAAAGTGTGTAAATCTAAAGAAGTGGGATAGAGATGTGGTAGAGGGGCATCTTGTATGGAATGGTATTATGGAGAACTACACAGAATGGATATACCATGATGGACGTTTAATTAATAACGGAGTCTTACAAAATAATAATCGTCCTTTAATTATTGGATCTTTGAACCATACTAACAACACTAGTGATCCGATGAATGAACTTCTGCATGCTGCTATTCCTAATTTAACAAACAATGAGAGTTTGTGTGAAGAAGAATTACTTTATGATGATATCGACGTAAACACACATTTTGAGAATCCTCAAGCTCCCCTTAATGCAGATGCAGATAATCTATACACGGCTCTCTTAGAGGAAAACAAGCCATTGTGGGAAGGATGTAAAGAGTACACAAAACTGTCCTTCTTACTGAATCTCCTGCATATTAAGACACTTGGAAATTGGAGTAATGTACATTTTGATATGTTGTTGAAAGTTCTACAAGGTGCAGTGCCAGACGGATATAAATCAGTGCCGGCTAACTATCGTGAGGCCGAGAAAGTCACATCTAAGTTGGGCCACAAATATATTAAGATTGATGCATGTGAAAATGATTGTTCATTGTTTTGGGACATACATAAAAATGACAATTCTTGTCATATATGTGGACAATCACGATGGGTTGATGTACAAGATGATCAATTGACTCACCGATCGAGAAAACGTAAGCAACAAGATGTGATCAGTATGAGGAAGACACCCAAAAAAGTTTTTCGATATTTTCCATTGAAAGAACGTTTGGAGCGATTATTTCTGTGCAAGGAAACTGCTGAGATGATGCAGTGGCATGCCAAAGATCTGAATCATGACAGTTTAATGCATCACCCTAGAGATGGCTTGGCATGGAAGGAATTTGATCAACGCCACAAAGAGTTCTCAAAAGATCCTCGAAATATTCGTTTAGGACTTGCTACTGATGGATTCAATCCATTTGGTGATCTTAGCAGCACACATAGTACGTGGTCAATTATGCTAGTGATATACAATGTGCCACCTTGGGAGTGCATGAAGAAAAGATCTATTATCATGTCGGGTTTGATACCCGGGCCAAAGATGTCAGGAAATAATATCGATGTGTATCTACAACCATTAATAAAAGAGTTGAATGAGTTATGGGAAGTAGGGGTAGAAGTGCTTGATGTTTTAGATGGGAAAAAATTTACACTACACGCAACACTATTATGGACTATTAGCGATTTTTCCGCTCTTGGTAATCTATCGGGATGGAACACACATTCCAAACTTGGATGTCCATCATGCGGGTTGAACACTCAATCATGTTGGCTAAAGAATAGTCAAAAAATTGTTTATCAGGGTCATCGTCGATTCTTGCCAGATGATCATCCATACCGGAAAGCAAGAAAGTTTGGTCGACATGAAATGCGTATTTCTAGTAAAAAACCTCCTAATGGACGAAGAGTATCAGAGGAAACCCAACATCTTTATGTTGTGTTTGGTAGAGAAAATAATTCGGGAGGACCCACTAAGTATTGGAAAAAAAGAAGTATATTTTTTGAACTTCCCTATTGGAAGACAAATTTACTTCGTCATTGTCTTGATACGATGCATATAGAAAAAAATGTGTGTGATAATATTTTGAACACTATATTGGGTGACCCAATCAAATCCAAGGATAATGTGCGCGCTAGAAGGGATTGCAAGGATCTCGGGGTTCTAAAACATCTATGGATCCAAGAAAGAGATGATGACACAGAGATTATTCCTCCAGCTTGCTTTACCATGAGTAAGATAGAGAAAGATATCTTTTTAGGAATGATAAAGTCATTACGAGTTCCTGATGGATATGCCTCCAATATATCACGCAGTGTAAAACTAAAGCAATGCAGAATACAAGGCTTAAAGAGCCATGATAATAACATTATAATGCAGCAATTGTTGTCGATTGGTTTACGATCAGTGTTACCAAGGCATATAGTGACACCATTGATGGAGGTTTTCATGTTCTTTAGAGAATTATGTTCCAAAAAACTAAATATTTCTGATTTGTTGAAGATTGAAGATCGCATTATAGTGGCTTTATGTCAACTCGAAATAATTTTTCCCCCTTCATTCTTCACTGTAATGATTCATCTCATGGTTCATCTTTCACAAGAAGATATTTTGGGTGGCCCAGTACAATTTAGATGGATGTATCCCATCGAGAGGGAACTTGGACATTATAAAAAATATGTACGAAATAGAGCAAAACCAGAAGGATCTATAGCAGAGGGTTATATAGCGGAAGAGACTTTGACATTTTGTTCTCGGTTCTTAGAAGGGATAGAGACTCGATTTAATCGACCAAGTCGTAATAGTGCAAATTCTACGTCTCCAACTCCAGCATTTAGGATGCTTCCACAAGTTGGGAGTGCAACAAGGGGCGCTGTCTTGAAGGCACTAGATCCAATTAGCCTTATGCAAGCTCATCGATATATTTTGTTCAATTGTGAAGAGTTTGAAATTTTTCGAAGGTAAGTTTTAATAACCTTTAAAACCATGATAAAATTTATTTATTCTTGAAATGTGCATGAATTAAATTTTTTTTAATAGCGAACTTCGCGAAGAATTGAAGAAACGCCACCAACCCCTATGTATTGATGTGGACCGCTTGGAGAATCTACTTCATAAAGAATTCTCACAATGGTTTAAACAAAGGGTAAGAATCATCATATGCATGTACATTAATTTGCGCATGTTTTTGCTCGTACCTAAATCTACAAATGAAGAATGACTATGAAAAGATTTATGTTTTCATTTTATCATAACAGGTTAATCGTGATGGTGCAATTGTTGATGACGCTCAATTACGACAATTAGCCCTTGGACCAAACTCTATTGTTCGTAGCTACAAAGGATATAATGTAAATGGGTTTTCTTTTCGAATTGTAGGCAGTGAGATTCACAAGAGGACCCAAAATAGTGGAGTTGAAGTTACGTCTAATCATGTTGGGCTTCAAGAGGATATCAATTATTTTGGTAGAATAACTGAGATCATAGAGCTGGATTACTTTGACTTTGCTAAAGTGATGCTTTTTAAATGCGATTGGGTTAATCCTGCAAAGAATGTGGGTGTGAAGAAAGATTTATATGGGTTCACATTGGTTAATTTCACAAATTTGATACATACAGGAGCAGCACTTGAACATGACCCATATATTTTTCCTTCTCAAGCAAGAATGGTATATTATATTCGTGATCCTAAACAATCAAATTGGGAATTGGTCATGAGGATGTTACCACGAGATGAGTATGAAATGGGAGAATTTGAAGCTGGAAGTGTTGATGATCATGGAAACTTCATTCAATGTATTAGTGATGACATACACAATGTTCAACATTTATATCAAGATGATGATGAAGACACCGAGATGGTTAGAACAGATGTTGAGCCTACAGTTGTGCAAAGAGAAGCTAATTTATAATCTCCAAGTGGGCTGATTATGTCCATTCCATGACTACCAACATAATAAAGCTCTTTTTGCATCCTCCTGTCATTGTTGGAGATTTATCCTATCAAGGTAATTTCTTATTTTTCAATTCTGTGTTGCTATTATGTTTGATTTGTGCATCTTTTGTACATCTGCTATTTTAATTTCAATCTTAAAAAATTTTGAGTGATTTTTCATTTTGATCTACCTGAGGAGTAATTATAACTTTAAGACATATCTTGTTATCTTGCAAATATTTGATTTTGTGATCATGCAGATATTTGATGGCTCCTAAGAGAACATTTGCTCCAAGAAAATTATTTGTTTCAAGGGATAACTCTCTAGCTAAAGATAAACACAAAGGTGTTAGCGGTGGCCCTCATGTGAGCACTTCAAATGCCCACAAGGAACCACTACATGATCCAACAACTACACATTATTTTTCAACAGATGAAAGCTCTGATGAGAATCAACATAGTGATCAAGAAGCTGTCAATCTTAGTAATGAAGTCCTAGAGACCCCAGGTAAACAATACATGTTTTTCTTTATACGATTTTCAATAAATGCAAGTAAAATAAACAAAGTTTTTGTATATGTAGGTACAAATAGAAGTAAAAAGTTACGAGGAGTAACAACATGTAAGGATATTCATCTTATGCCATCTGATAAAGTTATCTTATTGGAGAGAAACAAACATGGGCAATTTGTTGGAAGTGGCGCACCTCAACTTTCATCATTCTTAGGGACACTTGCACGAAATACATCATTATTTCCAATGACCCCTCTATCTTGGACGCATGTGTCCCAGTATAGCAAGGAAACTGCATGGAGTATGGTTAAGGTAAGTGTGTGCACATAAACAAAAAAAACATGATTTCATTGAATATAACAATAACTGTATAAGCTTAATGTTTTATTCATGCAGCAAAGATTTCTCGTATTTGAGACAGACAAAAAACTTATCATGGAAATTATAAGAGAAAGTTTTAGGAATTGGAAGTCAACTTTTAAAAAGCAATATTATGATCCATTGGGTACTCCAGAAGCACTTATTGCACGAGGTGGTCCTGCAGATATGCCAGAGAGCCAATTTGTTGACATTGTGAAATATTGGTATTCTGCAAAAGGAAAGGTATTATAACTTTATTTATTTATTCTTCCAACTTTTTGTATAAATTTCCAACATATTAAAAGTTTGAGAGTATAACTTTTCTGATGTCGCAGATTATAAGTGAAAAAAATAAAGTATGTCGCCAAAAAAATACTGGTGCGCATACTCTTGGACGGATGACCCTTGCAAATCGAAAGAAAGACTTGGTATACATATATACATATATATAATATATATCTTTTTTGTTTCTTACTTTATTGCATAAAACTAAATAGTTTATTTTTATAAGGAAATTGAATTGGGAAGAGAGCCAACTCGCATTGAATTATTCATAGATAGTCGCACAAGCAAGAAAAATGGGAAAACTTTGGTGAATGATGATGCAATATCAAAAAAAGTACGTGTTTCATTCTTTGGCTTAATTATTTAAACACTTAAATAATATCCAAATTGTTTACTGAAGATTTCATTTGTGTACTTTTTTCTAGGTTGCCTTGGACAAGGCTATAGAAGAACAAATATCGCAACATCCTCCCGACACACCAATAAATGAAATTCATGAAGGTGCTTTTAGGTAAAAAAAACATAACACTTTATTTCAATTTAGAGTATCGTACAATAAATTTTTATTTCTCTTTTAGATCTACATTTGGACCAGAATATTATGGCCGATGTCGTGGTATGGGAATGGGTGTCACTGCGATTCAGGTATACCCTGATTTATCACGCCGTGCAAGAACAACTAGCTTGAAACATACAAATCCAGAAGAGTTGCGGGAGATTGAACAATTGAAATTACAAATGTCTATCATGCAAAAGACAATAGATCGTCTTATGGATGACAGGTCACAGCAAAATTCTATGGATGATTCATCTGGAACATCAGTGGGGCAAGGGATACATCTATCACCAGACCAAGTAATAATTGTGTTTAAATCAAGTTAATAATGCTTGGATTAATTAGAATTGTTTTATAAATATTTATTATGTGTGTAGTTCTTGAGAATGATGGCTTCTATTCAAAGATCAAATATAAATGAGACTACCCCTAACAACACCCCAACACCATCTCCTACTACAAATATCAATTCGAATCAAGGTTTGGTTTCTCTCTTCTTCTATTTATTTTTGAGATTCAATTGAATGAAAAATGATTATGATATTCAATTGTCGTTATTGAGTCTCTTACATAAGCCTGTGCATACCTAATCTCATTAATAATTTGCAATTGTCGTTATTTGTCATAAGTTATTTGTATGTTATTGAGGATTTTTTGCTTACAGAGAGATTGGATGTTTGTTTTGAAGGATTACCGTGCCTTTTCCAATACCAGAAGCATATGTCTCATAGCGAGGGGATTGTGAAATTTGGTGCTCTGAATACTAAAGTTGTTGTTAATGCGCATTTCTATTCCTCAAATGCCTAATAGTATCAGGAGTCCAAAGAAACTTGTCTTTAGTGAGGAGCTTTGTAAGTGGAGAGACGATTAGATCTTTATTCCTTTTCACTCAAACCAAGCTATCCTTATAGGTTCAAGCCCCTCACTTGGGCTATAACACAAGTGAGTCTATTAACACACACAACATTAAAATATAAATAGTGCGGGTAGATCAATCCCTGTTAGATTGGATAAGTGTGACCCCAACGTGAGTCTATAACATTGTCTAACTTGAATATGCTTGTTGCAAACTGCTATATTCTTTATTAATGGAGCTTAGACTAGTAATGCACTGTCCAATGATCTCACTGTGGCTTCTTTCTTATAAAATGGTACTTTATTTTAGATTGAAGTTAATTGAGGACAATGTAAATAAATCCCTATGTATTCTGACACTTTTTTTATCTTCTACTTTCTCACTTTCATCTAAATTTACTTTTATTGTACATTTAAGTGACACCTCAGCTGTTCATAATCTAAAGGTCCAATGCACTCCGGTAGTCTTTTATTGTCTGTCTATAGTAATTATTTAGAAGCGAACGCTTTGTTTTTGACTTGATACAGAAGTCTCTTTTCTCCTACTTTTGGTGGACAGTAGATAATTCATTTTATTGTTTTTGACTTGATACAGAATTCTCTTTTCTTCGTTAAATGTGTAATGGATGGTGTTTACAGGAATTGTAGTTACCAATGATGGAAATGCTATACTACGTGAGCCGGATATTGCGCACCCAGCTGCTAAGGTACAATCTTATCTTATCGATCATAAATATTTATTAATTAATTTTGCAGTTATTGTGTTTACAATTTGTTGTTTGACCTACTTCAAAACTTTTCTTCCAAGTAAATCATACGTTTCTTTTTTCCTCCCCAATCAATGATTGAACTTAGTCGTACACAAGATGAAGAAGTCGGAGATGGGACTACCTCTGTAATTGTACTAGGTAACTGAGCTCTCAAATTCCTAAATTATGAGCCGCAATAAAGTAATCGATCCGTTCAACTAGATTGTTATCGGTTTCTTTTTAGTATATCATTTGTCCCATTCAAATTATGAGTTATTAATGCTATGTGGTCACCATATTTGTAGTTCCTGGTAGAAAAGCTCATGTAAAGGGCCCATTATTGGGCCCATGTTCTTTCTTTTCCCTCTTCTCTTATTATTGACACACACAAAAACAAGCACTCACTCACGCACACGCAGACACACACACAATTTGGGTTGCTGGCACAAATGACTGGACCAGCAGTCTGGCACAAATGACTGGACCAGCAGTCTGGCACAAATGGCTGGCCCAGCAGTTTGGCGCAAACTGCTGGCAGCATTTGGCAGCAGTTTGCTGGCACCAGTTTGCGTTGCTGCAGTTTGCGCAAACTGCTGCCAGCAGTTTGCGCAAACTGCTGCCAGCAAACTGCTGCCAGCCAACTGCTGGCAGCAGTTTGCGCAAACTGCTGCCAGCAAACTGCTGCCAGCCAACTGCTAAATAATTGAGTTAATAGTAACCCCAAAAAAATTCATCGATAAGACGTCCCAAATATTATTTAGGATTATAAATTGTGTGTATACAACTTCGTTCTGTATCTTCTCCCTTGCAGTTTATCCCACAACATCTTGGCACTAATTTCTCCACATCTCTCTTTAACTATGGCCAGTGATAGCATTCCTTAATGGCAGCCAAAGTTTAATCACTCCTTAGATGCGTCTCCAGGTTGCCGCTATGTAACTCCAGCAACACTCACTCATAATGATGTCCAAGGGATATATATAATTGGTCACACTATTCATAAAAAGTTTATCATTGATGTAGTAGCGAAGAGTAACTTGTTTTCAATGAAATTGTTCTCATATTTCCTTACTCCTCTACAACTAGTTCTTTTAAACAGTCCAATCAGTCTACGTAATTGAGCACGGAGGCCATTTTGCAAAGTTTGTTGGCTACACGGATGGAAAGGTTGAGCTTGTACTAGTGTTTTCTTTGGGAACTTTGGTAAAAAGTGGCACTACCTAGCATGGAATGTCGTGGTAAATTGATTTTGGTTATTTTTTTATCAGACTATACCGTGAAGTTCTTGCAAACTAAGTGGTGTTTTTATAGTGTTGGCATCTCCTCATAGAACTAAGGGAATAATTCTACGTAGCCCTGTTGAGCTTCTCTATGAACACAGAAACATGAAACTTCTACTACAACATTACTACTTTAAGGCCATCTTCACTAGCAGCACTCAGCTTTCAAAAGCTTGTTAAAGTCATGAAGGGTGACTACCGTTCTAGATCAAAGCTTTTTTTAATGGTCACAAAACTCATTGTTCCTTCTTTTCCTAGTTGTATTTTTGTTTCTTCATGCATTCGATTACAAAAACCATTATGACACTGAAATCTGTGATAAAACGCATATAATGTCTCCAAATCATGGAAACACCAATCATCTCCTACCATTGTTGGCCCCTTCTCGAATAACTCACACCTAAACCTCATCAACGTGGATGCTAGTCACAATCATGAGTTTGCAAAAACTTGCAAACTGCTGGCAGCAGTTTGCAAAAACTTGCAAACTGCTGGCAGCAGTTTGCAAAAACTGTGCAAACTGCTGCCAGCAGTTTGCAAAAACTGTGCAAACTGCTGCCAGCAGTTTGCGCAAACTGCTGGTCCAGCAGTTTGCAAAAACTGCTGCCAGCAGTTTGCAAAAACTGCGCAAA
Organism: Platanthera guangdongensis; assembly: GCA_039583875.1. NCBI lineage: Eukaryota > Viridiplantae > Streptophyta > Magnoliopsida > Asparagales > Orchidaceae > Platanthera > Platanthera guangdongensis. The sequence continues at coordinate 23,333,988 of CM077166.1, read as the reverse complement.
CTGCTGGACCCAGCAGTTTGCGCCAACTGCTGGACCCAGCAGTTTGCGCCAACTGCTGGACCCAGCAGTTTGCGCCAACTGCTGGACCCAGCAGTTTGCGCCAACTGCTGGACCAGCAGTTTGCGCCAACTGCTGGACCCAGCAGTTTGCGCCAACTGCTGGTCCAGCAGTTTGCGCCAACTGCTGGTCCAGCAGTTTGTGCCAACAAGCCAATTAAACTGCTGGCAGCAGTTTGCACAAACGGCTGGCTGCAGTTTGTGACCAATTTGGTATAAACTGCTGGCGCCGTTGCCACCAATTTAGTTAAAATTGATGCCAACATTTTATGGATACATATTGTGGACTCTTTATATTTTCTTCTTCACATTATTATTCTGTTTTTTCAAGTTATTTATGTTAACCATACATGCAATTAGAATAAAAATTTAATCGTGTGTTTCTATTTTGTTTGTTATGCAGGCAAATGATCAATTATATTTGTTATGCTTATAGTTTGAAAAGATGATGTGGGAGATGATGTACAAATGAAGTTGAATGCTCATCATGCTTGTTTCAATGTCAAGGAAGATAATGATGAAGAAAATTTTGAAGGCGCATAATGCTTGTTTTGTTTCAGTTGTTTTTTTGGAATTGAAAACAATGTATATATTGAATGATTATGTTTTTTTGGCAAGTTATGCTACTTGAAACAAGTTTATTTATCATTAATATGATCTTTTGCATGTTTATACAATTTAATAATAATGATGAATTGGATAACATGTTGCAAATCTCTCTTAATATATCTTACTATTACTCTCAAAAATATTTTAAATATGAAAAATAATATATTAAAAATAATATTTATAATTTTAATTAATTTTTTAGATGCTAAAATAATTTTTAGAGTTTAAATTATCATAAATTTTTATTTTTTTAAATTTCTTTCCTTAAAATTCTAAAATTGTTATAATACATTTTTAATTGCGTCGATGTTCTGTAAAAAAAATTGTTGTAGAATTTTTTTTTTTGACGTTTTTTGAAATTGTCGCGATAGAGCAATTAATCATGACATTTTTTTGAAAAAATGTCGCGGTAGAACAACTGTCAATTATGACGTTTTTTTTGGAAAAATGTCACTATAGAGCAATTATCAAGCATGACGTTTTTTGGAAAAAAACGTCACGATATAGTACATTTCAATCACGACGTTTTTTTTTGAAAGCGTCACAATGACCTATGGTGACGGCCGCAATCATGACGGTTTAGTGACGTTTTTATAAACGTCACGAAAACTATCGTGACGCTTTAAAATCGTCACAAAAGTTATAAAAAAACGTCACCGTATAGCGACTTTGTTGTAGTGCTTGCAGTTGCAGTAACTTGATATCAAGTATGAATTCTTTAATGGTCATCTGTGATCTGACTGAGATTATCTACATGCAACAATCTCCTGGATATGAGACCATGCGGGAGTCTCTTGTATGTCGCCTAAGAAAATCTATTTATGGCCTGAAGCAATCTTTTTAAGCACGGTTTGGTAAATTTAGTCAAGTGGTTAGGGCATTTGGTTTCACTCGGAGCTCAATGGATTCCCCTTATTTACACATCATTCCAAGAGGGTACTATGATCCTTCTTATGTATGTTGATAATATCATAACTACATGTGATGATCTGAATGGTATCTCCATGATCAAGAAGTATTGACATCTCATTTCCATACCAAAGATTTGGGCGTCTCAGGTATTTTTTAACTATCAAGGTAGCTCGACAGCATGATGAGCTAGTACTATCTTAAAAACAGTATTACACAAATCTTCTACAGGATGTCAGATACTTGAATTGTAAGTTAGCTGAAATACTCATGAATGCAAATCACAATCTTTGTGCTCACAAATTTTATTATGATCCCTTCCTGCCTAATCTGGAGTACTATCATTGACTGGTCAACAAGCTTATCTATCTAACCGTAACTCTACGAGATACGCATTCGATATTGGAGTGGTAATTGGTACATGCATGCTACTTGTGCATCTTACCTTCAAGAAATTGAGTTGATCCTTCGGCATCTAAAGAATGATCCGGGTCAAGGGCTTGTGTATAAGCCTTCATCTTCTCTCTCGCTGATTGTCTACTATGATGTGGATTATGCATGCTTCATTGATGATTGTCGGTATACAAGCATCTACAGTGTGTATTTTGTGGAGTGTATTTGGTCACTTGGCGAAGTAAAAAAACAAATGATTGTGGCACGATCATTTGTTGAAGCTAAGTATCCTTTGATGGTCTACGTTGTTTCTGAGTCTACTTGGCAGGAGAGTCTTCTTACCGTTCTTGATGTATCTCTTACATCTCATGCAGTTCCCTACAGTGAAAATAAAATTGTTGCCCGTAGAGTAGAAAATCGAAAATGTCATGAGCGAACTGAGCACATTGAAGTAAACTGACACTTCATTGGATAAAAAGTTTAGCTCCGCAAAATTGATCTCTCATGTGTTCCCGCAGCAAATCAATTATCTAATATCTTCGCAAAGGTCTTGCCTCGTCCACTTTATCATTTATTTGTTTCCAAACCTGGATCCTACGATATGTATGCTCCAGCTTAGAGGGAAGTATAGAAGAAAATAGATGCATGGAAACTTTATAATGGCTCAGTAGGAATCTTATTTATCTTGTATAGATTAGTCCAATATTGTGAATAAGAGTCCAGTTCACTCCTCATAACTATAAATATGTGGACATGCTCTTATATGCTTCATACATAAAGTAATAAGATTGTTACATTGCTTTGACATTTTCTCACAATCCTAATTGAGATGCATGCATGAATTACCCTATTAGGATCTCGAGAAGTGAGGCGGAGCATGCCCTCCAAGTTAGTTTCATACTTGCACTTTGACGACATGGAATTCAAGAACATCCAATCATGCATCCATGCAGATTTGTTTCCACAACCTAGTTTTTCGACATTTCACTAAAATATGGAGTCAGAAATTAGCCTTCAATCATTTGATTATGAAATGTTATCATATGTATGGCCAATCTAGCACTGATAGTTAGGTAATCATGTCGTACGACGTGATGCGTAAGATTAATTTTCATATTATGCAGCAATGACGACACGAGAGCACTAGATCTCATTATAAATACATAGTTGAGCATGCTTGGGGAAACATGGTGATCTTGGGTGTGTGAACTAGGAAAACCTCATGGTGCTATTATTTACCTTTCAACATCATGGTCTCTCTTTTTGATCATTCGTGAATCGTGATGGCACGAGTTTGAGTTCCCAACTTCTCCCAATCAAGATTTATGTGTGACTTATCCTTTGAAGAACTTGAGAAGAGGTGTTGGGTGAGCCCCATTGAGTTTAAACAATGAGTATTTCCTAACTGCTCGGTGGGGAATAAGTTTGGGTCTCACCGGCGAGCGGTGGAATGACCCGAGATGTTAAGAGCTTTTAAATTGTCGACCACTTGAGCCTAGCTGGGTATTAAGGTCATTTACGCGAGTGTCAATGTGATTGGGTGAGTGGGCATCTATACAACCAATCCAATCAAACAAGAATTTATAGAAATCTACATTTGTCATTTACATGTTCTAACTAGTCACTAAGAGTGCGAGGTTCACTTAAATCTGCCATGAAATACATATAGCTTCCGCAACAATGTAACATACACTAATACCTAAATCTTGTGGCTCTGATATCATTCCAACACAACATGAGGCTATAGGATGGAATACAGACCTAACTCTATACGTGGGTATGCATGTAATCATTCACTCAATTCATATGAGACGATGAGTATTCTATCACCAAGACAACGCAGCTAGATGAACCGACAAAACATGGCATCAGACATTAGACCCGTTAACTAATTACCTATAAACTTATACGAGACTAATAGTTAAACACAGCAGATTCAGTTATATAGGATTCCAAGCAACAATAACAAAATACAAAGAGCAGGATAAAATTAAACTTAGGGACACACAAGAGTAACATATCAAATGAAATAAAGAGGATACACACAATGACTAAAAAACATTGAACAAAAATACGAATATGCGTACAAAATAACCAGCTTGGAGTCGCTTAATATTTGGAGCGGAAGGGTAATGAGGGCCCAATTGTAATCCTGGGGAATATGAAGCTGGTTGCCGAGGAGAAGGCTATTTTGGTGGGTTAAATGGGATTTCGAGCTGCAATGAGGGGGGTGGAATAGTCGGTAATGGGGAAGGAGGGAAGTAGGGCTTGGGGCTGTATTGTGGGAGGAGCTGGGAGCAGGGGATTCGCGAGATTATAAGAAATATAAATAGGACGAAAATATAAAAGTGCACGCCTCACTTTTGACTATTCTCACTTAAAATTAAAATTGATTTGTTAACTGCACCGCAATTTTGGTTATAAGTATCGCACTTTTTCCTAATTTTTTGCATTTTTTGGAAATACGTATTGCCCATGCATTTTTTAAAAAAAATATTCAACACTAAAAAGATCTACAACTTTCGTGTTGAACACATTTCCTAAAAATGCTTGTGCAAGGCGTATTTCTAAACGGCGCAAAACCTGACCGTATTTCCAAAGTACGCCTTGTACATGCATTTTTAGTAAAAGTGTTCAACATAAAAGTTGTAGATCTCGTCGAGCTCTACAACTTTCGTGCTGAACATTTTTCCTAAAAATGCATGTACAAGGCATATTTCTAAAAAACGCAAAAAATTAGAAGAAAGTGCGGTGCGCCTAGCCAAAATTGCGGTGCCCTTAACAACACCCTTTTTAAAACTTTTAGAATTCTTATTAATGAGTACCGTACAAAAAATTATTTTTTATTCACACTCGTCCATCCCGTGCTTCCACCTCCTCTCCAAACCGTGATTCCGCTGACGATCCTTCCTCCTATCTTTTCGTCCGGCCTGAAGGGCTACAAATCCGGCAAGTGCTACTCTTTCATTTCCCGAGCGGCACTCTTTATCCCGGCGCATTCTCCTTCATTATCTGGCAGCTATCTTTTCGACGTCCGACGATCTCTCTTCATTTTGGCGGCGGTGCTCCTCTATTATGCAATTTTCAAACACTCATTCTTCCTCCAGACGATTGTGCTCTGCTCCTCTCTTTTTCCAATTTTTGAGTGCGGATAAATTCGTGTTTGCGGATAATCGATTTAAAAAAAAGAATATTTGTGAATAGTTAAAAGTGCTAATAGATAAAATTGTGGTGTTAATGTTAGCGTCCATATAAAATCAGATTGCACAGGATGACAGGAAATAATATAATACAACAACATGAACTGTGAAAAAAAAAGTCAAATGTAGATGACGGGAGGTCCTCGTATAAAATTTTATGAAACTGAAAAGGCCGCAGGAACACGCAACCAATTAAGTCAAATAAATCAATATTAGATAGAAAAATAAGAGCTGAAATTAAATTAACTATCTGCTTTACAAAACGAGACATACATTACGAGACGTGATTTTGCAATGCACCTGATGAAGATCACCAAAACAGACAGGTTCAAAATTGGCGGACAAAGCAATGTAACTGCCTATCCAACCTGCTAACCGCCAAGGCCGCGCGAACAGCTCAGATCGCCGAACTACTGAACTATCAGACTGCTCCTCTTAGCCGCGCAAATTGATGTTATTGACTGCTGAAGAAAACAACCTTGTATGCACTTCTTGGTCGCCTGACCGCAAAGTCGTCTGACTGCAGATGCCGTCGCGAACAGGCTGAACTGGAACTGAGATGCTAATTATCCGCAACTCTTGGTCGCCTAACCGTCAAGGTTGTTTCACCACTAAGTAGAGCGAACAGCTTATTCGAACTGTCAGTCAGCCCGCCAGACACAAACTAATCTATCCAAGATCAAAAATTGTCAAGGAAGAATACCGTCTAGTCGCCGAACCTGCGACCTGCTGCTAACCGCCGCTAACAGCTATCAGTTATCCGCATAACCTTTATAACAAGTTTCCTGACTGTTAAGCGCTAGCCGCACAATCTGTAAACATAGCAAAAAACCGGTTACTTCTTCTTGTCGCGTGATTAGAAAATTGTAATCGTCAAGCTTAACCCAAGTTTAGTTCTTACAGATCTCGTTATTAATGACGAGGCCAACACCCCTATTTTTGGTCGGGAAAGCGGATACTGTCACCGCCTAGTGGGATAGAGTAACCACCAGTGACATGCAAGCTAGCAGCATCAGTCCGCCCAACACACAGATTGGCAATACCAGACCGTGTGGAATTAATACCACCAGTCCGCACAGTTATGCATATCAACCTCATTCTGCGTGGACTTAAGTAGCCAAACAGATAGCCACGCAACCTGAAACCTAACCGCGACAACGGCGATATGCCGATCTCCGTGGTCTCCCAAACCAGACCGCGCAGTACGCGGTTAGCTCAAATTTAACTGCGTGGCTAACACCCCAGGGAGCTGGCTGAGACAGGACGCATGAAGAAGGATGACCAAGGAACATGCCAGTTCTCCAAAGCATAGCCGCGCTGCCCGCGCGGTCTCTGCGGTCTGTGCGGTTTGCACCATTCTGACTGCCCACTTCCAACTTCAACATTTTTAACACTCCGACGTGAAGTGAGAAGTGGAAGTCAGACCAAGCAATCCCCGTAACCACACATACGGTCCCTCCGATAACGGTTTTGTGATGATGTTTGTGATATTATCCTAGCTCTGCACCTATTCCACCATTATAGATCCCTCCAGCACCTTCTCCCAAACGAAGTGATGCTCGATGTCGATGTGTTTTGTCCGCGCGTGACAAACTGGATTTGTAACCAGCTTGAGAGAATTCTCGTTGTCACTGCATAGCAGAGTAGGACATTGCACCTCTTCATGGATGTCCTCCACTAACCTTTGAAGTCGGATGGCCTCCTGAGTTGTCAAGGTCGACGCATTGTATTCTGCTTTAGTAGTGGAGACAGACACATAATTTTTTTTCTTACTACACCACGAGATAGTTGTCGATCCGCACGTGAAGATGTAACCAGACATCTTCTGATCGTATGTATCTCCCTCATCGTCAACATCTGTGTAACCGTACTGGTTGAAGATTGTGCCCCTCTCATAAAAAAGACTATTTGAAGTGGATTTCATGTACTTTAAGATACTCTTTGTCGCCACCAGATGGGGCTTCTGCGGCTCCTGCATATACTGACTTACTCGTCCCACATCATAAGCAATATTTGACCTCATAATCGTCAGGTATATCAGACTCTCAACCAGAGCCAGGAAGACCAAGGGATCAGAAAGAACCATACTGTAACATCTAATATTTCCAATTTTAAAAAACAACAGTTTTTTGGATGCTACCGCTGGCGAAAGCGCTATTGCCCGACGATAGCATGTCACGTGTCAGATGTCCGCGTGTCAGCAGGCGGCGAAGCATCCGTAGAGCTGCACTGACTGGGTCAAGCGGCCACCGCTTTAGCTACCACACCGCGATAGCAAGTTACCACCCGGCGGGAGAGAATTTAAAAAGAATGGCCGATTAAATCGGGCCACCCACGTATTTTGATTTGGTGATCATGTGGCTAAGAGTAAAGCCGAGATTGTTAAGAGGGTTGAGAGGAAAACTCTTCTCATCTTTTAACATCTACTCTCTCTCTCTCTCTCTCTCTCTCTCTCTCTCTTCAACTTTGAGAAAGAAGAAGAAGAAGGAGAAGAAGAAGGAAGGGAAAGGAAGGAGAAGACTGAAACCGGTCCTCTAGAAGAGCATTGAAGGATTTCTTGAGGTCGGATTTGCGAGCCAAGGCTAGATCTGTGGAGAGAAAGGTGTTGCAAACACTTTCATCTGGATATCTTGCAATTTCATGGCTCCTAAGAGATCTACATGGATAACAATCTTTTTTTGGACATGTGAAGTCCTCTTATTTGACATGATTGCATGGAAACCCCCACTGATTAATGGAGAACGGGAAGTTTCCAACGGGTTGATCGGTGGTATCCCCGGTATTAAACTTATATATAGAATCTGGAATCGAAGTACGAAATAGGTATGTTGTGTGAAGCCCACCTAGACAAGTTGTTTTGGATTGGCGATGTATTGATTTATGTGTCGGAGAAGACTCCATGGATAAACGTGTAGTTTTATATAGTAATGATGTAACACCCTCATCCGTCACATAACATATAACAGAAGGTCCGGTCGGGGCCCGACGTCATATATTACGGACAGACCAAGGAGTTACTAAATTGAAACCATAATCTAATATTTTGTATCCTAACACAGAGTGCATTCTTGCGGAAGTAATTTAAAGGTTATAAATAGAACTCAACATCAACATGAATGTCCACTACCACAACTAGGAATGCATAACAAATACACAAAAAAGTCTTGGCTTTAAGGCCTTACAAGGTTTACTCAAATTAAACTGTCTTGCATACATCGACACGCATGTCAGCCACACTTGAGAAATAAATAAACAAAACGGGCAATTTGATTTGGCCTTCAAGGGCCAGCTTAGCTATCCTGGGCTTCAACCCGTTATTTCACGCTTGGTTCAGCAGCACCTGCAATCAACATTCCACTACAACGGTGGCAAACAAAAGTAACGGTCAGCATTAGCTGACCAAATTATAACGACCTCACCCCTCACTCGGGGTGGTGGTGCTCCTTCCCTGATGGCATTAGTATCAAACACTATTGGCTATCAAAATGTGCAACTTAAGCATCATTCGCCACAGACATTGGCGCAACCGCCCAATGCCCCGTGCTCTCAGGACACATTCTTGGTGCACATGACCACAAGGGTTGCACTACATTCTCTGTGACGGTCACCAGCGTTTGAGTTTTCAGTCTCACAAGGGCCAAGGCCAGAGACAACGCCCAGTGCTACGACAAGTCATGTGATGTACACATTGACTACTCCAAGTCGGTCGGCATAGGGGAGGGTACAGTTCAACCATATCCTGTGCTCAAATCATCCGGCTCGTAGGCCTGACGTGGGTCAACGTCCCCTTTCCCTTTTCCGCATGATCCATAACTCTGTAAGGATCCTAGGCTAGCACTCATGGCTACTAGAGCTGAGCAATTTAAGCTCATGCTCTACAAAAATTGGCCCCCATGTCATTGAGAGGCAGGCTATCGCGGCCCTCAGGCCTCACAAAATAGACCACAAGTCTCCTAGAGACAGGCTTCAGCAAACGGCCACAAGATCTCACAAGAAACATGCCTCACAAACAACACAATGCTCATTGGAGCTACCGTCGGCGGTAGCGCTACTGCCGCGCGGTAGGGGGATAGACTATCTATTCTTCCCCCAAATCGCGTGTTTTCCTGGAGTCTATATCCAGTACTCTCAACGCAGCAATCTGCACACCCCACGACTCTGAAATCTACATGATAGCCACGGAGTCTTCTCCAGTATACAACACATACAAACATCACCGATCCAGACCAACTTATCCGGATGGGCTTCACATAGCATGCTTATTTCATACTTCGATTCAGAATCTAAATGCAAAACTAACGGGGATATACGGATCTACCCGTCGGGATAACCACATCCACGTATTCGTGGAGTTTTAACCCTCTAATGCTAAAAGAAAGGACTTCACGTGTCCAAGGAAGAAGGTCGTTATCATAGAAGTCTGTTTCGGCGTCATAGGAGAAATTTTAGACGGATGAACACGACCGTTGCGGCTTTGCCTCCGTAGATCTGAACTCGCTTCGCGAATCCGAGTTTCGAATCTCAAATGGCGGCGAGATCTCCTTTCCAGCGCTGCTGCTCCTCCTCCAAAAGATTCGGCCAAGTTCTCAACGCCAAAGTAAAATGAAGTAAAACAGTTGAACCAGTACTATAAACAAAGCTACTGTTAAGTTTTCTCAACGTGGTCAGCAAGATAGCTCAAACGCCAAATTAATATCTTCGGAACTACCCAGTTCTCACGTTGAACCAGCGGAAAACCAAGGAACAAGGGTTAATCCCAACAAACAATGGAAGCACAAGCAGGTCTTTCATTCATTCACTTCTTTACACCACGAGACATACATAGCGAGACATGATTTCGCTAGTATCACAGCTGTAAACAGAAAGCACCAAAAAATTCAAGTCGGGCGAACATCACCGGAGTCCGCCGAGACCGCCGAGGTCACCGAGATCGCCCGCACTTAAGCTGCAAACCGCCGAATAGCCACGGAGTCCGCCGAAGCCGCGAGGCCGCGCGGACACACCGTTATTCGTCTCCTGCTGAAGCTGAACTGAGGAACACCCCCTACCCGCCCGAAGCCGGCGGACAGGTTATTGAAGCTGGCAAAGATGAAACAGAGCTGACAAGCCGCAAAGCGACCTCATGCTGAATCCGCAGAGACCGCACACTTCCAAGTACTTGGCCGAAGTCACAGCCAAACTCCTGGCTCCTTGAAGCAAACCGCGCGACCTGCACACAACAAACGTCAGCACTGAAACAATCCGCGCGGACAGACAACTCAGACCGCAGCTCCTTGCACAACCCAACTTACTGTTCACTCAAGTTACTGTAGACCTGCCAGGGGGGTCCTATTTATAGGCGAGGTGAGGAGTATGGTCACCGCCCTAGAGATAGAGACACCGCCCCAGCCCGCGCGTTAGCAAAACACCGTCCGCCGAGTCCGCAAGGACTTAGCCGGTTACCAAGGAAAACCACCAGGAGCAAGGCAACCATTGGTGAACCCTCTCCAGTCCGCCCAAGCTATGCGGACAAGGCATCGGCCCGCAAAGCTCCAACCACTACAGAACAGCATTCCCCTTCAATGGCTGTCCGCACCAACCCGAGGCAGTCCGCAAGACTCACACCTCAATCCGCCACAAGTCCACGACCAAAGGCAATTAGCAACAGTCCGCCCCGGTCACAGCGGACTTGGCGGATACCGCGGACACCATGGTCTTGGCACAAAGTGTGACCAAGTCCAAAACCATCAAAGGCCAATGCGAGCATGGCGGATACAAACTCCCGTCCGCCAAACACCCTAGCACAGACCGCCATCAGTCTGCGAGCTCCTCGCACTCCTGTCCAGCGCAGCAGCCATCTCCCGGACTCCAAAAACAGTCCGCCAAAGACCTCCACGGCAAAGCACCTGCTGTACCACCAGAGCTCGACAAGGCCTCAGCCAAGCTCTAAGCTCAGTCCGCAACAGCCAACACCGCGGACACATCAGTCCGCAAGCTTCCCGCGGACACGAGCCAAACCGCCTATCAGCACAAGCTTGCACCACGACCACTGAGCAATGCACCAGTCCGCAAGCCTCTCTATCCGCAGATACCAGGCCGCACAGTCTGCGAACTCAATGCAAACAACCCGCTCAGAAGACAGCCGGCTTCCACCAGACTTTTCACCAGGCCGCACAACACAGTCCGCCCAGTCCGCCCAAGCTGTCCGCCCAGGCCGCCCGGCCTGTCCCGTCAACCACTTCCACTTCACAAATTTCAACAGCTACCGCCGCACGGTACCTAACTACCGTCGCGGGGTACCGTTAATCAATGCCTCGATTCGAGCGCAAACGCCCAGGCCCTCCAATTACAGGCCAACACGTGGCCACGTCGTTACAGCTTTGCTATCGCCAGGCGTTACGATTCTAGCGCCTCACGGTAGCAGACGACGGTTACGACACGACCTCTTCTGCTACCGCCACACGATAGCTGCTACAGCCGCGTGGTAGAAACCCGAGTGCTTTGACAAATTAATTACCAAGCTACCGTCTGCGGTAACTCTACCACTGGGTGATAGCTTCCCGAGAGCTCGGTCAAATAAATGTTAATGTCACGCGCTATCAACCTACTGCCACACGGTAGATTAGGCGTTGAGTCACCTAACCTCACTCAACGCTCTTGACGCCTCACGTTACCGCCATGCGGTATCATCCTACCGTCGCGCGGTAATCTCTTTTCCTGACTACAGAAATTTGGGATGTTACACATGGGGTGTTATTGGTTGTTGCAAAGAGTACTAAAAATGTTCTCCAGGAAAACAACCAGTTTTGGGACGGGAACGTTGTTCTGCCTGATACCGCCCAACGGTAGTGCTACCGCTGTCAATAACTCCAAGTGAGCTGATTTATGATTGCAAGCCTATGTCCCGAGGATAAGGTGGGTAGCAAGTAGAACTAAGAGCATGAAGTGCCCAGCTGTGGTGGCCGTGAGAGCCAGCCTTGGAGCATAACGCGATTATGTATGTTGTGAACGGGCAAGGGGAGTCAACCTTGGAACATAACGCGGTTATGTAAGTTGTGCGGCCTTGGCGGCGAGGGCGGCCGACCATCACGGTGCCAGCCACAATCAAGGCCTTAGGGTGCGGCCTTGGCGGTGAGGGCGGCCGGCCATCACGGCGTCGGCCACGACCAAGGCCGCAGAGTGCGGCCTTGGAGGCGAGGGAGGCCGGCCATAATGATGTCGGCCACGACCAAGGCCGCAGGGTGTGACCTTGGTGGCGAGGGAGGCCAGCCATAACGATGCCGACCACGACCAAGGACGCAGGGTGCGGCCTTGGCGGCGAGGGTGGCCGGCCATCGCGGCGCAAGATGCGGCCTTGGTGACGAGGGCGGCCGGCCATCGCTGCGCCGGCCTGCCATCACGGTGCCGGTCGCGACCATGCGGCCTTGGCGGCGAGAGTGATCGGCCATCGCGGTGTCGGTCGCAACCAAGGCTGCGAGATGCGGCCTTGGCGGCGAGGGCGGTCGTCCATCGCGGCTCTGGTCGCGGCCAAGGCCGCAAGGTGCGGCCCTGGTGGGGCCGACCGCGTCCAAGTCCGCATGGCGCGACCTCGGGGAGTGGGGGAGGCGGTTGGCCCTCGCGAGGTTGCTCGGGACCGTCGCTGCCGACGATTGACTCGGTGCGCGAGATCCAGCACGACGGTTGCGATCTCACGCCATCGCGCACGGTAGTTATCGCTCGCGATCCGGTGCGCGAATCGTGCGTACAGTGGTTATACACGTAACTACCACGACGTGAGTGGAGTGAGTTGGTGTACCAGCTATTTACGGCCAGATTTTTCTATAAATTGGGGCCAACCTCATCGCATCTATTCCATCGAAATTGAAAGGAAGGTCAAATGGTAGTTACAGAAAATTTAAAGAAGGGGTTTATCAACTAAACAAATACTTTCATATTTCAAATATGCATTGATGGAAGATGACCTCTTGGAAACTAAGGAAAAACAAAGAAGAAAAAATGATTTTCCAAGAGAGAACACGATTGTTGATAAAGTGCGTCACCATTTTACATCATATTGGTCGGAACACATTATTGATGCATTTGACTTGTTGGGAGATGACCACTTTGGGTACCGTGTCATTAGTCATGCATTGAATATCAATGGTGATTGACAACAAGTAAGGATTGATTTACAATTAGAACTTGAAAATCGTAGAATTTTATATGTTCAAATTTTTGGCCATCATATATATGAAGAGTTGTTAGATAGAGTTAACTGCATTGAAGCTCCAACACCGTTTGACAAATGGATGACAATGCTCGATATGAGTCTAATAATCAGTTCACGCTACAACATTGCTTTTGTTCAACTATTATAAGCGAAAAGTTTGACATTTCATTCCACTACATTCATCTACGCTGAATGAACAAAAAATGATTTGCATTGGATTAGTAAGAGATAATCACTTCATTGGATTGACATTACATGATCGCTCTTCGATACCGCATATTGTTCCGACATGGAAAAATGTCGAAGTCATAGTGGAAGATTGTGAAAGACATTATAAATCACGGATTACAACTTCTCAACCAAAATTTGGGAATACTATGTTAGTGGAGTTGGATGATGAGGCATGAAAACGATACGCTTAATTAGTTTATGTACTAACATCTACATTTTCATTAAATATCTCTAACACCTTAGAGACATTGCTAGGCGTTGTGAGAGTCTAGTCACTAGACATGTTAAACGAGGGAGTGGTAGACAAATAAAGATTTGGAATGAAACTGTAAGGAAAGATATGTACTTAGGCATTAGTGAGATTATAACAAAAGATAGGGCACAATGACGACAAAGGATCCATATAGCCGACCCCACTATATTGGGATAAAAGCTTGAATGTTGTTGTTGTTGTATATGTCTAACACCTTTTTTTGCAGATGTTACAATTGAAAAGAAAATTTAATAGAGTTAATCAACGACGGGCATACTCCAAGGTGTTTTATATGATGTTTTAGCTATGATATTTGTTTTGGATATGATGTTTTAGTTTATATATTATTAACACACATTTTCATTACATATTATATAAAATATTTTATTTTATTTTTTCAGATGTTACAAATGAAGAGAAGATTAATAGAAAGTTAATCTGTGACAAACATTCTAATTATTTTTCTGGACTATGATAAATGATTTGGATATAATATTTGGACTACGAAACTATATTTGGAATATAATTTTTGACTTATTTTGATACTGAAAATATTTCAAATAATTATTTTTTCAAGTTAAAAATGGGTGCAAATAAAGCCTTGCTGCGAATAGCCATTGTCTCAAAATAATGTTTGCGAATAGCGGGTAGTGCGAATAGCCAAAACTGCGATACATATATCAACGTCCTAAAATTAAGAGTTTCAAGATTCAATTTATTTATTTGGTAAGAAATATAATTAAAACAAAATAAACATTTTTAAAAGGGCTTTTTGGCACTTTGCACCCCCGAAAGTGCAACTTTTGGCACTTTGCACCCTGAAAGTTTAAATATTGCACTTTGCACCTCAAAACTTCAATCCTTGACATTTTGCACCCCAAACATGTTAAATGAGGGATAATTTCGTCCAGAGCTCATCAAAAGTGCTTATTTTTGCATTTTGCACTCTGAAATTTTCGGATTTATACTTGCAATTATCATTTTATTAAGTGGTAAATTTGGGTGGCTAAAATCATTAAAGTATATTTGGCCTGCAAGTATAAATCCGAAAATTTCAGGGTGCAAAGTGCAAAAATAAGCATTTTTGACGAGTTCTGCACGAAATTACCCTCATTTAACATTCTTGGGGTGCAAAGTGCCAATGATTGAAGTTTTGGGGTGCAAAGTGCAATATTTAAACTTTAAGAGTGCAAAGTGTCAAAAGTTGCACTTTTGAGGGTGAAAAGTGCCAAAAAGCCTTTTTAAAAGTAATTAAAACGCTAACTCATGTATATAAATATCATCAAATTAAGGGAAATTTGCAAAATGCATCCTGAAAATATAGGGTTTTGGCAAGATGCACCGCAAAAAATTAAAATTGGCAAAATGCACCCCCAAAGTGGGTTTTTTTGGCAATGTGCACCCTCACTAGGCAAAAAATGAAATGACCAAAATGTACACTCTAGGGTGCACATTGGCAAGGAAACCCACTTTGGGGGGTGCATTTTGTCAATTTTAAACTTTTGAGATGCATTTTACCAAAAATTTATATTTCGAAGGTGCATTTTGTCAATTGCACTCAAATTAACAAATAACATGTTAATATGTGCGCGCTGAATACTTCGGAAGACGACCAAATATAGCCGTTACAACTCGCTATCAAACTATACATTGAGTTTTCTGTTCCACAAACTGTCTTCGGATCCTACTGCCCTTTTAGCTTCCGCCTTCTTTGTCTCTCCAAACAAATTAATTCGACCGTTGCTGTGCAAAAGTGTAGACAGAATCAAGTGCCATAAAAAAAACAGATCTCTTCTCTTCTCCTCCCATGGCGAAATTTTCAGTTTTCAATCCGACTAATCACCACTATCGCTACCATCTTCTCTTGCCGGACTTCGAGCTGCTCGATCCCCCACCCATGTTTGCCCCTCCACCTCTCCCCGGCGCTCTGCAGCCATTTCACCGGGGTCCAATGTACTCCACCTACTCCGAGCTCAGAGACCGGAATCGCCGTGCGAAGAAGGCCAAATTAGGCACCTCAACCCCGATTCCGTCTCCACTGAAGAGATCGCCGGCCTCAAGTTCAGTCAGCCGCTCCTTGACATTTACCAAGGAGAATAGGAAGCCGTCTCCGGCCTCGGCTGCGAGGTTTGCTGCGCTGGTGACCCTGCCTCCAGTTATGGAGGCCAAGCCCGATCTGAGGAAGTTGGGGAGGGCGTCGGTGGAAACAAGGGCGAAGATAATTTCGGCAAGGAAGAGTTTTTCAGAAAACAATGTGTTGAAGGAGATTTCTATGGAGCAAGCATCGAAGATTGAGGAGGAGAAAGGTAGGGGAAGGAGAGGTGGGAGTAAAGGAATCTTGAGGAAGAGCATTGCTGGTTTCGAGCTGTCCAAATCAATCAAGACTACAGGTTGGATTGGCTAAAGCTTCTTCGAGGTAGTTTGGTTTTGTTGATGAGTTTATATCACTAATAAGGAGTCTTTTGATTGAGATATCAAAAAGTATAGTAAACAACAACAAAAAAAAAATTTAAGAGATGGAAAATTGAAACCATTGCTTATAAGAAGTCAGAGGACTTATGTTCTGTTTGGAGGGACTTATTTTCACCGGTCAATTGGTTACCACCGCATGAACCAGATCTTAATTAAGGTCCTGTTAATGCGGTCATAATCGCTTGACCGGTAAGGTCTGGTTCATGCGGTCGTACCCGCTTGACCGGTGAAAATAAGTCCCTCCAAACAGAGCTTTACTCAGCTTGTGACTAGCAAAATAAAATCTGCATATTTTGATGATTTGTACATAAATTTGATATTAAAGAGGGAAAAAAGACATAATATAATAGTTAAGAATAAAAACAAGAGAAATGTTAAATTTGAATTCTGATAATAAATGAACAATCCATTAATATCTTAGGCTTAGTGTGATGAGCTCATTACTAAGCTCAGAGGCCTTTAATATGGGTGGGGGCCACCTTCCAACAACACCGTTTCATATCTCAGTTCCTATAAATAGGACCTAAGATGACGGGTGGAAGGTTGTAACAGAAGTTCCTCTGATTTTCTTAGTTGCCCGTGCCTATTCCCTATTCGGCTTTTGCATTTATGTGCTCTGCTTTTGCATTTAGGATGTCTGCTCTGTTTTTGCATTTAGGATGCCTGCTCCAACGGCTATGTTTTGCAAACGGTCATATTTTGTATGCTATATATATCAGTATGTAAGAGAAGTCAGATATGAAAAAAAGTTATTATTGTCTTTTATTTCTTCAACATGTCTCAACTCAAAGGCTCCGACAGCCACCCATGCCTGTTCCATTGATTACATTGGTGCTCTCGTTGAACTCTCTTCCTCCCGCATGCCTTCATCTGCCATCAACACACGCAGCAAATCCCGTGCAATGCCCCTCCGACACCGATGATCCGGTACGCCGTGAGTTGGATCGCCGACATGAAGTATACATGGACAAAAACGAAGCTACCCGAACTGAACTTCACACCCTTCATCGCGAACTTCGCCAAGAACAAGACCGCCAGGCCGAGCAACAGGCCCGTGCGACCGAGTCCAGTAAAGACTTCTACAAGGAGTTCCGCGAGTTCCGGGACATGGTTGCCGCGTACATTCGCCCCTCCACCCCGACCGCCGGATTCCACACTCCTTCCTGCTCGACCGGTAGCAGACGGTATGGGAGCGTCCTCGTCGTCGCCTATGGGTTCGTCGTCACCCATCCAGTTCGGTTCATGCCCGTCACCAATCCGTCCGCCTCCTCCGCCAGCGCCGCCAGCGGCATTCCAGACTTTCCCTACCCCAACCGTTCGGCCTACGATGGCTCCGCCAGGTCGTCTGCACGCAGAGGCATTATGTCCCATGGGTGGCACCCCCACCTCCAGTCGGTAACAATTTTGACCCTCCTCCTTACTCTCGTAAGCGTTTGAACACCACACTTCCCAGGTTCTGCTCCGACGATCCTAACGACTGGTTCTTTAATATCGAAAATCATTTTCAATTAATAACATCTCACCCGCCGATTATCTTTTAGTCCCATTCATGCACCTAGATCGCCCGACTTCACGTTTTTACCAAGCCTTGGTTCGGGACACACACCACCTGACATGGCCATCATTTAAACAAGCCTTACTTCGGCGTTTTGGTCCGACCGCATATGATGAACAATCGGACAATTCACAAAACTCACACAAGTAACAACCGTCCAAGCCTATTACGATGCTTTTGAGGATCTCACCTTTCGCATCCCCAACCAGTCGGATGATTTCATTAATAAATCGTTCATCTCCGACCTTAAACCTGGCATCAAGCGTCAGGTCCAGGCTCACCACCCGGAAACCCTTCAAGATTCTCACTATTACGCTCATCTATTTGAGGATCAGATTTTCAGACGATTTCCGTTTCACTCGCCCGCCTCCCTCGCGACCTCATCCATACACAACCCAGACCATGACCCCGACCCCGTCCACCGAAAGGCCTTATCAACGTCGACTGTCACCTTTGGAGCTTCAGCTCCGTCGTGATAAAGGTCTTTGTTACACGTGCGATGAACGCTACACCCCCACTCACAAATGTAAGGGCAATGCCACTTTATTAACACTTGAGGAGGACTGTTCATCCCAACCTGACCTCGACTCCGAGCTTCCTCCCGACGACCCGCCTATGGAGCCGCACCCCGACCTGGCCACGATTTCCCTAAATGCGTTAGTCAATTCAGCCTCATAAAAATCTCTCCGATTTCAGGGTTCCATTCATGCCACAACCGTCCAAATATTACTCGATTGCGGTAGTACTAATAAATTTTTATGTACTCGTTTGGCCGATCACTTGAAATTCCCAATTACCGTCATTAAACCATTTTTCAGTTGCGTTGGCAATGACGCTAAAATGTCTTGCACAGGCTTATGTCTCCAAGTACCGGTCTCCATTCAATCCAATATATTTCTTATCGATCAATACATTTTGGATTTTGTGGGCGCGGATATTGTTCTTGGATATGATTGGCTCGATACTTTAGGCGACATCACCACCAATTATCGCCATAAACGAATGACGTTCACTTATAATAATCATCTGATTCAACTTTAGGTATTACACACTTCCAACCCTCCACAATTTCATCCTCCCAAGTTTCAAAACTTATGTCACAAGACGCCATTGACTCGTATGTTTTTTGCTTCACATCCATACAATCGGAGACCCCCATAGTTTCCAACTGCGTCGCATACCCTCCGTCCATACAACCCTTGCTTCATGACTTCTCTTCCATATTCCATAAACCTCATGGGTTAACTCCTGTCCGTCCATGCGACCATAGGATTCCGTTAGCCGATCCATCCAAATCGCCAAGGTTCGTGCGTACCGCTATTCGTATGTTCAAAAAAATGAGCTCGAACTACTTGTGAAGGAATTATTGAGCAATGGTCTTATTCGTCCCTTCAGTTCCCCATTCTCCTTGTTAAAAAGAAAGACGACACGTGGCGTTTTTTGCGTAGACTATTGTGCGTTAAATTCTCTAACTCTGAAAGACTCATTCCCTATGCCCACCATTGATGAATTAATTGACGAATTACACGGTGCACATGTTTTCTCCAAATTCGATTTACAATCTGGCTATCACCAGATTCGTATGCACGATTCGGATATTCATAAAACCGCCTTCCGTACACACCATGGTTTATTTGAATTTCTCGTTATGCCTTTCGGCCTTGCGAACGCGCCCTCCACTTTTCAGGCCCTTATGAACTCCCTATTCTCGGCCTATCTTCGCAAATTTGTCGTCATATTTTTTGACGACATACTCATCTATAGTCCTGATTTCGAGTCACACTCCTCTCATTTACGTATCGTATTTTCGGTTCTTGCATCGGCAAAATTATTTGACAAATTAAGTAAATGTTCTTTTGTGGTCTCTACCATTGAATTTTTAGGACACACTATCTCCCCACCGGCTTACTCCCTAATCCGGACAAAATCCGATCTATCTTAACATGGCCGGTCCCCACAAATGTCCGCCAACTCCGAGCCTTTTTAGGCCTCGCAGGATATTACCGGCGTTATATCCGACAGTTTGCAACTCTCGCGGCTCCTCTATCCGACCTATTAGTCCAAAACAAATTTATATGGACTTCGACGACCACAGATACCTTCCAACAACTTAAACGCCTCCTCTCCACCCCACCCATTTTAAGGCTTCCCGACTTTTCGATGCCATTTATACTAGAGACTGACGCGCCTGGTTTTGGCGTTGGGGCGGTCCTCCTTCAAGACAACCACCCGTTAGCATTTTATAGTAAGAAATTGACTTCCCGGGAGCGCTCCCTGTCTACCTACGCCCGAGAACTACTAGCAATTACCTTAGCCGTTCAAAATGGCGTCATTATCTTTTAGGGTCTCCATTCATCATTCGCACTGATCACAAAACCTTACATCATTTAACAGATCAACTAATTACAACCCCGGAACAACAAAAGTTTTTATATAAAATGTTGGGTTATCACTTCTCAATCGAATACAAACCAGGGTCTCAAAATAAATTGCGGACGCTTTATCCCGGCGTGATGAACCCGAGGAGTCCTCGTTACATGCCGTTCAAGTTTGTTCGTAGCCAACCTTTCCCCTCCTGCAGGACTTGCGTACTCTATATACATCGGTCACAACTGCTCAGGGTATTATTCATCGGTTTAAAAACTCAGCCTAACTCTTGTCAAGTGTGGCGCCACCACGGTGACAAATTATTATATAAAAACCGAGTATATATCCCGGACTGTCCGGTCCGCCGCACTTTGATTTCAGAGCCCCACAACCTCAAATCCAGCGGTCATTCAGGTAATTACGCTACATATAAACGTCTGTCCACATATTTTTATTGGCCTAATCTGTCGGCCGAGGTCACCGCATTTGTCCAAAATTGTGATCTTTGTCAAAAGTGTAAATCTCTCAACACGGGCGCCATTTGGGTTGTTACAACCCCTTCCGGTCCCTACACAGATTTGGGTTGATCTAACACTAGATTTTATTACTCACCTACCGTCGTCAAACGGTTATACAGACATCCTGGTTATCGTTGATCGTCTATCTAAAGGTGCTCATTTCGCACCCTTACCCTCAGGTTTTACGGGTCCAGTTGTCGCCCGTATCTTCTGGGATTCCTGCGGCAAATTACATGGCATGTCAGAGACACTAATCTCCGACCGTGGTTCCATCTTTCTTAGTGCCTTTTGGCGTGAGTTATTTGTGCAAAACGGTACAAAATTATCATTTAGTTCGGCTTATCATCCACAAACCGACGGCCAAACTGAACGTGTCAATCGTTGTTTGAACCAATATTTACGAATTTTTGCTCATGCTCAGCCAAAATCGTGTTCCAAATTACTAAATTGGGCGGAATATTACTATAATACCACCTTTCACTCCTCGGCAGGAATGACTCCCTTTGAGGCAACGTATGGCCGACCACCGCCTTGTTTTATCTCTTGTTTTACAGGTGATAGCAAGCTTCAAGCCGTCCAGGCTGATCTGCAAACTCGTTCTCAACTCATTACACACCTAAAAGAAAATCTTCATAACGCACAACAACGGTTTAAGCTCCAAGCCACCGCCATCGAACAGATCTCCATTGCTCGGTTGATGATTGGATCCTCCTTAAACTTCATCCGCAACGACAACTTACACTCCACCGGCACTCCTGCACCAGATTAAGCCCTCGATATTACGACCCATTTCAAGTCATCGAACGTATCGGTGAGACTGCGTACAAAATGCACTTACCGACACATTCCCAATTACACCCTGTTTTTCACATTTCTCGCCTACGACCATATCAAATTGACTAACCGATTTCTGTTACCCCGTTACCGCGACAATCCACCTCCACTCACCCCTTCACGAACCACTTTCCATCGTAGATGAGCAAACTATTTTTGTGCAAAATAAACCTATTAAACAGGTACTTGTGCAATGGAAAGGACTGGATCCCGCAGATAGTTCATGGAAACGCCTAGACGCACTGGGCTCCCAGGTATGTTTACCCTCTTTGGATAGTGTGCCACCTTCCGATTCTCATTTTTCAACAGGTCTTGGTGATCCACCACCCACTGGGCAGTTGGCTTCTACTGGCTTCGATCCAGCCCCTGCATCGGAACACCGGAACAACGCAACACATCCGCCAGCAATTCCTCTCCGCCCGCCTAAAGACTTGCGGCCCCCAACTCCCATTGCCAATAGCGCGGCTGATCCACCTCTTCCCCGGCGTGACCATCTACCGTGCGGCCGTGGCCACCGGCTGCACCTATACCATCTTGGGGCCGCTGCCAATCCCGCTCCAACCGCACCCTACAGAGGCACACCGCTCCTTTTATCAACTGGCCACTAGACATCCGGCAACTTCGCTCAGCCCGCTGAGCTCATAGAGTGGTTATCCCGTCCACGCCGCCGCCTTCCAAGGATGATCCGGAGATCACCAACTGCCCGCGTGGGTGATACGCCAAAAATGGTATACGCAATTACCGCAAGTGTATGTGCCGTGTCAAGTAATAAATAGTAAGGATCGTTCCCTCGAGGAGATGGTGAATTCAGTGATTGCAATTACTAGTTGTGTATTTTCTTTAAATTCAAAAATAATAAAATAGTGATTTGTTAAATACTACGATTATGAATGTCAACGACTACTATTAAAATAGACTACGATTCGCTAAAAGAAAGTACTTGGTTATCGAAGAAATAATCTTGTATTATGATTTCCTAAGTCTCGTGTGACGAATCATGTGAAGATGGTTTTGTGATAGTGAGTGATGACACGTCTTGCAACGATTTTAAATTAGAAAATCCGTACCTCTCGATATCGGAAATTCCTAGCCTCTATTTCCCCCTCGGGAGAGACAAGTACCGCATAAAGTTCGAAACCAAAGTTGTTAATATCAAGGGGAAATCTCTTTTCTCTTCAAATACTATACCAGATCTATAACACACTTACGCAACTCCTCTCTCGAATTATGAAGCGTAGTAAAATGACAAAACCTTGGCCAAAAGTTTCAAAGTAAAGATTATAGATTCAGTAAAGACATACACCAAACATTCACAAAAAAAATTTAAGTTTTCATCAACACAAAAACCAAGAACTTTTACAATACAAGATTAAAATATTTAGTTCATAGCAGCGGAGAAATCACACATAACAGTTGGAGAGATCTTACAAATCATGTTGAAATTACAGATTAAACGATGTAGGATTCCTTCGCCTGAGTCGCTCCCTCGCTCAGCCCGGAAAATCTCCTCTATCTCTCTAGCCGCCCCCTTCGAGAATGAGGAAGAAGAAGACTTCCTCCACTAGCAATGATCAAAAATTCAACACTCCCTCAAAACCTAAATGTCCCCCTTTAAAAAATCCCAAAATTTTCTCTCTCCTCTCTCTCTTCTTTAACTCCAGAATATTCTCCCTCCAAAAACGTGCATCTCTTGCTAAAAAGGTGCCTCCTTCCGGATATGAAAACGGTACCAAATTTGAATTTTAAAATCTGAATTTCGTCCAAAAATGGTTGCAACCTTTTTCAGGATTCTGCAATTCTTTCTCCAGAGCAGCATATTTGACCAAATTCTTCTTACAAGTCGTTCTCCTTCGCTTCTCTTGCAACAACACCTAGGAAAAAGACACTTTATACATAAATAAAATAAATGTGAATTTACTTGCATTTAACTTCAACTAAATGATTTTTCTCCCGGATCGACGAGCAAAAGGTCTGAAACTTAGGCTAAATAACTTCGTTTTGAGAAGTTATCACACCTCCACACTTGAACCTTTGCTAGTCTATAGCAAAGAAAATTCTAATCAACGAATTGAGTGAGGTGATAGTTAAAATAAATAACTCACATGATACTATTTTCTCGAAGATAACTCAAAAGGCTGAGTGCAGAGTACCGATTAAACCATTTGAGGATTTTCCGACCATTAAGTGTTCAAAACATTTGATAATTCGTAAGTTTGATGGAAGAGAAATCTCAATTAATATTTCTAGAGTGATGCGTGTTACCCTTTAAAATCATTCACTTCCCTCCAACTTTCCCGTCGAACTTCCATTAATGACTTAAAAAGGAATGAGAATAAGTCGGGTCTTTGACATAACCTCTGCAAGATTTGGTAGTTAGGTTTAAAGAAATGTCATGAAGGTTAGTGGTGAGAGTGGCTTTGGTGTAGTTAGAAATGTGTATGGATTGTAGAAGGTGTCTCTTTAGATGAAAAAATTCTTAGCGACTCTCCAAACTATGAGGTTTGTTTGCTCTTTTTTTGGTCCGTAGTTGGGATCATTCCAAGTAGGTGTACACACACTTAGGCCACATATCACTACGACTCTTTCCAATCTTTTTTTTTTATAATCACAGTTGGGATCATTCCAGGTATGAATGCACATACTTAGGCCGCATATCACTATGACACATTTTTCATATATGATATATATATTTTTAAAGAGAGTCCATAGTTGGGATCATTCCAAGTGGGTGTACACACACTTAGGCCACATATCATTACGAATCACACACTTTTATTTTAACAATCACTCATAATTGAGGAGCATACTAAGAATCGTCAACTAGGCACCTAGGGGAAATATGCATAAAAGTTCAACGTTCAAGCTCAAAGGGGCACACATGGTTGTCAATGATATGGTTTACATCTCTAACTCGGTTCTTGCTCACCCTCCATTATTATTTTTAGAAGTTCATACGGGTCGATTTTTAAGAAGATCGCTTATTTTAAAGGATAATGTGAGAAGATGAAATATTAAAAGAAATTGGATCCATCTTGCTAACTTCAAATCAAAATGGTGTGAACCGTTAGTGTCGACTATACTCCTAGATGAAAATCAGCATGAACTGCATGATTCATTAGTTATTTCAAGAACTAGGATAAAGAATTATTATATTTTCATTTCTCACCCAATTGGTAGGGGTCACACTACCCCATCTCCACACTTTTGCCCTTTGCTAGTCCCTAGCAAAGCGACCTCCCTTCTCATAACGATAAGTGTAAGTTGTTTGTTTTTGAAAGAGAACGTGCATAAAGTCAAATATAATGCAGCCAATAAAAGCACGAAATAATGAAATCTAAAAAAACTCCCCTGATGTTCGAGTGGCTGAAAAACAGTCCAAACTGCATTCTTGTGTTCCATAAATTCCGTTGACATGTGATGGTTCATCGCTCCTATCCGTGTGGTGTAACCTGCAAGACACTCAAACCGCAGGCTAGACAACCATTTGATTAACATATAAAGTAGTTCATTTCATACCAACAAATTCAGGACATCATTAAAAGAGCATGACACTAAAGGTAGTATAAATGATAATTCAAGACAAGCAATATGCAACAGTCGTAATGTAATTATCATCCAGTCTGCTTATTATATTTGTGCAAGATATTATTTTCAACGCATAGGGAAAATGACGTAGACAAAATGTGAAGGAATACCCTAAGCAGATAGAATAATATCCAAAGTGAATTAACTATCCTGAATGTCAGCACAGAATATCACACATCAAAATGTCAAAACATCTCACACATCACAGCATATCCATCAAAATACCAAATAATGACCACAAAAAAAAATCTTTTCAGCACCCTAAACAACAAAATGTCAAATCAGTCATGTAGGACAGAAAGAACTGCTAGTCAGTTATGCTATCGCCCGACTCCTCTTTATCCTCACCATCCTCGTCTTCCGGGTCAGTCTCCTCCTCCAAGCGGACGCAGTTGCAGCAATTTTGGCGGGGTCGGCTCGTGTCCAATCGCTCTGAAGCAGATATCCCTCAGAATCGAACTGTGGATGAAGCTGGTACGAGGGTGCCTCCACCGGGATTTTGGCCGCATGCATCAGTTTCTCCTGGTTCCGACTGATGTCCTCAAATCGAGACTCAAAGTACACATGCTGACATCTGAGGTAGGCCTTTATATACTCGGCATTCTCGGTCGCTAAGCCACGTTCCCCCTCATACTTTGATCTTCCAATCACCAACTTCATGGGGGCAGACGATGTGGGTTTTGCAGATGTCTCAGGTTCCTCACCCCGCAGCTTGCTCAGCTTTGATTTCTTCTCTCCTGTTTCAGCGGCCACCTTAATGTTAACTTCCACCACCGTCTCAGTGATGTGGTGGGCCACTTGCATAACAAGATCACCCATCTCACTACCAACTCCAGCCAAGCGACATAATTCCGTAATAAGCGTTGGAAACCAAAGCGGGCGGGCCCTATCCTCCATTACTCGGAGAGTCAATTGCTCAGCAATGAGTATGCCCATGTTAATCCGCATACCCACTCGTCACCTGAACAACATCTGTCTAGACCGCCTAACATTAATCTACAGCATTTTGATGGGTATGCGGATTAACATGGGCAGACTCATTGCTGAGCAATTGACTCTCCGAGTAATGGAGGATAGGGCCCGCCCGCTTTGGTTTCCAACGCTTATTACGGAATTATGTCGCTTGGCTGGAGTTGGTAGTGAGATGGGTGATCTTGTTACGTAAGTGACCCACCACATCACTGAGACGGTGGTGGAAGTTAACATTAAGGTGGCCGCTGAAACAAGAGAGAAAAGATCAAAGCTGAGCAAGCTGCGGGGTGAGGAACCTGAGACATCTGCAAAACCACATCGTCTGCCCCCATGAAGTTGGTGATTGGAAGATCAAAGTATGAGGGGGAACGTGGCTTAGCGACTGAGAATGCCGAGTATATAAAGACATACCTCAGATGCCAGCATGTGTACTTTGAGTCTCGATTTGAGGACATCCGTCGGAACTAGGAGAAACTGATGCATGCGGCCAAAATCCCGGTGGAGGCACCCTCGTACCAGCTTCAGCCACAGTTCGATTCCGAGGGATATCTGCTTCAGAACGATTGGACACGAGCCGACCCCGCCAAAATTGCTGCAACTGCGTCCGACTTGGAGGAGGAGACTGACCCGGAAGACGAGGATGGTGAGGATAAAGAGGAGTCAGGCGATAGCATAGCCGACTAGCAGTTCTTTCTATCCTACATGACTGATTTGACATTTTGTTGTTTAGGGTGCTGAAAAGATTTTTTTGTGGTCATTATTTGGTATTTTGATGGATATGCTGTGATGTGTGGGACTGTTTTGACATTTTGATGTGTGATATTATGTGCTGACATTCAGGATAGTTAATTCACTTTGGATAGTATTCTATCTGCTTAGGGTATTCCTTCACATTTTGTCTACGTCATTTTCCCTATGCGTTGAAAATAGTATCTTGCACAAATATAATAAGCAGACTGGATGATAATTACATTACGACTGTTGCATATTGCTTGTCTTGAATTATCATTTATACTACCTTTAGTGTCATGCTCTCTTAATGATGTCCTGAATTTGTTGGTATGAAATGAGCTACTTTATATGTTAATTAAATGGTTGTCTAGCCTGCGGTTTGAGTGTCTTGCAGGTTACACCACACGGATAGGAGCGATGAACCATCACGTGTCAACGGAATTTATGGAACACAAGAATGCAGTTTGGACTGTTTTTCAGTCACTCGAACATCCGGGGAGTTTTTTTTAGATTTCATTATTTCGTGCTTTTATTGGCTGCATTATATTTGACTTTATGCACGTTCTCTTTCAAAAACAAACAACTCACAATTATCGTTATGAGAATGGAGGTCGCTTTGCTAGGGACTAACAAATGGCAAAAGTGTGGAGGTGGGGGTAGTGTGCCCCCTACCAATTGGGTGAGAAATGAAAATATAATAATTTTTTATCCTAGTTCTCGAAATAACTAATGAATCATACAGTGTATGCTGATTTTCATCTAGGAGGATAATCGACATTAACGGTTCACATCATTTTGATTTGAATTTATCAAGATGGGTCCAATTTCTTTTAATATTTCATCTTCTCACATTATCCTTTAAAATAAGCGATCTTCTTAAAAATCGACCTGTATGAACTTTTAAAAATAATAATGGAGGGTGAGCAAGAACCAAGTTAGAGATGTAAATCATATCATTGACCACCATGTGTACCCCTTTGAGCTTGAACGTTGAACTTTTATGCATATTTCCCCTAGGTGCCTAGTTGACGATTTTTATTATGCTCCTCAATTATGAGTGATTGTTAAAATAAAAGTGTGTGAGTCGTAGTGATATGTGGCCTAAGTGTGTATACACCAACTTGGAATGATCCCAACTATGGACTCCCTTTAAAAAAAAATCATATATGAAAAATGTGTCATAGTGATATGCGGCGTAGGTATGTGCATTCATACCTGAAATGATCCCAACTGTGATTATAAAAAAAAATTGGAAAGAGTCGTAGTGATATGTGATCCAAGTGTGTGTACACCTACTTGGAATGATCCCAACTACGGACCAAAAAAAGAGCAAACAAACCTCATAGTTTGGAGAGTCGCTAAGAATTTTTTCATCTAAGTAGACACCTTCTACCATCCATACACATTTCTAACCACACCAAAGTCACTCTCACCACTAACCTTCATGACATTTCTTCAAACCTAACTACCAAATCTTGCAGAGGTTACGTCAAAGACCCGGCTTATTCTCATTCCTTTTTAAGTCATTAATGGAAGTTCGACGGGAAAGTTGGAGGGAAGTCAATGATTTTAAAGGGTAACACGCACCACTCTAGAAATATTAATTGAGATTTCTCTTCCATCAAACTTACGAATTATCAAATGTTTTGAACACTTAATGGTCGGAAAATCCTCAAATGGTTTAATCGGTACTCTGGACTAAGTCTTTTGAATTATCTTCAAGAAAATAGTATCATGTGAGTTATTTATTTTAACTATCACCTCACTCAATTCGTTGATTAGAATTTTCTTTGCTAGGGACTAGCAAAAGTTCAAGTGTGGAGGTGTGATAACTTCTCAAAACGAAGTTATTTAGCCTAAGTTTCGGACCTTTTGCTCGTCGATCCGGGAGAAAAATCATTTAGTTGAAGTTAAATGCAAGTAAATTCACATTTATTTTATTTATGTCTAAAGTGGTCTTTTTCCTAGGTGTTGTTGCAAGAGAAGCGAATGAGAACGACTTGAAGAAGAATTTGGTCAAATATGCTGCCCTGGAGAAAAAGTTGCAGAATCCTGAAAAAGGTTGCAACCCTTTCTGGACGAAATTCAGATTTTAAAATTCAAATTTGGCACCGTTTTCAGATCCGGAAGGAGGCACCTTTTGAGCAAGAGATGCACGTTTTTGGAGGGAGAATATTCTGGAGTTAAAGAGGAGAGAGGAGAGAGAAAATTTTCGGATTTTTTAAAGGAGGGACATTTAGGTTTTGAGGGAGTGCTGAATTTTTGATCATTGCTAGTGGAGGAAGTCTTCTTCTTCCTCATTCTCGAAGGGGGCGGCTAGAGAGATAAAGGAGATTTTCCGGGCTGAGCGAGGGAGCGACTCCGGCGAAGGAATCCTACATCGTTTAATCTGTAATTTCAACATGATTTGTAAGATCTCTCCAACCGTTATGCGTGATTTCTCCGCTGCTATGAACTAAATATTTTTAAT
This sequence comes from Platanthera guangdongensis, assembly GCA_039583875.1. Lineage (NCBI taxonomy): Eukaryota > Viridiplantae > Streptophyta > Magnoliopsida > Asparagales > Orchidaceae > Platanthera > Platanthera guangdongensis. The sequence goes on along the minus strand of CM077166.1, from coordinate 23,304,644 downwards.
CTTATATTGAAAAAGTACTTGGTTTTTGTGTTGATGAAAACTTAAATTTTTCTTTGTGAATGTTTGGTGTATGTCTTTACCGAATCTATAGTTTTTACTTTGAAAGTTTTCGCCAAGGTTTTGCCATTTTACTACGCTTCATAATTCGAGAGAGCAGTTGCGTAAGTGTGTTATAAATCTGGTATAGTATTTGAAGGGAGAAAGAGATTTTCCCTTGATATTAACAACTTTGGTTTTCGAACTTTATGCGGTACTTGTCTCTCCCGAGGGGGAAATAAAGACTAGGGATTTCCGATATTGAGAGGTACGGATCTTCTAATTTAAAATCGTTGCAAGACGTGTCATCACTCACTATCACAAAGCCATCTTCACAAGATTCGTCACACGAGACTTAGGAAATCATAATACAAGATTATTTCTTCGATAACCAAGTACTTTCTTTTAGCGAATCGTAATCTATTTTAATTAGTAATCGTTGTCATTCATAATCGTAGTATTTAACAAATCACTATTTTATTCTTTTTGAATTTAAAGAAAAGACACAACTAGTAATTGCAAGCACTGAATTCACCATCTTCTCGAGGGAATGATCCTTACTTACTATTTATTACTTGACACGGCACGTACACTTGCGGTTAATTGCGTATACTATTTTTGGCGTATCAAGTTTTTACTTAAGGCATCCGTATGGTGCGGTGACTATCCCAAAGGTTGCGTATCAACGCGTATCAATATGATCCACCCAAGCGAGGGTGCATCCGTATGGCGCGGTGACTATCCTAAAGGTTGCGTATCAACGCGTATCATTATGATCCACCCAAGCGAGGGTGCATCCGTATGGTGCGGTGACTATCCTAAAGGGTGCATCCGTATGACGCGGTGACTATCCTAAAGCTTGCGTGTAATACGTACACCAAGCGCCTAATTTACCGTCCCGGCAGGACGGCCTGACCATTATGATCCACTTGTCCTTCATGATTATTCATATTCTCGTGATCGTTATTATCCATCTCTTGATGAATAATATTCAGCGTTATACAAAGTTTTCTGTTTTGCCTACACGTACGCTCTATTTCTGAATTGAAAGACAAAAGTTCAGAAGTTCGATGTCTGGACATGCACAAACAGAATTACAGATAGCAGTAACAACACAAACAATACAAGTTAAAACAACAAAATAAGAACTTGAGCTCTAAATACCCGGGTTTAACTAATATTGCAAGAGATAAAACACTAAATACGTCGCACCTCCCCGGCAACGGCGCCAAAAACTTGATACGCCAAAAATGGTATACGCAATTAACCGCAAGTGTACGTGTCGTGTCAAGTAATAAATAGTAAGTAAGGATCGTTCCCTCGAGCAGATGGTGAATTCAGTGCTTGCAATTACTAGTTGTGTCTTTTCTTTAAATTCAAGAAGAATAAAATAGTGATTTGTTAAATACTACGATTATGAATGACAACGACTACTAATTAAAATAGACTACGATTCGCTAAAAGAAAGTACTTGGTTATCGAAGAAATAATCTTGTATTATGAGTTCCTAAGTCTCGTGTGACGAATCTTGTGAAAATGGCTTTGTGATAGTGAGTGATGACACGTCTTGCAACGATTTTAAATTAGAAAATTCGTACCTCTCGATATCGGAAATCCCTAGCCTCTATTTTCCCCTCGGGAGAGACAAGTACCGCATAAATTTCGGAAACCAAAGTTGCTAATATCAAGGGAAAATCTCTTTATCCCTTCAAATACTATACCAGATCTATAACACACTTACGCAACTCCTCTCTCGAATTGTGAAGCATAGTAAAATGGCAAAACCTTGGCCAAAAATTTCAAAGTAAAGATTATAGATTCGGTAAAGACATACACCAAAAATTCACAAAGAAAAATTTAAGTTTTCATCAACACAAAGACCAAGTACTTTCACAATACAAGATTAAAAATATTTAGTTCATAGCAGCGAGAAATCACGCATAACGGTTGGAGAGATCTTACAAATCATGTTGAAATTACAGATTAAACGATGTAGGATTCCGTCGCCGGAGTCGCTCCCTCGCTCAGCCCGAAAAATCTCCTCTATCTCTCTAGCCGCCCCCTTCGAGAATGAGTAAGAAGAAGACTTCCTCCACTAGCAATGATCAAAAATTCAGCACACTCTCAAAACCTAAATGTCCCTCCTTTAAAAAATCCCAAAATTTTCTCTCTCATCTCTCCTCTTTAACTCTAGAATATTCTCCCTCCAAAAACGTGCATCTCTTACTAAAAAGGTGCCTCCTTCCGGATCTGAAAACGGTACCAAATTTGAATTTTAAAATCTGAATTTCGTCCAAAAATGGTTGCAACCTTTTTCAGGATTCCGCAACTTTTTCTCCAAGGCAGCATATTTGACCAAATTCTTCTTCCAAGTCGTTCTCCTTCGCTTCTCTTGCAACAACACCTAGGAAAAAGACCACTTTAGAGATAAATAAAATAAATGTGAATTTACTTGCATTTAACTTTAACTAAATGATTTTTCTCCCGGATCGACGAGCAAAAGGTCCGAAACTTAGGCTAAATAACTTCGTTTTGAGAAGTTATCAGTGGGGGACGAATGTAACAGAAGTTCCTCTGATTTGCTTAGCTGCCTGTGCCCATTCCCCTATTCGGCTTTTGCATTTATGTGGTCTGCTTTTGCATTTAGGATGCCTGCTCTGTTTTTGCATTTAGGATACCTGCTCCAACGTCTATATTTTGCAAACGGTCATATTTTGTATGCTATATATATATCAGTATGTAAGAGAAGCCAGATATGAAAAAAAGTTATTATTGTCTTTTATTTCTTCAACATGTCTCAACTCAAAGGCTCCGGCAGCCACCCCTGCCTATTCCATTGATTACAAAGGTAGAGTTAACACCTTCCTGAGGACCTCGCATAAGATGCAAGCAAGCTAGTCTTCCCCGATTACACAAAACATTTGGTACTAGAGGAGAGTCCAAGACGGTGGGTCCTCGTAGACGTAGCTTATCAGGTTCATTTCGAAGAAAAGAATATCGGTTCATTTTTGCTTTTAGTTATGAGCTCGTGTTTGTCACTAGTGAGTGAATGGACCTTCGGTCATATTTCATTCATAATTTTGAGGTCGAGACCTCACCTTTAAATCTTAGTGCGATGAATGCGGATTTTGATCGAAGAAGAAGAAATGGCTAAAAGTCATCACGTCGAGCAGTTGTGTGTCAGATGAAGGTCGAGAGCCTTGTCAAGATGAAAAATAGTTCATTATGTGTGTTGATTTTAATGAATTTCATCGAGCAATAGAAATGAACCCACAGAGTTAGGTCGTAACCAGTGCCGCAGTCACAAAAACCGCCCTTATGATAGTAATGTGGAGGCCCCAACACCACCTGATGACTTGGGAAGGAGCCCACAATCGAGAACCACAAGCATCTCAGGCGAGTTCACGCCATGGCAGCTGCGCCAGCTCCGCGACGCCTGAATTTTGATCAGGAGGATCAATTCTATCAATCTCGCTGTAGAAGCTAAGAACCCAGCTTCAGAGAGTTCGAACTATATATAATATGACAAACAGTTACTTTTTGTGAGCGACCATAAAAGCAGGAAACAATGAGGAGAACTTAATACTATTTTATTGCTCGAACATACATAAGAGTGTATAGTAACTCGCCCTCTTGAACCGAGTATTATGCAAGTTTGGGGAAAGGCAGATGAGTCGCCAAATATTATATTGGGCGACCATCGTGGGGCGTGAACCGCCTCCCACCCACTGCAAATAGTTCACCTTGCCTGGGAGACCTGCAGAGCTCACCGAGGTGAACTGTTGAGCTCGTCGAGGTGACCTATTGAACTCGTCGAGGGGAGAACTGTTGTGCTCGCTGAGGTGAATTGTTGAGCTCACTGAGGTGAAATTCAATGCTCGTTCTGTAAAATCCCCCCGCTCAAAAATTGAGCACGACTGAGGGAAGATTTTATGTTCAGAATCGTCGTCTTGCGGTAACACCAACACACGGGTTAGTCACTACTACAAGACGCCGATCTTGCCGGCAGGTACGGTCATATAAGAGTCAATGAGAAAGGAAGTAAAGACAATCAAGCCCACAATCACTATATGTGTGTGTGTGTGTGTGTGTCAAAAGATAGATAATAGTAGTCTACAATGAGAAAACAGATGAAAGAGTAATAAATGCTTAAGTCCGGTACATGTCCAAATGTAAAAGCTCACACACTCTTTCTAATACATCTATGCGGAAGCTAATAAAAAAAACACTCATCAATCTAACGCCCGATAGTAGTAGTAGTGCGCTGCAACGACTCCTCAAGTCTTGCCTCCTTGTGTTACTGGTCCTCGGGGTCGTGCTACCGTTGTGTCTCCATGCGCTCCTAAAATGACATGGTTTACCAACCGTTAGTAAAAAAAGTCTAAGTCGCTTCATCCTCACCTCACTCTCACAACTCCTAGGCGTCGCGCGGGAGGAAGAATGAAGAGGACAACAAAGCAATATGACAAAAACAAGTGACGTGGCTCTATCTAGCAATTGTATATATATACACACTACAACATTATGTAAACACTAAGCTAGAGTAAACAGGTAAACTAGTAAGCAGTAAGAACAATAAGAACAGTAAGAAAGGTACAACACAGGCAAAACAAGTAAAGTAAGCTATTTACTACCATCACAGAAGAGTACCTTAACTTATATGAATACTCATACAAACTTAGAAGTTAAGATTTTCAGAATTATAACTCACCATATAAAAGAGCTAATACTAATTTATATGATGAGTTTCTACAAGGAATGAGGGTCATGTTATGCAATGCAATGCTTATGTTATGCTTTATGCAAGTTCAACTCACTCACACTTATCGAATTTGTGCACACAGACCTTTTGTTCTCACTCTTTGGAGGTAGTTAGGCTCTCGAACACCCCCATCGTGGCCAAACAGTGGCTGGGGCTCAAACATCTCCGCACTCCTAGGCGGGGTATACACACTACCAAGCCAAAGCCCTCTTTGTTCCCACTTTACCAGGCCTAGGCGGGTATGCACACTACCAGACCTTTTGTTCCCACTCTTTGTAGGTAGCTAGCCTCTCGAGCACCGCCGTCGTGGTTAAACGGTGACTGGGGATCAGACGCCTCCCCACTCCTAGGCGGGTATACACACTACCAGGTTTAAGCCCTTTGTACGTCTCTGACCACATCTCTGGTATACTCTAGAGTGTTTGCGTACCCATTGCTGGAATATACCAGTCTTAATGACCAAGTGATAAGTAATTAGGAAATTGTCACACTTCAAACTAAGCTGACCCTCTAGACCTTATCGACTTGCCAAGTCCACGTACTACCATCAGTGTGATTACTAGGCTAGTACCGAGGACCTATTACATAATATGCACATGCAAAGTATAACTTCACTCATCCGAGCCTCCAGCTCGCATGACTAACAAGTCCTCCAATCTTCATCACACCGAGCCCCCAGCTCGCAGGACTAACAAGTCCTTGTATCACAACCATACTGAGCCCCCAACTCGCAGGACTAACAAGTCCTTATATCACAACCATACCGAGCCTCTGACTCTCAGGACTAATGAGTCTCATCCCCACTCCATCTTATAACATGGGATGAGGTTCATAGTTATCTTTACTCACCTACTTAGACTACTATTGTCTATTGATTAATTATACTTAGAAGTTTAAGGTGAATCCTAAACTTTCCGAGGTCTACCCGGTGAAGGGCTCACAACGGTACTAGGGAATACGGTGGGTTGAAGCTCAAATATCCCTTTTCAGGATATATATTTTATTTGGTGGCTACCCAACATTAAGACCCACTCTCATTGTTACTTTTGACTATCTCAAGGTGGTTTATGATTCTTGTAGGGCAAAGAAAATCTAGTGCCAGACTCCAAGTCTTGCTACTCCCTTTAGTGTCCATGTATACGAACACTCATCACCTCTTGGTGACTACCTTAGAACTCCAATCGGAATTGTATCATGGTCCTAACCACACTCCAATTATGTTCAATTTCCAAATGCATAACTAATCTAAACAGTTCTCACTTGAATTACTATATGCAAATCACATGAACTAGATTGAGCGTAGGGATGAAAACTTCAAAGTACTTGACCAATTGCCCTAAAATTGTTTACAGAGGTCTATTAGGTCACATATGAGGTAAATCCAGAGTTTCATAAATTTCTTAATTTAATTGGTCATAAATAATTTTTCATTAACTAAATATCACTAGTGGTTTTGAACATGAGGTGTCACTTCTAGGCATCCAACCAGTACAAATAAATTATCCTAAATTCATATTGATGATAAATAAGGCTGAAAAAAATATCATGAATTTTTAGAGACAATTAATAATTAGTTCTCACTTTCCAATGTTTGATCCATTAAGTCACTTTTCAAAGGAAGTAATTAAAATAATTGTCAAATAAATCTAATAAAATTTTCAAAGATCTCAAATGCTAAATAAAACATCATGCCAAAAAAAACATCATGCCAAAATTTCATAATTTTCTAAATTATTATGATCGTAAATATTTCAAAAATACACAAATTGGCACAATGATAATTATTGAAGCAACCCTAAGTTTCTGTCATCCAATAATTCTAGTTAAATTTCCAGAGGTGAATTATGACAAAATATGGGCAAGTAACTGAAATTTAGAATTTTTCAAACAATATTTATCATAATTACCTCAAAGACACATAAGGGTGTTAAATGAAATTTTTGATATTCCTCAATGTAATTATTTCCAAAAATTCCAACTAAATTACCAGAAGTGTAAAATGGCATTAGGAGTCGTTTGAGAAGAAATTAGAATTTCGCCTAACTTTTTGTCCATCTTTATTTCACTAATCTAAATATGCCACATAATTATAATAAATTAATTAATTAGGATGTTATCCCCAAAAATCCTAAATCCTCTATGGACGATGAATTTCACCACAATATGTCCATGGCCAAAATTTCATTGGCATTAAACGAGCCCTTTGTGAGAAAATCCTCAAATACCCCTTTTTGTTATAAGTACCCAAAATTCCTAAGCACCATTTACATGCAAGTTGAATCCACCAATATGTAGAGGTTCAATTGCCCCAAAATTTTACCTGAGCCTCGTAATGACCTAATGGAAATTCCACCCAAAATTTGGGTCTATATGAGCTGTTTAACCACTTATATTCTAATAATTCAATAAATCAAATATTGAACAAAAATTATAAAAAAATGTGTCCTATAAATTCTAATTTTTGGGCACATAGTGTGTCTATGGTACATGCATGCATGGTCCAAATTTCAGCCTCATTCTATCTACCATCTAAAAGATATTCATATTTCAATTTTTGTCCCCTCCTAAGGACATAGTCCAGTAAAACAGCCCTTCATAGGGATGTGGGTCACTAAATGACCTGATTCAAGTTTTTACTAAAAGCAGACCCCAAGTGCTACAAAAGTTGTCTCAGGCAACTTTTCATAATTTGGCTTCTAAGAGCCTGTAATTTCAGTTTGAAAATCACTGATTATATGCGACAATAATACAAAACTATAGTGTATAAATGTTTTTGATCCAACCCGAATCTTGAAGTAAATCTGGCGGCCCTGGCATCGTTTTCTACCTCCATCCGATCTCTAGGATTTCCCTGACCTGGAGCTCATTCAAGAGCAAATTCCCCCCGAACCAGCCACCTCCCCGGCCGACAAGCACCACCACCACCACCACCACCTCCGTTGAGGTGGTGGCTAGCGATTGACGGCGGTTTGGCCGCCGGAGGCGGCGGTTTTCGGCGAAACCGACACCACCCAAAATCAGCGATTTCCTCCATTTCCTCCCATGGGTAGCTCAATTGAGCCTGATATCTCTCATAAAGGATCTAAGAGGCTAGCTCAATTGAGCCCGATATCTATCCTAAATGATCGTTTATTGAGGTGACCTACTGAACTCATCGAGGTGGCATGTTGTTATGTCCTCCGTGTGTATTTCGGATCTCAAAGAATACACATACACGACCCTAAACCCTAAAATAATGTAGGAACCGTACTTCGACTAGATGATCGCAACGGTGATGTGTCAAACAAGGTCCTTGTCAAGATGAGAAACACTGGAAAAAATATACAAGTAATTGGAACCGTTTAAATTAATCCATGTACCTGAATTTGCGAGCCCTTCAGGGCCTTTCGTTATGAGAACGACGACGGTATTGAAACTAGAGTAGATCATCACCTTTCTAGCCCTATCTTTTGTCATTATCTCACTAATGCCTAAGTACAATATACACACAATAAGAGAAAATAATAGATCAATACAATATACATACAATAAGAGAAAATAATAAATCTGATAAAGGGAATCATAGATTTCATTTTTTTAATTTTCATATTAACATGAGTTCTAATCTAAAGAAGAAATTTTATTATCTATCTTAGGAGGATAATGTTATGGGTTGTTGACTGCGATTGGGTGATCCGCGGTCCTGCGGGGTTTCCTCCAGCTTGGGGCTGCTAGGGTTAGCGAAAGGGGATGAGAAAGAGAAGGAAAAGGGGTGAGAGGCTAGAGCGAGAAGGAGTTGAGAGAAAGGATTACTTCTTGCTTGCCATTCAAGCTACCCCTATCCGAGAATATAGAGAGAGTCACCAAAAAAAACACCAAAAAGTAGCATGCCCCCCACTTGGGCTTACACATGTAGATTCAAATAAAAGGACCAACATAACATTGAAATAAAAGTGCGGATAAAGAGACGAAAACTAGATAGGGCGAAATCTTCATGCCGTGACATCCTTCGACGTGCTTGCTTCCTCTTGGGCTTACACATGTAGGTTCAAATAAAAGGACCAACATAACATTGAAATAAAAGTGCTAATAAAGAGACGAAAACTAGATAGGGCGAAATCTTCATGCCGTGACATCCTTCGGCATGCTCGCTTCCTCTTTTCCGCGTCAACGGTATATGCGCCCCCAGTGCCGGTCCGATAACATCTCCGTGATCGATGGTAGCTCTGTAACAGATAATGTGATGCTTTTTAAAGGGTATATTGGAGCATATATGAGATTCAATACAATAAAAATACAATAAGAGAAAATAATAGATCAATACAATATACATACAATAAGAGAAAATAATAAATCCGATAAAGGACATCATAGTTGAAATCAGACACATCCAACTGCGGAGAAGAGGATATTCCTTCACTTTTGAGCATATATCGAATTCTTGCCAGTGGAGCATATATTTCTTCCTTATCTGACATTCATATCCCCTACAAAGGTTTATCCTTGGTATTGTCTTATTCTTATGCATCAATGCAATTCTTTTCATTTTCACTCAACATTTCCTAATAGATCAATACAATATATATGCAATAAGAGAAAAGAATAAATCTGATAAAGGACATCATAGTTAAAATCAAACACATACAACTGTAGAGAAGAGGATATTCCTTCACTTTTGAACATATATCGAATTCTTGCCAGCGGAGCATATTTCTCTTCCTTATTTGACAATTCATATCCCCTACAAGGGTTAATCCTTGGTATTGTCTTATTCTTATGCATTGATGCAATTCTTTTCATTTTCATTCAACATTTCCTAATAGATTAATACAATATATATATGCAATTAGAGAAAAGAAAGGGCATCATAGTTGAAATCAAACACATTCAACTGCAGAGAAGAGGATATTCCTTCACTTTTGAGCATATATTGAATTCTTGTCAGGGGATAAAATATCTCTTCCTTATCTCACAATTCATATCCCCTTGTATTTTAATTTATGCTCTATTCAAATTTCATGCATTTCATAATATTCGTGTCATTAATAGCTTTAAGAAAATTCATCATCATATATATAAACATGCAATTATTCATGTTAATAATATTATATGCAAGTATAAATATGCACTTAAAAATAAATAATATAAACTAAGAAAATAAGAACTTGCCGAAGTTTTCTCCTTTCCCTTATCCTTTTTAGGGTCAATGTCTTTTCCTTTTGTTAGAAACCACGGTGGGGCCCATCTTTTGTTAGAAATCACGGTGGGGCCCATTTGAGGGGGCACGTGAAATCCAGATCCGTGACCGGCTGCAGTCGTGGCAGAGCATCCCCAACCAAATCACCCAGGATGAATTTAACCAGGGTAGGTTGTTGGGAGCCGGGATCGATCCCGGAACCTCCCCTTTATCAAGGTCCTTAGCGGAAGCCTGATACCCAACTGCGCTGCAGCGCAGTTGGGTATCAGGCTTCCGCTAAGGACCTTGATAAAGGGGAGGTCCTGGGTTCTATCCCGGCTCCCAACACCGTGGTTTCTAACAAAAGATGGCTATCTTTTGTTAGAAACCACGGTGGGGCCCATTTGAGGGGGCATGTGAAATCCAGATCCGTGGCCGACTGCAGTCGTGGCAGAGCATCCCCAACCAAATCACCCAGGATGAATTTAACCAAATCACCCAAGATGGCTATCTTTTGTGGCTTGGACAGGAAAGCTAGTCAAAGACAATTGGTCTTTTCCTCGGGGTCGAGAGATGAAAGTTGTGCCAACACATCATCAAGACACATCCTAGTAAAACCAAATGGGGGATGGGCTGGTTGTCTAGTTCAATCCTTCCAAACCAACGCCAGGTGATAGGCTGATTATCCCATTGAATCTGCCTAACTTTCAAAAGTAATGTTCAGCTCGTAGATTACCATCACCTAGTGGCCAGGTGATACGCCGGTAACGTATATGTAAAATAACGCAAGTGTACGTGCCGGTTCAAGTAATATAGAGTGAGAAGTGATCGTCCCTCGAGGAAGTGAATGATTTGGTGCTCGCAACTACTAGCTTAACCTTTTCCTTAAATTCAAGTGAGATAATTGATGTGATTTAGTTAAGCGAAACTATAGATAATAAATACTACTTAGTCCTTATCTAAGAATGACTTTTTCTTACTTTGGAGAATTAGTCTTGCATGTTGTTTTCCTTAGACTGATATGACAATTGTTTTTAAATCATCTCTCATAATTGGAAAATTACTATCCTGCAACGATTTTTAAGATGGATAACATTATCTCTCGATATCCGAAATCCGCTTACCCTACTTCCCCTAGTCATCTCTAACTTAGGCAGATTTAGAATAACATGAAGCGCTAAAATCAAAGTTGCTAACTTGAGATGAAGTCTCTTTCTATCTCAGAGTTATATCAGGACTTATGTCACACTTACGTCGCTGCTCTCTCGAGTCTCGCAACGCAGTAGAAAGATGGAATTTTGACTAAAGCATCGCGCGACTCCTCTCTCGAATCTCGCCGCACGCAATGAGGATTCAACCTTAGGGTAGCACGACTCATCTCTCGAATCTCGCCACACTATCTAGGAGAAGAACACTTACTCAAAAATTCCACATATAAAAGACATAATCTCAATAAAGATAGAACATCAACCAATTATGAAAGATAAATTTAAATCAAGTCATCATAAAAAGTCTAACTACTCACAACACACAAGACTTATGGAATTAGTTCATGGTGGAAGGGGAGAACATCATAAAAATTGGAAAGATCTTACAGCCCATGATAAAAAGAATGTAAAATAACGCCGGAAGATGATCTCCAATTCGCATACAAGCAATCCTTCTCCAAGATCCGGTGTTGCCCTAGGTCTTCTTCTCCAAGCAATCTCCTCTTCTTTTTCTTCTCCAAGTATGAATGATAATTCCTTTTTCCAGCCATTTTCGTCCTTTAATTTCGTGCCCCCATCTGAAAGGATGCCTCCTTTCAATTTGTAACTACTGCAATATTTCAAAAATTCGGATCTTTTAAATTCCGAAAGTTGTTATAACAACTAAAAAGTTGTTATGACAACTTTCCCAGCACAGCAAACTGCTTCAGCATTCCTTCTCCGGATTGAGTTTTTCGGCTAATCTGACAAGAAAACATTAGAAAATGATCAAATAACTCAAACTTAAGTTAAAGATGATTTTTATCATCTTTTTATACTCAATAGAACATCTTTTCACTATTTTTTATCAATAAAATGGACATGGATAACTTCATTTAGGAAGTTATCACACCCCCACACTTGAGTCTTGCTAGTCCCGAGCAAAGACATTTCATAAAATTTATTTGAGTGAATGGATAGATATTGAGATGAGAATTCAATGATCCTTGTCCTTAACCCAACTGAGTCTTAACATCATCAAGACTACACAACTGATAAGCTTGCCAATCATTAAAAATTCGACTCTCACGAATTCATTAGTTTGATAAAAGCAAAAGTGCAATTAAAAATTTAGTGTTGCGTGTGATTTCTTCAAAATTTATTTACTCCCCACACAATTGTTTTAGCCTCCATATGAATTGAAAAGGATGAGAATATGCTAAGTTTTTTTTTCTTAACCGCGACAAGAGCTTTTAGTTTATATGGAAGTAGGTTAGGCTTTGGCTTGGTTCGCAATGTTGAATGCTTGATAGTGGGGTGAAAGAAAAATCCTAGTCGAACGTCCTAATCAATTACCATATTATGAGGTTCAATTCATTAACATTAAATATCTAAATATTATGCCCATAGTTGGGATCATTCCAAGTATGTATTCGCCTACCTAGGCCGCATATCACTATGACAAAATTGATCATTTTTTTCTACTTTTCTCTTCTCTATTTTTTTTTTAGGCATAGTTGGGATCATTCCAAGTAGGCTCCTACATACTTAGGCCACATATCACTATGACATTTACTCTTTTATTTATATATGTTGAATTGAACACCCATAAATGGTTAGTCAATTAAGATATGACTAGTCGACAATTTAGGGATTGAAGCATTTGGTAATGTGTAGCAAAGGATAAAGAGCAAGCTCAAAGATACTCATGAAGGATCACAATGGTTTAACTACATAATCCCTTGTCTTGGTCTACATCATTAACTCAGTTCTTACTCATCCCTCCCTATTCATTTCTAGGAGTCAATTATCAACAAAACTTTGTAGGAAGGATAAATAAATTTTGAAAAAAATTGTGCATTGTGCATAAAAACACTTAACACTTTAGTCAAATATCATGCTAACTTCAAATTCGAAGTCCGAACTGTTAAGATTGTCTAGCCTAATCATAATTGGGGTAAAAATTTGGGTCATTGACCTCAAGCTCAATCAACATATTAAGCACCCAAATAATGAAGGGTAAACCACCCCACACACCTAAAGCATTGCTAGACCCTAGCAAGACTATATGCAATAGTTATGTTGACTATTGTTGATTAGTAATGAAAGATATAGGGATATAAATAAATGAATTAAAATAACTCCCCTGAATTCATAAATGTAGACATTTGTGCAACTATCTTCATTCCTTACAAATCCATGAGTACTAAGCGTAGGCAATTGACTAATCAACTTGTTCTGCATACTGAGTATATTCCAAAGTTTAGAAAATTCATAGCCCAAAATAAAAGGGAAGCGTAATTACAAAAGGGATTAGCAATAGAGGACAAATAAAGGTGACTTCGTTTCCTGAAACAAGTTAGCTCCAAAATAAATAAAACTTTCAACGCATACATAACATTCCTTGAAATAATCAGTGGTGAATCAACATCATTTGAGAGCTTAGATTAATTGAAGCATGATAAAACTTGAAACAAGCCAAAATTATATAGCAAAATAAGCTGAAAGTCAGTGAGTAGCATAGGCCAAAATGAACTATAATATATCAACTTCCTAACGGTGCGAAAGAGAGGAATAACTAACAAAATGCTAGAGATAATAGCCGGCCACTAAGGAGATTCGTCAGCCTCTGCCTCATCATCAGACTCTGCTTCCTCATCACCAGACGCTTCTTCGTCCCCATCATTGTCTTCATCCTCGTCGTCGTCTTCGTCCTCCTCCTCTTCTGCAACCTTGGCTGGATCAACTCTAGTTCGGTCTGAAGTCAGGAGATAGCCAGCATCGTCAAATTGGCCCAACATCCTAAACTTCGGCTTCGACATCGGGATCTTCGCCTTTTCCATGACTTTCCGTATGTTCCCCCGAAGATCCTCAAACTGTTCTTTCGCGTACATCTGCTGACAGCGCTGATAAGCTTTGATGTACTCAATATGTTCCATCAGAGCATCGGGGTCGGCCCCATGATCGACTACTGGAATATTAATACGTAAAGGGTTCCTTGCCCGTGTCTGCGAACTCTGAGCATCGCCTTGCCCTGTTCTATCGTTACCTGATCCGACCTTGATATTCACTTCAATGACTGTTTTGGTGATATGTCGCTTGACTGGTGCAACTATGTCATTTGCCTCCATAGGCACTCCCGCAGCCCTACAAAGCTCAGTGATCAGTGACGGGAACCATAACTGCCGAGGTTTCACCTCCCTAATCTTCTGCCGCAACTGTAACGTGATGATCTTGGCAACGTCAAATTGCATTCCTTGGATTATTCCGTAGATCAATCCCAACTTATCCAATTCCACACTATTAGGGTGTTTGGTCGGTAGGACGCCGACGTTAACAAATAAGAGTCACGCTTTAGCTTGTCGAGTCAAGCTTGAGGTTTTCAGAATTGTTTGTTTCGGACTCATCCATTTGGGTTCGTCTGTGGTGCACACAACCTTCAACATGTCACTAAGATTGACTTTGTTCAAAATCTCGGTGTAATCTTCATACTCTTGATCTTCCAGGTTAAACATATCGCTAATTCGAGCCGCAGAAAAAGTAACTTCCTTGCCCCGCACTATCACCGTCTCATATTCAACGTCCCGGGCGTTTGCATAAAATTCATACACCCATGCAGGAACAATTTCAGTACGTGGGTGGAAAAATGACTCCCAATTGAGCGCCTTAATCTGCTCAGCGTATGCAAGACTCCACGCTCGTTTTTCCATCACGAATCCCCTCTCCTCTATAAACTGAATGGACTTCACCTGCTCAAATCGCTTCCGCGCACCCTCTCCAACAAATTTTTCAGGATTTCTAGCAACTCCCTTTCCCTTCCTCATCTTATCTCCCTTCTTAGATGACATAATGGAGGCTAAGCATATACGTAACACACGAACCACAAAGAAATAAATTTGTGTACTAGGGTTTGCATTAGTTAGCACAGAAGGAGGGGGAAAAGGTGTATACCTTAGGAGTCGTCGTGGAAAAGCCTCCGGTTGCTATGGCCCGTCAGATATGAGAATCGCGCGCGAGCACACGATATGAGCAGCACTATTGCTCCCGCAAAATGATGATAGCGCCGCCGATCGTCGTTCTCGCCGCCCACACTTCGCGCAAAAGCCGGTCGTAGCCGGGATCGCCTCCGTCGCGGCCCACGTATCGCGCAAGCGCCGCCGACACCTTGCGCCGTCGTGCCCTAGTCGGGGGGAAGCGAGTTTTGCGAAATGAGGGGGGGGGGGAATTTCCTTATAAACTTTAAGGATTTTAATTATTTAGCTAAACCCGGCTTAGGTTTAAATTAAACCGGATTAAAGCTTTAATAACCTTTAAACCGCCATCTTAGGAGTAATCGGCGCGCCGGTTCAATTGAACCGCCTAAACCACGCTTAGTGAAGGAGCAGTCAGTAATTTAATTCCCATTACATATGTAACGACTTGTCACAACAACCAGCAGGAAATGAACCGCCTGTACGCCGGTTCAATTGAACCGGCGCTGAACCGCCAGCCCTGGTGGTTGAAGGAAGAGGCAGTACGCAGAATCCCATTACGTATGTAATGGGGTTGTTGCAACAATTTTTAAGAAATTTAAATTCTGCTCTTTTTACCGTGCTCCCAACAAACCTATCCGAATTTTATTCCTCCTGAATCGCCAAACTTCCTCTTGGATAATTTCAAGCTAGATCAAGTAAGGGCTATGGACATCCTCCTTCCAATTGAGTAATTCACATCAAAAATAACAAATTAACTACGTCAATTATTTATATAAACCTATATAAATCTAATCGATGGGTTGCCTCCCACCAAGCGCCTCGTTTAGAACGTCCCGGCCGGACGTTTTTCGTCAACTTGTCATTGTAAATGTATGACCATCGCCTCACGATGGTCATTATCTACATAATACTCTTTCAATCGTTGACCGTTCACCTTGAACGTAGAGCCATCCTTCTCATTGCAAATTTTTACTACTCCAAACGGGTGCACCTCTTTTACTCTAAATGGTCCAGACCATCTAGACTTAAGTTTGCCTGGAAAGAATTTTAATCTCGAGTTGAATAACAAGACTAATTGTCCCATCTTGAACTCTTTTGCAATTAGTCTTGCATCGTGCCATTTCTTTGTCTTTTCCTTATATACCCTCGAGCTCTCATATGCGTTCAATCGAATCTCATCCAATTCATTTATCTGTAGTAATCTTTTCATCCCTACCTCTTGAAAATCAAAATTCAGTTTTTTAATGGCCCAGTAAGCTCTATGTTCCAACTCCACCGGGAGATGACACGCCTTCCCATAAATCATTTTGTACGGGGTCAATCTTATAGGAGTTTTAAATGCAGTTCTATAGGCCCATAAAGTATCATTTAGTTTTAGCGACCAATCCTTGCGAGTGACATTCACCGTTTTTTCTAATATTGATTTAATCTCTCGATTTGAAACTTCCGCTAGACCGTTGGTTTGCGGGTGGTAGGCCAGGGCAACTTTATGAGTTACTCCATATTTCTTCAAAAGTGATTTAAATTGCAAATTGCAAAAGTGTGCCCCTCCATCACTAACTATAGCCCTTGGTGTACCAAATCTAGTGAATATGTTAGTCTTGAGAAACTTTAATACAACCTTGCCATCATTTTTTTGTGTGGCTATTGCCTCTACCCATTTTGAAACATAATCTACCGCTAGCAGAATATACAAGTTCCCGTTTGAATTTACAAAAGGCCCCATGAAGTCTATACCCCACACGTCGAACACTTCGACTTCTAGAATATTAGTCATAGACATGCTTGCTCCACGATGAATATTTCCCACTCTTTGACATCGATCACAGTTTTTACAAAGTATGGGCATCCTTAAATAGTGTCGGCCAATAAAATCCTGATTCTAAAGCCTTCATAGCAGTACGGTCTCCTCGAAAATGGCCTCCGTATGGAGAAGCATGACATTTTTCCAAAATACTTTGGACTTCAACTTCAGGAACACACCTACGAATGATTTGATCTGCACAGATTTTGAATAAGTATGGTTCATCCCATAAGTAGAATTTCACCTGATGAAGAAACCGTTTCCTTTGTTGGTGATTGAAATCCGTAGGGAGCACTCTACTAACGATGTAGTTAACAAAATCTGCATACCATGGAGTGTTATTCGTGTCTGATATAGCTAGTAATCGTTCATCAGGAAAATTTTCTCCAATCTCAACATGCATATTTTTCTCGCTTTTGTGATCTAATCGTGATAGATGGTCGGCTACTGGATTCTCGGCTCCCTTTCGATCTTTGATTTCTAAATCGAATTCTTGTAAAAGGAGGACCCATCTAATAAGTCTAGGCTTTGCGTCCTTTTTATCTACCAGATATCTTATTGCTGCATGATCTGTGTAAACTATCACTTTGGAGTTTATCAAGTACGAACGGAATTTGTCAAAGGCAAATACAACAGCTAATAATTCCTTTTCCGTGGTGGTATAGTTCAGCTGGGCATCCATAAGTGTTTTGCTAGCATAATAGATAGTGTGAAAGATTTTGTTATGAAGCTGCCCTAACACGGCTCCAACCGCGTAATTGCTAGCATCACACATAAGCACAAATGGCAATGACCAGTCTGGTGCCTTAACTATAGGAGATGTCACTAGACGCTGTTTTAATGTTTGGAATGCCGTCAGGCAATTTATCATCAAAAATGTACGGAGTGTCTTTTTCAAGAAGGTTGCATAGCGGCTTAGATATTTTAGAGAAGTCTTTTATAAAGCGTCTATAAAAACCCGCATGACCCAGAAAACTACGAATGCCCTTGACATTCGTCGGTGGAGCGAGTTTTTCTATGACTTCCACCTTTGCACGGTCAACCTCTAACCCCTTACTAGACACTTTGTGTCCTAAGACAATTCCTTCGCGCACCATGAAATGGCACTTCTCCCAATTCAATACTAAATTTGTTTCAACACATCTTCTCAAAACCTTACTTAATATTCTTAAACAAACATCAAATGATCTTCCAAACACTGAAAAGTCATCCATGAAAATCTCAATCCCCTCCTCAATCAACTCGGCAAGCAGAGCGATAATACAGCGTTGGAATGTTGCGGGTGCATTACATAACCCAAAAGGCATTCTCCGGAATGCAAAAGTTCCAAACGGGCATGTAAATGTCGTCTTTTCTTGATCTTCAGGTGCAACCATGATCTGGTTGTACCCCGAATATCCATCAAGGAAACAAAAATACTCACTACCCGCCAACCTATCGAGGACTTGGTCAAGAAATGGAAGCGGGAAATGGTCTTTTCTAGTCATTTTGTTCAGTCTCCTATAGTCCATACATATTCTCCATCCCGTGACGGCCCTAGTAGGTATGATTTCATTATTATCATTTTTAACAATAGTCATTCCACCCTTTTTCGGTACACATTGCACCGGGCTCACCCACTTACTATCTGAGATAGGGTAAATGATGCCTGCATCGAGCCACTTAATTATTTCTTTCATCACAACTTCTTTCATGGGAGGACTAAGCCTACGTTGATGCTCTATAGATCCTTTTGCCCCCTCTTCTAATAATATTTTATGCATGCAAACAGACGGGCTAATTCCCTTGATATCGGCTAAAGTCCAACCAATGGCACCCTTGAACTCTCGTAAGACTTCAAGTAATTCTAGTTCCTTATCTCGTTCTAACGATGCACCAATGATAACCGGTAGAGTGTTATTCTCCCCAAGAAAAACATATTTCAGATGTTCGGGCAGTGGCTTCAAATCTAATTTCGGTGGTTCAATAATGGATGGTTTCATTGTTGTAGGCTCGCTGGACCTACTTATAACCTCGAAGTTCCTACCAATTGGTTGCTTGTCACATGAATCTAAAGTTTTGACTACCTCCTTGACTTCTAAATCGTCCTCTCCTTCCTCAATAGTAAGAATACTCAACAATTTAGATTCTAGTTCATCACTCTCATGTACCAACCTAGAAGGCACAACAACTTCTTCTATCGAAAAACATTCCTCCTTGTCATCAGGGAATTTCATAGCTTTAAGGATATTAAACGTTACTTCCTCATCGTTTACTCTCATTGTTAACTCCTTTTTGGACATCTATAAGGGTGCGTCCGGTGGCTAAAAATGGTCGTCCTAAGATAATGGGCACTTCCTTATCTTCGTCCATATCCAACACAACGAAATCCGCTGGAAATATGAATTTCTCCACCTTGACTAGCACGTCCTCAACAATTCCCTTAGGAAAAGCTAAAGACCTATCAGCTAATTGGAGGGTGAGAGATGTTGGTGTGATCTCCCCAATACCTAATTTTGTGTAAATAGATAGCGGCATCAAGTTGATGCTAGCCCCCAAGTCGCACAACGCTCTTCCGGAGAACTTCATTCCAATTGAACATGGAATTGTAAAACTCCCGGGATCTTTCAGTTTTTGTGGTATCTTATTTTGTAAAATAGCACTGCACTCTTCGGTTAGT
The DNA here is from genome assembly GCA_039583875.1 of Platanthera guangdongensis. Taxonomy (NCBI): domain Eukaryota; kingdom Viridiplantae; phylum Streptophyta; class Magnoliopsida; order Asparagales; family Orchidaceae; genus Platanthera; species Platanthera guangdongensis. The sequence goes on along the minus strand of CM077166.1, from coordinate 23,285,067 downwards.
GCTACTATTTCCTTATCAACGAATCTTCTCTTCTTTGACAAGATGTCCTTCATAAATTTAGCATAGCTAGGCATTTGTTCAAGTGCCTCAGCAAATGGGATATTTATAGTTAACTTTTTAAACATATCCATGAACTTTTGGAATTGCATGTCAAGCTTATTCTTGGCAAGCCTAGATGGAAAAGGTGGTGGAGGGTAAACGATGTCTTTCTTTTTATTAGTTGGGTTATCAAGTTCAATTAACCCTGGTTCCTTACTCTCTCTAGACCCTTCTTTTTCTAATTCCCTTGCCATATTATTTCTCTCATTCTTCTCTTCCTCCCTCACTTTCTCCAACAACCCATCCCCGCTTGCTATCTCTACTCCGCTCCTTAAAGCTATGGCCTTGCAATGACCATTTTGGTCATTTCGACTAGGGTTAGGCGTGGTGTCAGAAGGTAAAGATCCCATCGGTCTTTGTTGTTGGTTGATTGAGTTTGCAAGTTGACCTAAAGTTGTCTCTAAAGACCTTAAGGAAGATTCTATTCCTACCATTTTAGAATCATATTTTTGAAACATTCCTAAGATGAATTCATCTGTCATTCTCCTAGGATTTACTTGTTGATGTGAGACATTATTTGGCGGTGGATTCGGGTTTTGGCTAAATCCCCCCGGTTGGTTCATCCCTTGATTAGTCTTCCACGAGAAGTTCGGATGATTCCGCCACTCGGGATGGTAATGATTCGCGAATCCTGGTGGAATTTGCCCTTGTGGCCTGCCCACATAATTTGCTTCTTCTTCAGTAATGTGATTTAATTGTTCAACCGTGAGTGGGGCATTAGATGTAGTGGTTGATAATGAATCTAATCTTTTGTTAATAAGGTTAAATTGTGAGGCCATTTGGGCGGCCAAAGATGTGAATTGGTCCACTTGATGGATGCCCACTTGGTTGCTATTCCCTTGTCTCTCATACGCTTGGTAGTTATTTGCGGTTAGATCTTCTAATATAGAATAAGCATCCTCGGGATATTTCTTCATCAAAGAACCCCCTGCAGCTCCATCAACTAAATCATAGTTGCCGTCTGTAGCCCGTTATAAAAGGTAGATACTTGTTGATGTTGAGCCAACCCATGATGTGGACATTTCCTTAACAACTCCTTGAAACGCTCCCAAGCGTCGTAAAGAGTTTCCCCGTTATTCTGTGTAAACGTGGTTATGTCCCTAATCAGCTTTGCAGTCTTAGATGGTGGGAAATATTTATTTAAGAATTTTTCAACCAATTGGTCCCATGTCGTGATTGAATCATTAGGCAACGACTCCAACCAATCTTTCGCCCTTCCTTCTAAAGAAAATGGAAATAGTCTTAGCATTATTGCATCTTCAGATGCGCCATTGAATTTAAACATATCGCAAATTGCTAAGAAATTTCTCAAATGAGAATTTGCGTCCTCATGACTAAAACCTCCAAACTTGTTATTCTGCACTTGTTGCATAATAAGAGGATCCATTTTAAAATTATTTGCAGCAATTGCGGGTCGAGCAATGCTGAAATGTAAACCTCCTCGTAGAGGCGTGTTATAATCATGACAAGTCATTCGTGGGGCCGCAGGTTGGCCATTTTGATCCACGTGACCATCATTATTATTAGCGTTATCATGTGCAGGATTATCCATCGCAAGGTGATTAATGTTAGCGTTTCTAGCTTCTCTTCGGTTCTGTCTACAAGATCGCTCGATTTCAGAATTTAAAGGCAATAACTCAAATTGCCTATATCTGGACATGCACAGAACTAACTTTTAATGATTTGAAACAACAAACAAACAAACAACAAATACTTGATCTCTAAATACTCAGATCTTGCTAATATTGCAAGAAATAACACACTAAATCCGTTACACCTCCCCGGCAACGGCGCCAAAAACTTGATACGCGGTAACGTATATGTAAAATAACGCAAGTGTACGTGCCGGTTCAAGTAATATAGAGTGAGAAGTGATCGTCCCTCGAGGAAGTGAATGATTTGGTGCTCGCAACTACTAGCTTAACCTTTTCCTTAAATTCAAGTGAGATAATTGATGTGATTTAGTTAAGCGAAACTATAGATAATAAATACTACTTAGTCCTTATCTAAGAATGACTTTTTCTTACTTTGGAGAATTAGTCTTGCATGTTGTTTTCCTTAGACTGATATGACAATTGTTTTTAAATCATCTCTCATAATTGGAAAATTACTATCCTGCAATGATTTTTAAGATGGATAACATTATCTCTCGATATCCGAAATCCGCTTACCCTACTTCCCCTAGTCATCTCTAACTTAGGCAGATTTAGAATAACATGAAGCGCTAAAATCAAAGTTGCTAACTTGAGATGAAGTCTCTTTCTATCTCAGAGTTATATCAGGACTTATGTCACACTTACGTCGCTGCTCTCTCGAGTCTCGCAACGCAGTAGAAGATGGAATTTTGACTAAAGCATCGCGCGACTCCTCTCTCGAATCTCGCCGCACGCAATGAGGATTCAACCTTAGGGTAGCACGACTCATCTCTCGAATCTCGCCACACTATCTAGGAGAAGAACACTTACTCAAAAATTCCACATATAAAAGACATAATCTCAATAAAGATAGAACATCAACCAATTATGAAAGATAAATTTAAATCAAGTCATCATAAAAAGTCTAACTACTCACAACACACAAGACTTATGGAATTAGTTCATGGTGGAAGGGGAGAACATCATAAAAATTGAAAGATCTTACAGCCATGATAAAAAGAATGTAAAATAACGCCGGAAGATGATCTCCAATTCGCATACAAGCAATCCTTCTCCAAGATCCGGTGTTGCCCTAGGTCTTCTTCTCCAAGCAATCTCCTCTTCTTTTTCTTCTCCAAGTATGAATGATAATTCCTTTTTCCAGCCATTTTCGTCTTTAATTTCGTGCCCCCATCTGAAAGGATGCCTCCTTTCAATTTGTAACTACTGCAATATTTCAAAAATTCGGATCTTTTAAATTCCGAAAGTTGTTATAACAACTAAAAAAGTTGTTATGACAACTTTCCCAGCACAGCAAACTGCTTCAGCATTCCTTCTCCGGATTGAGTTTTTCGGCTAATCTGACAAGAAACATTAGAAAATGATCAAATAACTCAAACTTAAGTTAAAGATGATTTTTATCATCTTTTTATACTCAATAGAACATCTTTTCACTATTTTTTATCAATAAAATGGACATGGATACTTCATTTAGGAAGTTATCACCAGTGGTCAGTCAACAAGAGTGTGGCCACCAACCACATGGAGGTGAGGTTTTATGGAGAAAGTTGGAGAGGGCGATGATCTAGAAAGTCGGAGAGGGCGGTATATGAGTGATTATTGATACCACTTAACTGTAACGACCTATTTATTTAGACTACCATCATAATTTATCATATCAATTATCTTTTATTATTTAATCATCATAGGCGCTAGGTCGAAATATTCAACGATCATAAATTCATGATATAATACAAAAATAAAAGTGCAGGATAAATAACACATTTTATTTACTTTTAAAATTGATACACTACAGAAGATAACCTAGTATTTATTCATACAAAGGAAGGTTTTATCACAAAACTATGTCACATGTAGAAACTAACTACAAATCTACATCACATAAACATGTACATGGGCATTATAACAAAAACTATACTACTACAAGGACTCTGACTCTATTTGAAGAACTAAAACTCCTTACGCTTGCAGTCAGGATCTCGACACTCATCTTTGTGTGTAGCCATGACACCAAAAACTATTGTGACTACGTCTATCCACACATTGTACTTCTTCTCTTACTGCAAAAATGGTCTGGTAGTGGTAGGGGTGGCCTCCTCTTTGCCCTGTTTTAGTTACATTTTCTAATTAGTCAAGGGACTAAGTGAAATCTTTTTTTTTTCCATTTTTACCTATGATGAATTATTTATGTATTGTATAGTCAAGACTTCTTATTGTTTTTTTTCTCATTATCTTCCGTTCACTCTTTTCTTAATATTTCTTTATTTTATGCATATGTTTGTATTCATTTAGTATGTATTTACATATTCTTTTGTGTCACTCATTCTTTTATTCAATGTTGGGCACTTCATAACTTGTTATTTTCTTTATCGGGCAATTTTAAGGATACATTGATATTTTTTTTATTCAAAATACACATAAATTATTTATATGTGTGTGCATATGAAAAGACATGCCAAAAAATAAATAAAAGCATGCTATATAAATACATGAATAAAAGAAATACCAATGTATCCTTAACATTGCCCAATAAAGAAAATAACAAGTGATGAAGTACCCAACATTGAATAAAAGAATGGGTGGCACAAAAAAATATGTAAATACATACTAAATGAATACAAATGTATGTATAAAAAAAAATACTAAGAAAAGAGTGAACGGTAGATAATGAGATAAAAAGACAAGGAGTATGAATTATACGATGCATAAATAATTCATCATAAGTAATAATGAAAAAAAATAAGAATTCATTTAATCTTTTGACTGATTAGAAAATATAACTAAAACAGGGCAAGAAAAAAGCGACTCCCATCAATTGTAGCAGACCCATTTCGCGATAAGAGAAATACAAGTTGTGGATATACGTAGCCACAATAGTTTTTGTTGTCCTGGATACGCACAGAACTGGGTGCCAAGATCTCGACTGCCTGCATGAGGAGTTTTAGTTCTTCTTTAAGTAGAGTCAAAGTCCTTGTAGTATAGTTTTTGTTATGATGCCTATTACATGTATATATGATGTAAATTTGAAGTCAGTTGTTACATGTGACACAGTTTTGTGATAAACCCTCCTTTTGTATGAATAAATGTTGGGTTACCTTATGTATTGTATCCGTTTTTAAAGTAAATAAATTGTTTTATTTACCCCGCACCTTTCTTCTCATACATTGTCATGAATTTATGATCGGTGAATATTTCTATTTGTTGCCTCTGATGATTAAATAATAAAAGATAATTGATATGATAAATTGTGGCGGTAGCCTAAATAAAGGGGTCATTACACTAAGCACCACCCCTAAGGACCTGGGGCGTCACTCGAGATGTTCCAATAGACTCATCCTTGCTCGTGCTTAACCCTTGAATGTTGATGCAATCAGATCGATGAATCTAACTCTTCTAGTCAAAGTCTCAGAAGGATGATCCCCTGCACTACCTCGACCATCAACACTGTCATTCACAAAAAACATGGGCACACTAACTCGCATTATGGTACCCATCAGTCGGTATAGTATACCGTGCTGCATAGCTTGCACAAGCACGATGCATCCTCGTCTTACTGTAAAAACTCCACCTTTGATGCAAAACTGCACCTACTAGAGTTCAATCTGCCCAACAATATCAAATTCCCGCGTTGCTTGGGTGCCAGGTGTACCAGCTCAAGTCTGCTCACAGCTCGGCCATGCGTCTGGATGTCCACAGTCCCTGTCCCCTTGGACTCACATACTGAGCTCCCACCTAGAAAGACTGATACAGTCGTCACCACCAATGAACTAAACATCGCCGCATCTGAGCAAAAATGCTGCGAAGCTCTGGAATCCAAAATCCAGATATCAGAGTCACATAAACTCTCAGTGATGGTAATAGACACATCACTATCTTCTGTCGTGACTATTGTTGTCTTGCCCACACTATGGGTGTCCACAAAACTCTGCATATGTTGCAAACAATGCCTCCTGATATGTCCGCTTTTCCTACAGTAGTAGCACATCACTGCCTTCCTCAAAGTGGATCTGGCTCGTGCACTCCCAGATCCCTTCTCTAGATGCCTCCCTCGACCATCTACTATCAATGCATGCTCACCCCCAGGAGTGGGGTCCTACAACATCTGACCGGACAATAACGCAGATTTGACCTGCTCTACGTCTACTGTATCCTTCCCATACAACAAAGTGGTCTACATATGTTTGTACGATGCCGAGAGCAAGGTAAGAAGAAAGAGGGCCTTGTCTTCTTCCTTCAACTTTACACTAACCACATGCAGTTGGTTGCGAAGTCCATTGAACACGTTGAAGTGTTCCTGAAGGTTACCGCCCTCCTGCATCTTCAGGCTGTATAGTCGCCGCTTCAATAACAACATCGTGGTCAACAACTTGCGGTTATATAGCCCCCAAGCTTTTCCCGCAACTTGACGGTGGGCTCTTCAACATCTTGTCATCGACGCAGATCCTGATAGCACGGGTGGCACGCTCATCCAACTCAGTTTACTCAAAATCCTTCATCGGAGCGGGCAAAGACTCATGCCCCAGCAGCACTCACATCAATCCCTCCTAAACCAGCATGTCTTTGACTTGAATTTGTCATAGGCGAAAATTCCCTCTACCATCAAACTTCTCCACTTAATATTTGGCCAACATTGTGCTACTCCCTACCATAGCTACCCACAATACTTCTAGGCAATTAATTCACAGATCAATCCTAAGAAGATAGGGAGCGGAAAGTGTCGTCACTTACCGTTGATCCAAACTCAACCCGCAACGTCAAATCAGTCACCTACCTAGAACCTAACTCTGATATCACTTGTTGTAAAATCCAGTACAAACAGACACAACTATAAAATTGTAAGTAAATAAGAACACAAGCAATAATAACAGTGGTCGGCAAACATGCTGACGCCCACACAATTTATATATATCACCAAATATAAAAGAAAACAGATACAAAAATGGTTGAATAAATTACCGTCCGACGAATACACTGTGGATGCTCTGAACATGCGCGATCTTCGACAAAAAATTGAAATTTTGACGGCAATCCGCCTAGCGGACCCACAACGTTCAATGGAAGCTTCAACGTCAATGTCTGACTTTCAACCGCAACCACCATTGGAGAACACATCACCACCGGAGAGAAATAAGTCAAGTAAATTATTGCACCTCCGCACCTCCTCCAAAAGCCCGGCTGCCACAACTTCCACCAAGGGACCGACGAGAATCTCCTCCAAGACCGGTGTAGGAAAGGTGTGACGATAACAAGGGATGTGAGAGCAACGGCGATGGCTCACACTGTGGCTTCCTCTTGCAAAATGTCACGACTTGACTCAACTACCAATGTTCAGGATGGGTGGTTTTTTATTTCCATGCGTACAGGTCAAACAAAAAAGGAAAATCATTCACCCCTTCTATTTTAGGAACTCGCGGGAAAACCCCAAAACGAAAATAGTAAATTTGTCTTTTTTTCTTTGATTTAGGAGGTTCCTCATATATCAAGGAGAAGGAAATAAATGTTGCAATTAATCAAGCCTCTTGTTCTTTCTTTATAATGATCTGCTCCCCATACCTGTATCATTAAAAAAGGAAGCAGATGAGTTACAACCGTCTTCTGTTCCCAAGAAATATTAACAGCCTTTTTGAGCAGTGCGCAATGCATGCCTCTTTTACTTAAGTTTTTGTTTTGTCCCGTTGCTCCTCCTTTGCCTATATATAAAGGCAAGGAGTTCTGTTCTAAAAAGGTATGCAGTGAAGTGTTCAGTGGTAGAAGGATAATATTGTAACCTCTTTGTAACACTTTTTGCTATTTATGAAATCTGTGGTAGTACCGGCCTACCTTTCCCAATCAATCTTACCGTTTTATTCCAACATGGTATCAGAGCTTTAGGTTGGCCGGTGATCTTGTGTTGTGCTTCTTGCTCTCTGCCATCAGTTTGTAGCATCTTATTCTTGATAAATCTGTTCTTATTTTTTTACACCCTTCATATGGCATCATCGAACAATTCTTCCCTCCAAAATTTCCTTTTTTCACCCAGTGGTGTACCCATATTTGAAGGAGAAGCCTTCAACTTCTGGGAGTTTCATATGAAAACCTTATTCATATCTCAAGGCCTATGGAGTATTGTGCAAAAGGGATTTGATAAACCCACTACTGCTTCCCCTATTTCCGATTGGCAACCAGCCCTGGCTGCTGAGTTTTTTGAGAATGAAAAAAAGGATGCTAAAACATTTCTCTTCATCCAACAAGGAGTTGGGAAGACCATCTTTCCTCGGATTTTAGCTTCCACCACATCAAAAGAGGCATGGGACATCCTCACATCCGATTTCCAAATCTCCTCAAAGGTACTGTCCATCAAACTATAAAATGTATGGCAAGAATTTGTTACGGTTAAAATGAAAGAAAATGAAGATATCAACACCTATATTACAAGAGTAATATCACTAGTAAACCAGATTAAGTGTTATGATGATAAAGTTGAGGAGAAAAAGATGGTGATTAAAATTTTAAGAACCCTGACAAAAAAATTTGCCTATGTTGCTGTCGCTATAGAAGAAGCAAAGGACATAAATAATCTGTCTCTTTCTGAACTTGTCGGCTCTCTCCAAACTCATGAAGAGAGACTGAAAGAGTTTGAAGAGACTCCTCTAAAACATGCTTTCCAAAGCAAGATTGTAATTAAAGAAGAAGAGGTTATTAAGAAAAAGGACACTAAACCACCCTTATTTTGCATCTTACGTAATAGACATGGGCATGAGCCTTATAGATGTTACTACAAGTGTAAAAGATTTAGAAACCCAACTCACCTGCACAAAGATTGTTTGTTTCAGCATAACCAGCAGCAAAGGCTTGCTAAAAAACCCCCTACAAATGGGACAAAAGAAGAAGAGAAAGAGGCTGATAGAGTGTTCATCATCAAGGCAAGTAAAGAAACCCAAGGTGCTAACACATGGTACTTAGATAGTGGATGCTCCAACCACATGTCAAACCTATAAGAAGCCTTTGTAAAACTAAATGAAGAAAAATTACATGTGATCTTAGGAGATGGTAAGTGCACAACTATAGAAGGAAAGGGGGTAGTGGCAGTAAAAAACATCAGAGGAGAAACTAAGCATATACATGTCGTGCATTATGTACCAGGGCTAGCAAAAAATCTCGTAAGTGTAGGGAGGCTTGTAAGCAAATGATATCAACTAATATTCAAAGATAATCAATGCCAGATTATTGATAAAAATTTCAACCTCACTGCGTTTGCTCCCATGACTGGGAACAAAATATTTCACATAAATCTATCACAAATATCTGACCAAGCAATGATGAGTTGCCTCACTGCTGCATCCAAAAGGTGGCATGATCAATTTGGGCATCTTAACTTCTCAGATTTAAAGAAAGTAAGTGAAAAAAATCTGGTGTATGGGTTACCAAAAATCAAAGAAGACTTAAGCAAGTGTAAGGGTTGTGCGGAAAACAAAATTCATAGACTACCACTCTACCATTACCTCAACAAAGCCATAGAAGATCCACAGAACCATTGGAGCTGGTTTACATGGACTTATAGGGGCCTGCCCCCATCCCGTCCTTGTCTGGAAAAAGATATTTTCTCCTAATCATAGATGACTATAGTAGAATGGCCTGAATCATGTTGATGGATGTACAACCCCATATTCGCTGAGCCAGACCAGGAGGCACAAATGGTCACAATCAGGCTAAACAGAGAAGTTCTCGCCCAAGTAGGCGGGAACGATTGCGCCAGCATCAAGAGGGAGCTCTCGCCTGCAAGGCACCCCGTGCTCGTCGAACCCAGATCGTCGAGCGCAGCCAAATCGTCGAACCCAGATCGTCGAGCGCAACCCAGGTCGTCGAACGAAGCCAACGCGGGAACGCTTGCGCTAGCACCCAGATCGTCTTAAAGAAGCTCTCGCCTATAGGCAGGCGAGACCGCTTGCGCCCGGCTCTGGACAGAAGTCTCTCGGTTCAGAGCTTTCGCCGAGTGAGGCCCAGGGCCTTGGGTGAAATGACCAAATTATCCTCGGGTGAAATTACCCCTATACTCTCAGGAAAACAGCGGGATTCGGCTATTGGCAGACCAACTAGGGGCTTTTCAGTAATCTCAGGGCAGCAAAGACTATAAATAGACCCATAAGGGCTCTTTGGAAAGCAGGCTTTTCATTATCTTCCAACTTCTAGTGCTTTCTGAGGAGCTCCTAGCCCAGCTTTTGGCTTTGGAGGGGAAGCTCTCAGAGATCTTCCGGGTGTGAGGTGGGACCTCCCTGCTGAGTCTTTGAGTCAGTCTTAGGTCCTTTGTAGCTAGTCGAGGATTGAGGCTTGAGAGAAGTAGGTGTTGGCTGCACCCCTGTTTTTGAACTCCCGTTGAGGTCATTTTTGGCTTCAACAGTTCTGGTGCGGTGAGCGTGGAAAGCAGCCGATACAAGAAAGCCTTGAGTCTTGTCCCATGACTGGAGGTGAAGGTGAAGGGTCAGGTTCTGGAGGCTCCCCCACCCAGGGAGAGGAAGCGACGAAGAGGATGCTGGATGAATTCAGGCGAGAGGTCTTGTAGACGATCAGCTTGGCCTTCTCGGCCAGAAGCGAGTGGGCCACACCTCAGGTTCCGATAGAGGAGGTCCCGCTGTTGGGCGAGAACGCCCCAGGACAGCGCCCAGGGAAGGAGGTCCCGGCGGAGGCTGGCGAAAGAGATGTGGCGGCGCGGGAACTCTTCCCAGGCCAGAGCCAGCGCCCGGGCAAGGAGGCTTTGATGGATTTGGGCGAGAAGGAGGCGGCAGTGCGAGAACTCTTCCCTGGGCACGGTCTCACGGATCGGGCCAGTCAGCCGAGGCCGCGGGACGTGCCCTCTCGCCAGGCAGGAGGCGAGAGCTCGTTCAGCGAGCTCATCATCTCGGCTCCGGTACCGGAGGGGTTCCGGGAGCCTGACATGTCCTACTACTCGGGGAATGATGACCCTGTACAGCACGTGCAGTGGTTTGAAGACGTCGTATCGATAAGGCAGATGACGGATGCCTTCAAGTGCCGGCTATTTGCCATCACGTTGAAGGAGAAGGCTCGGGACTGGTTCCACCAGTTGCCAGCAGCAAGATCAATCTACTGTTTTGAGGATCTGCGAAGAAGTTTCCTGTTGAGGTTCTCAACCTCGAAGAAGCGGAAGAAGGAGGCGGAGTGCCTGTTTGCGGTGAGGCAGAAGCCGGATGAGACACTGGGTCACTATGTCGACCGGTTTCTGGAAGAGATCCTCCTGGTCCAGGAGGTCCCAGGGTACGCACTGATGCTAGCCTTCACCCTGGGGCTGAGACCGGGATTCTTTAGCATGAAGTTGAAGAGAGTAGCCCCCCCCCCCCCCCCCCCCCCCGTCTCCTTTGAGGAGCTCATGGAGAGGGCGGCAAAGGAGATAGACTTCGAGAGAGCAAACCCAGCATTCGCCAGGAAGTTGGCCAGGCTGGCGGAGGACGACGTGAAAGAACCAGCAGCAGGAAGACAGAAGGATCCAAGGGAGCAGAGGGAGCAGAGAGAAGAAAGGAGAAGGGAAGAGCCCCGAAGGCATGGGCAGCAGCAGGGATGGGGGGCCCGGGAGCCGAACAACCGGTTGGGTTGGAGGCCACAGGAGGGTCGCCCCCAGGGCCAAGGAGGAGGCTATCAGGGAAGAGATAACCTGCGGGAACCGAGGAGGTTCGACCAACCGGCGTGGAGGCAAGAGCCAAGGGGTCGTGTCCCGCCGCCGCAAGAGGCCATGAAAGTGGGCAGAGGAAGAGGAGCGGGGAGAGGAGCTCGAGGAGTAGGAAGAAGAGGAAGAGGAGAAGGAAGAAGGGGTGGGGTGGCGTTGCTCTTTTGTGACTTCCACCATGAGGAAGGTCACGCAACGGCCACCTGCCCAGAGTTCTTGGAAATGAGGGAAGCCAGAGGAGCAGGGAGGCAGGATCCGCCGGTGAGGATTGTAGAGGTGCAGCAGGGCAAGGTGGAAGATAGGTGCAAAGATTGGGTAGATGTAGGGACCCGGGGAGGAATCGGGGTGATTCACGGAGGAGTGGGGATTGAGGCAACCCGCAAGGGGAGCCTGCAAACCATGTACCGAAGGGGGGTCGCCTCTACCTCCCAGGCTCCCCCACCGGAAGAAAAAATCACTTTCTCGTCAGCGAACATGCCAGACTATGAGGATCCATTCTGTAACGCCCTGGTGATCCAGACGACGGTGGAAAATTATACGGTCTCAAGGATACTAGTAGACAACGGGAGCTCGGTGAATGTCGTTTTCAAGAAGGCCTTCAATGAGATGAGGGTTGAAGGGAAGAGGATCCTGGCCTCGGATGGACCATTGTTTGGGTTCTCCGGAGAGAGGAAGGAAGTGGAAGGGGGAGTAGGGCTGCACGTGAAGTTGAGGGGCGTGTCACGGAACTGCAGGTTCGTGATCGTGGACGCCCCGAGCAGCTATAACGTCATCTTTGGGCGCCCCCTCATCAGCGCCTTTCGCTGCGTCCCCTGCTCGTTCCATCAATGCCTCAAGTTCAACAATGGAGGGGTGCATGTCAGGGTAAGAGGGGACCCGAAGGTGGCAAGACAATGCTACGTTACAGCAGTCAACACCATATCATGAATGACAGAGGCAGAGGAGTTGGAGATGGAGATGACGGCACATGAGGAGGTTTTTGAGGAAGAGGAGATGGGCCTAGAGGAGGCGAGAGAGATAACTGAAGAGGAAGTCAGAGAAGAGGAGACTGAGAAGCAGCAGGGAGGATATGTCCAGGTGGTCCGGGGGGACGAGGAGCAGGAGAGCCCGGAAGGGGCGATGGAAGTAGAAGAACAAGAAGCAGGAGGAGTTGAGGGAGAGGCCCCGAGGGGCGTGGAAGTCGAGCAGCAGCAGGAGGGGCTGGAAGAAGCGATGGGGATCGAGGAGGAGGTAGAAAGGGGAGAGCTGGAGCTGGAGGAAGAGGCAAGGGTCGGCTGGGAGCAGTCACGGCTGGAGCCGGCCGAAGAAGTGGTGGAGATGGAGGTCTTCACCAGTGCAGGGCAGGTGCAAAGGGTGCGGGTCAGCGGAACTTGAGTCCCGAGGCTCGGGAGCGAGTGCGGGCTTGCATTCAAAGCAACGTCGACATCTTTGCCTGGAGCACGGCGGACATGCCGGACATTGACGCGGATGTGGCCTGCCACCGCCTGAACTTGGACCCCCGCACTCGCCCCATACGCCAGAAGATGAGAGTCATCGCCACCAAGCTGGAGGAGCCCATCCGTGAGGAGGTCAGGAAGCTCCTGGAAGCCGGCTTCATCTCGGAGATCCAATATCCGGGCTGGATCTCGAATGTGGTAATGGTTAAAAAAGGGGGTGGTAAATGGAGAATGTGTATTGACTTTTCTTTGTTAAATAAATCATGCCCTAAGGATTCCTACCCCCTGCCTCGGATCGACGCGCTGGTTGACTCAGCCGTCGGTTTTTCTATCATGAGCTTTTTGGATGCTTTTTCAGGTTATCACCAGATCCGGATGCATCCTCCCGATATTAAGGATGTTTCCTTCATCACGAGGGAGGGATGCTTCAGTTACAAAATGATGCCCTTTGGGTTGAAGAACGCAGGGGCTACCTACCAACGCATGATGGATAGGGTCTTCCGAGATCAGAGGGGGAGAAATTTGGAGGTCTACGTCGATGACCTAATGATCAAAAGCAAATGCGTGGATTCGCACCTGAAAGATCTGGAAGAGACGTTCGCCAACTTAAGGAGGTTCAAGATGAGGCTGAACCCCTTAAAGTGCGTCTTCGGGGCCAGCCGCGGGAAGTTCCTCGGGCATCTCTTGACTCCGGAAGGGGTGGAGCCCAACCCAGACAAGGTGAAGGCCATCCTGGATTTGGAGTCACCTCGCGATGCCAAGGAGGTCCAGCGCTTGACAGGCAAGCTTGCTGGGCTGAGCAGGTTCCTCTCCAGGGCAGGAGACAAGTGTTCTTCATTCTTTAAGGTGCTGCGGGGGAACCAGAGGTTTGGGTGGACTACCGAGTGCGAAGAAGCCTTCCAAGGGCTGAAGACAGCTCTCTCAGGCTCCTTTTCTCCAGAGTCCAAAAGAAGGGGAGGACCTGACCTTGTATCTTGGAGTGGGAGCGGAGGCGGTAAGCTCCGTCCTAGTGAGGGAAGAAGGAAAGAAGCAACTGCCCATCTACTACGTCAGCCGGATATTGAGGAAAGGAGAGCTCCGCTACCCCATCCTCGAAAAGCTCGCTTACGCCTTGGTCATCTCTGCAAGGAAACTCCGACCATACTTTCAAGCACATTCGATTAGGGTGGTGACCGACCATCCTCTTCGCAAGATCTTCGAAGGAGTAGAGCACTCGGGGAGACTTGCTAAGTGGTTTATTGAGCTAAGCGAGTTCGACATCTCTTTTGTCCCAAGACTCTCCATCAAGGCGCAGGCAGTGACGGACTTCCTAGCAGATTACATCGTTGAAGTCGAGGAGGGAGAGCAGCAGCCACGGGAAGCGTGGAAGATGATGGTCGATGGGGCCTCGGGAAAACATTCCCTCGGGGAGGAGTGGTGTTGATCAGCCCTCAGGGAGTCGCGATAGAGCAGGCAGTGGCTTACCATTTCCCAGTAACCAACAATCAAGCGAAGTATGAGGCCGTGATCGCCGGCCTTCGCTTGACAAAGGAGCTGGAGATTCAGGATGTGGAAGCTTTCACGGACTCAAAGGTAGTAGCGTCACAGATCCGAGGGGAGTTTGAAGCTCGGTAACCTACCCTCATCAAATACCTCTCCAAGGTAAGGGCGATCATCGGTGGGTTTCGGTCATTCTCCATCTAACATGTTCCGAGGGAAGAAAGCGTAGCTGCCGATCGATTGGCGAAGTTTGGACCTCAGGGAGGAGGGACCTTGACGGAGCTATTTCGACCGGCTATCGAGGAAGGAGAATTGATGGTGGTGGATCGGCGACCCTCGTGGGTGGATCCATTGGTGACCTTCCTAACCACCGGTGAACTTCCTGAGGGGGCCAAGGACGGGAGAAGCTTCAAGCGCAAGGCAGCTCACTACCTAATGATAGAAGGGGGCCTGCATCGTAAGATGTTGTCAGGACTCCTAGCCAGGTGTGTGACCGAAGAAGAGATCCCGAGGATCTTGGAGGAGGTGCACTCGGGCGAGTGCGGCAGTCATTCTGGAGGGAGGACGTTGGAGGCAAGGGTGGTCAGGCAGGGGTACTTCTGGCCCACCCTAAGGAAGGATGTCACGGAGTTTGCAAGGAGGTGTCAAAAATGTCAGCTCTGCGCCCCCCTTCAGCTCTTGGCAGCTCAAAGGCTCCGGATTATCACGGCACCGTGGCCGTTCGCCATCTGGGAAATGGATTTAGTTGGACCCTTTTCTCCGGCTAGTGGGCAGAGGAGGTTCCTCTTGGTCATGATCGATTATTTCTCAAAGTGGCTGGAGGTTAAAGCCTTGGCCAAGGTCACCTCACAGGTCATAAGGAACTTCATATGAGGTGAGATCATATGCAGACACGGGCTGCCCCAAGCAATAGTGACAGATAACGACCCCCAGTTTGTCAGTGAAGAATTCATCAACTTCTGCGCCCAACTGAGGATAGACCTCAGATTCGCCTCTGTCCACCACCCCCAGAGCAATGGCCAGGTAGAAGCGGCGAACAAAATCATTGTGAACCTACTAAAGAAAAAGGTGGAGAACTTAAAGGGAAATTGGGTGGAGCAGCTCCCCTCGGTCCTGTGGGCCTTGCGAACGACCCCGAACACGGCCACCGGTGAGACCCCCTTCAAGCTTTCTCATGGGTGTGAGGCAGTCCTACCAGTGGAGTTCGAGGTTCGGTCCCCGCGGGTCACAGCCGCGGGCGAAGGAGATGAGACTTGGAGGTTGGAGAATGAGGAGGGACAACGCCTCTCGCTAGATATGGTGGAAGAACTGCGAGACGTGGCAGCTATCCGGCAAGAAGAGATCAAGCGGCGGATGACCAAGTATTTTGATAAGCATGTCAGGGTCAAGCAGTTTACTGAAGGGGATCTGGTGCTGAGAAAGGTTGACGCGGCAGGAAGGTCGGCTCCCGTGGGCAAGCTCAACCCGAACTGGGAAGGACCATACATAGTGAAGGAAGTCCTCGGAACAGGAGGATACTACCTCCAGGACGTGGAGGGGAGGGCCCTAAGTCACACCTGGAGCGGTGATGACCTAAAACGCTTCTACCCATGAAGGGGGAAGGATGTAACCATGTATCTCAAAAATGAACTTATTATACTACATCAGTTGATTTTCTCTTAACGATTGTCAAATTTTTTATAATATAACGTAATTATGTGTTTTGTAATACCTCGAGCTCGGCTCGGCCCCAGGTAGACCCGCTGCGCAGGCTCTCATCTATCTGACAGGTCCGAAGGCTTGCCTGTGGGGGATATGTTTGATTTGAGATCATCATCGGCACCCCGAGCTCGGCTCGGCCCCAGGTAGACCCGCTGCGCAGGCTCTCATCTAGCTGGCAGGTCCGAAGGCTCGCCTGTGGGGGATAGGTTTGGTTTGAGATCGTCATCGGCACCCCGAGCTCGGCTCGGCCCCAGGTAGACCCGCTGCGCAGGCTCTCATCTAGCTGGCAGGTCCGAAGGCTCGCCTGTGGGGGATAGGTTTGGTTTGAGGAAACGTCATCGGCACCCCGAGCTCGGCTCGGCCCCAGGTAGACCCGCTGCGCAGGCTCTCATCTAGCTGGCAGGTCCGAAGGCTCGCATGTGGGGGATAGGTTTGATTTGAGATCGTCATCGGCACCCCGAGCTCGGATCGGCCCCAGGTAGACCCGCTGCGCAGGCTCTCATCTAGCTGGCAGGTCCGAAGGCTCGCCTGTGGGGGATAGGTTTGATTTGAGATCGTCATCGGCACCCCGAGCTCGGCTCGGCCCCAGGTAGACCCGCTGCGCAGGCTCTCATCTACCTGACAGGTCTGAAGGCTCGCCTGTGGGGGATAGGTTTGGTTTGAGATCGTCATCGGCACCCTGAGCTCGGCTCGGCCCCAGGTAGACCCGCTGCGCAGGTTCTCATCTAGCTGGCAGGTCCCAAGGCTCGCCTGTGGGGGATATGTTTGGTTTGAGGAAACGTCATCGGCACCCCGAGCTAGGCTCGGCCCCAGGTAGACCCGCTGCGCAGGCTCTCATCTAGCTGGCAGGTCCGAAGGCTCACCTGTGGGGGATAGGTTTGGTTGGTTTGAGATCTACATCGGCACCCCGAGCTCGGCTCGGTCCCAGGTAGACCCGCTGCGCAGTCTCTCATCTAGCTGGCAGGTCCGAAGGCTCGCCTGTGGGGGATAGGTTTGGTTTGAGGAAACGTCATCGACACCCCGAGCTCGCCTCGGCCCCAGGTAGACCCGCTGCGCAGGCTCTCATCTAGCTGGCAGGTCCGAAGGCTCGCCTGTGGAGGATAGGTTTGGTTTGAGGAAACGTCATCGGCACCCCGAGCTCGGCTCGACCCCAGGTAGACCCGCTGCGCAGGCTCTCATCTAGCTGGCAGGTCCGTAGGCTCGCCTGTGGGGGATAGGTTTGGTCGGTTTGAGATCTACATCGGCACCCCGAGCTCGGCTCGGCCCCAGGTAGACCCGCTGCGCTGGCTCTCATCTAGCTGGCAGGTCTGAAGGCTCGCCTGTGGGGGATAGGTTTGGTTTGAGGAAACGTCATCGGCACCCCGAGCTAGGCTCGGCCCCAGGTAGACCCGCTGCGCAGGCTCTCATCTAGCTGGCAGGTCCGAAGGCTCGCCTGTGGGGGATAAGTTTGGTTTGAGATCGTCATCGGCACCCCGAGCTCGGCTCGGCCCCAGGTAGACCCGTTGCGCAGGCTCTCATCTAGCTGGCAGGTCCGAAGGCTCACCTGTGGGGGATAGGTTTGGTTGGTTTGAGAACTACATCGGCACCCCGAGCTCGGCTCGGCCCCAGGTAGACCCGCTGCGCAGGCTCTCATCTAGCTGGCAGGTCCGAAGGCTCGCCTGTGGGGGATAGGTTTGATTTGAGAACGTCATCGGCACCCCGAGCTCGGCTCGGCCCCAGGTAGACCCGCTGCGCAGGCTCTCATCTAACTGGCAGGTCCGAAGGCTCGCCTGTGGGGGATAGGTTTGGTTTGGTCAAGGCAAGAAACGCACCCGGAACACGAAATGGAAAGAGGTGAAGATAGGAAAGGTCTCGGCAAGAACTGATCTCGGTAGGGAGACCGCCGTCAAAGAGGTCTCGCTGAAGGAGGCTTTCGCCGAGAAGGCCCCTAATAATATTCTTGGACAGACAGGCAGAAGCGTTATGCGACAGGCTTGAACGGTTCGCGCAAGCTATAGGGGGACGGCCCCGTCTTAAGGGTTCGCGAGCCACATTCCCGACAGACAGTTTTCGACAGGTTATCGCCTATCCGTCGCTAAGTTAGACTACCCTAGGGGAGGCCAAGGGCCTCGGCGGAAGCGTGCGTAAGGAACACTCGGCCACATCAATTACATCAAGCACATTTACAACAAGAACAAGACAATGAGACATTTACAATGAAACGTTTACAATGTATTTTATATAAGTACAAGCTTAGAGCGTCTCGCTCTTTACACTAAGGAGAAAAGAAAAAAGAAAAAGGGGGCCCCTCAAGGAGACAAGCTGTACCCCTCAGAGCTCCCGCTGGAGCTTTCGCCGGAGCTCTCCCCGGAGGTCTCGCCACCCGCGGCAGGGGATTTCGGGACATCCGAGGGCGGGGTATCAGGCGCGCCCGGGGGCTTCGGTACAGGCTCGAAGAGCCAGCGAACGAGCTGTGGAGCTGTAATGATCTTGCCCCTCCCGTCCAGACATCCGACATCTTGCAGCGTCTCCAAGGTCAGCTTGACGGTAGCTTGCGCGTTGGCCTAGAGGAGCTTGTCGATATCATAGACGGAGTAGTAGCGGCTCTTCAGTCTCTCATCCAGAGGAGGGGGTGCATTCGCCTCCAGGCGCGAGATCTGGTCCCTCAGAAGAACATTCTCGTATCGCGCCTGGGACAGCTCCTCGCGAAGCGCGGATTGGACGGAATCCTGAACAGCGAGAGGTTAGCATGAAAGGGAAAGGGGTTAAAGTGGCGAGAGCAAGTGCCGTGAAAGATCTCGCTTACCCCTTCCGCCTGGCGCGAAGACAGCAGTTGCTGGGCGTCTGCCAGCTCCTTTGCCAAAGTGGCCGCCTGAGCCACCGCGTCATCCCTGGCCTTGAACATGTCCTGGAAATTGCGGTGTATGGTGATGCTCCGGCGAGCACACATATGCGCAAGCTCCAGCACGCGCATCAGGGCGCGAGTGGAATCATAAGCCAGCAGCCGGGTGGTCATCCTATCGTAGACGCTGGCGTCCTCCCGGCTGTAGAGGCAGTAGCCTAAGGCGAAAGCCTCGCTGGTAACCTCGTCTCGCTCTGCCCAGCTAGGCAGGAGGGACGAGATCGAGACCCTGTTGACGTCGGGGTCCCACTGTAGCAGTGGTTTGTTCTCCGCGTCCAGGCACTTCATGCCGAGACCAAAATTGCGGTGGCCCCGCGGCACCTCTCCAGACAGAGGCTGGCCGGAGGTCTCGGCGGCGGCTCCTTCGCCCTCTGCAATACCGGGGGCCGGAGGGTTCTCGGCAGGGGCCTCAACGCCACCCCTAGTAGCTGCGATCTCGCTGACGACCTGCAAGATCTCCTCAAAGGAGCGGCCTGCAGCGAGAGGTTGGGAGGGCGGCACCATAACGGCTTTGCCCTTCTCGGTATCAGTTGTCTTGGGCCTCTTGATTGGTTGAGGCGGAGGGGCGCCGGGCTTTCGCTTCCCGGCACCGGTTGAAGGAGGCGGGGCCGGCTCTTTCTGGCAAGCTTGTGCCGCGGCCTTTGCGAGAGCCAGCGGGTCTTTTGGAGGTTGGCTCTCCCGGGAGTACGGGGAGGAGTGAATCGACGTCCCGCCGGAGGAAGAGGACGTCAAAGTCCTTGGTTCCGAAGAACTCGAGGAGGGCACTCTCGCGTGAGCCCAAGGAGGGAGGCTTGTAGGCGACATCCTCATATTGGATGGGCGCGAGAGGCACGTTCCCGAAGTCGCCGGAAACAAAGATGAACCTCTCGCCCCAGTGGTGGTGCTTGTTGGCGAGACCGATCGTCTTGAGCAGTTGTCCTGAGAAGAAGACCACCCCTCCTTTGGCGCGGAAGGTGAACAGCTTGCGGAAGATTGGAAGGCTGAACTCGATCCTCTCGGATCGCATGTAGCAGATGAAGGCCACCAGGATCGCGACCGAGTTCGGGTTCAGCTGTGCGGGAACCACTCCGTAATACCAGAGGGTCTGGCGCATCTCGGGCCACAGCGGGAGGCGGAAGCCCACCTCAAAATGCTCAAGAGGGATGGCGAGCTCCCCCTCCCCCGCGGTGTTTACCTTATCATGGTTGCCTGGATTCCGCGCGATGAAGCCGGCGGGAACGTAGCGAGTCTGGGTCAGGTTGAACTCGTCCAGGGTAAGAGTACAGGAAGGAAACAGGTGCTTTTGGAAGGCTTCCGCGCAGTTTGAGCGACCCTCGCTTCCGCCTGGCATCGTGATGAAGGAGTTGTAGGCGAGATCTTTAAGAGGGAGGCGAGAGCAAGAACCGTGTGAGAACGGAAGGAGAAGGCGAAAACACGCGAAAGCTTTTGAGAGGCCGCGAAAGCGACAGGGGAGGAGAGAGATTCGGGTAGGAGAAATGAACATGGTAGGTGAGCCTCTCTATTTATAGGAAACGGTAATCATGACTTTTCAAAAAAAAAGGGGGGGGGGGAGGAAAAAAGTGGGGCGGCGGAGGTACAGCCGTCACAACCTGAGTCGGCGGCGCTTCATTTTCCCGCCCAAATTTGACTGACTGATAGGTGATTGGCGCGAATCTAGTGAGGTGGCATTCGACAAACAACGGGAGCAGGTTTGCTCTCGCGTAGCGAGAAAGCTAAGTAAGAAGTAATAATAATGATAACCGCAAACAACGGGAGATCAGATTGCTCTCGCCAAGCGAGAACTAAACAGAGTAATAATAATAGCATAAATAATTGTTATTCTCGCCAAGCAAGAGCTGAATAAAAGAGTAAGCAACATCAGTTAGACAAATTAAGCGGGGTATATCGGAGAAGGGGAAGGCCGGGGGTAAGGAAGGGTGAGGTCTCGCCAATCAATAAGCCTCCCACCGCCATCGTCCTTGCTCCCGCAGCCTGGTCCTCGGTGGCGCTTGCGGGTTGAAGTAGGACGACATGACGGTGCACCCTAGGTTGATCCGGCGAGACAGGTCCCGGATCCGCGCGATGCACCTTTCAGGGGAAGACCCGGCGGTAGGCCCACCTGGCCGATCCATCTCGCCGATGAGGTAGTCTCGCTCCAGGGCCTCCAATCTCTTCTCCACCGATTGGCGAAACTCTTTCGCCGCGAAATCATGGGCTCACTCCCGCCGGATAAGCTTCGATAGGACGGCGGCAACCTTCTTCCCCCGTCTTCTAGCACTCCCGACGCTGGTCAAAATCTCCTCCATCTCGTCAGATGAAGGGAAGGGGGAGCTCTCGCCATCTTCCCCCTCTCTGTCTTCTTCTTCTTCTTCTTCCTCTGCGTCAGGTCCAGACCACGAGCCCAGATCCCCTGACAAAAGAATTCCAGTTATAGCGAGAGCTGAAAGATTGTTGTAATAAATATTCCGCATACCTGCAGCATGGCGAGACCCCCCGGTCGACGGCAGGCGAGAAGGCCCAGCCCCCCCCCCCCCCCAGCTCCAAAGAGTAGGTGGATCGGCTTTCCTTTTCCTGGGGGGTAGATTTTGCGAGTGGTAATCCCGGCTTGGCCGGAAGCGGGGGCGGAGGTCTCCTCTCCCGTAGGATGGCTGACATCCAATGGAGGCGCGGAAGATTCGGCAGTATTTCCTCCCGCCGGTAGGGAGGAATCAACCGCAAGGGCAGACTGATTCGCAGCCCTTGCTCCGTTCTCCCGGGTGGCGAGACCCGGCTGGGCGAAAGCTGGCGCTGCGGGAAGACAGTTCAGCATTCAAAGATTTTAGTTAAGAGCGAGAGAGGAACAGTTACCTGCGGTGCTCGGGTCAGGCGGAGGAGCCACCTCCGAAACCCGTGGTTGGTCCTCGAGGTGGCGAGAGGATGGATCCAAGGGTTCCCGCGGGGACTTGACGACGTCGGGAACAGTTTCCTGCGAGAATGTCGGTCAGCAACAGAGCGACTAGTGTTTTCAGTAATTGACGAATCGGACATACCTTCCGCGGAGAAGGATCGTCCGCGCGGCTTGGGGTCGGGGTAGGCGGGCTCCTGTTCTCGTGGGGCAGGTCTCGCTGGACCGCCTTCGCCTTCTTCTTTTTCTTCTTAGGCTGGGAAGGCTCAACGGCCGACGACTGTCTCGCCAGCCATGGGGCAACCAAGGCACTATTAGCCTTGGCTCGCGCCTGTGCCGCATTGATGCGGTCTTGCAGATCCTGCAGAAGCGGTTTGTCGGCGCGCTTGGAAGACATCACGAGAGGAGGCGAGAACTCAGGCGAAGAAGGATGATTCAAGGGGAGAATTATGACCGTCTATCAGCACATATATTTATAGACACGTTACGACCCACCAAAAGATTCCCTGATGTTGACACGTGCTCAGCGAATATTTATGGGTTGGACGTGTCTTTTCGAGCGCAGAGCTAGCTCAAAAAGAGCGGGGATTGTGTACAACCTCATATTCGCTGAGCCAGACCAGGAGGCACAAATGGTCACAATCAGGCTAACCAGAGAAGTTCTCGCCCAAGTAGGCGGGAACGCTTGCGCCAGCATCAAGAGGGAGCTCTCGCCTGCAAGGCGCCCCGTGCTCGTCGAACCCAGATCGTCGAGCGCAGCTAAATCGTCGAACCCAGATCGTCGAGCGCAACCCAGGTCGTCGAACGAAGCCAACGCTGGAACGCTTGCGCTAGCACCCAGATCGTCTTAAAGAAGCTCTCGCCTATAGGCAGGCGAGACCGCTTGCGCCCGGCTCTGGACAGAAGGCTCTCGGTTCAGAGCTCTCGCCGAGTGAGGCCCAGGGCCTTGGGTGAAATGACCAAATTACCCTCGGGTGAAATTACCCCTGTACCCTCAGGAAAACAGCGGGATTCGGCTATTGACAGACCAACTAGGGGCTTTTCAGTAATCTCAGGGCAACAAAGACTATAAATAGACCCATAAGGGCTCTTTGGAAAGCAGGCTTTTCATTATCTTCCAACTTCTAGTGCTTTCTGAGGAGCTCCTAACCCAGCTTTTGGCTTTGGAGGGAAAGCTCTCAGAGATCTTCCGGGTGTGAGGTGGGACCACCCTGCTGAGTCTTTGGGTCAGTCTTAGGTCCTTTGCAGCTAGTCGAGGGTTGATGCTTGAGAGAAGTAGGTGTTGGCTGCACCCCTGTTTTTGAACTCCCGTTGAGGTCATTTTTGGCTTCAACAATGGACACAAAATCTGAAGACTAATTCCAATTTCATCAGATTCAAAAGACAAGATGAGAATTATGCTTGTAAGAAAATTAAAACCTTAAGATCAGATAGGGGAGGGGAGTTCATAAGTAAGGAATTTAATTCACTTTGTGCTGAACATGGGATAACTAGAGAACTCACAATAAGATCATCACCTCAACAGAACGGGGTGGTAGAGAGAAGAAACATAAGCATCATTGAAATGGCAAGATCTATAATGAATGGAAAAAAAACTTACCTCACAGTTTCTGGGGAGAAGCTGCCAACACCGCTGTTTACCTGTTAAACAGAGCACCCACAAGTGCCCTCACAAATTCCACCCCTTATGAGCTTAGAGCTGTCACTTAAAACCGAAAACCGCAAACCGAACCGGAATCGCAAAGAACCGGACCGAACCGTTTGCAAATTATTCGGGTTCCGGTTTGAATTTTGGAACCGTGAACAATATTGGTCCGGGTGTGGTTCTTACATATTATTATCCGGACCGAAACCGGAACCGGAACCGCAACAAACAAGGCTCAAGCGATTTCAAGATTTTTAGACCCGCTGAACCAGACCGAAGTAGAACCGAACCACAACCCGTTTATTATTATTATTATTATTATTATATTGTTATTATTTTATAATTTATCTATAATATTTATACTTATTATCACGAGTGAAGCTGATGCAGTTTGAACTCAATCCGCAATCGCACTAAAGAGGGTCGATTTTGGACATAACAAAATTTCACCGCATAAAAATCATATGATATGGTTTGACATTGTTGCGGTTTGAAGTCAATTTTTGCAATGCATTTTTTATTTTTATACAGTTATATAATATATTTTCAAATTTACTTACATATTTTTTGAAATATTTTATTTAGAAAATATAGAATATATATAACTACTATTTATTAGTAATCATGAAAGACAACTAATTGTAGACGGTTGTTACGGTTGATCATTGCACAAAACAACTAGAATTCGTGGCAAGTATACACGCGTAGGAAGACAATTGATATTATCCCACCGATCGTGGAAAAGTCCGTCGAGAATTGGGCAACATAATTATTTCTATTTCGATGTAATTTTGAGTTTTAATATTTGCAGTCTGCTTTTATTTCATTCCGCCAAGTTTGATTTTGTTTTTTGGAACCGATTGAATCGGACCGAACCGTTGGAACCAGACCGAACCGATAGTGGACGGTTTGGTTTTGGTTCTTGTTGAACCGTAACCGGAACCGTTGAAACGACGGTTCCAAAAATTAAGCTGGAATCGGAACCAGAACCGAAACCGGTCAAATCAAATAAGGTTTTGGTTCTAATTTGAAGAACCGTTACCTTAGTGGTTCGGTTCATGATTTTAGTAGAACCGGAACCGAACCGGAACCGTGACAGCTCTATATGAGCTATGGCACAAAAGAAAACCAGACGTCAACCATCTAAAAGTATTTGGCTCTCTATCCTATTTTCTTCTCACAGCTACTCAGAAAAGCAAACTTGACAGTAAAGGAGAAAAAGCAATCTTAGTAGGATATAGTGATGAGTCCAAAGCTTATAGGTTATATAATCCCATAACTTCTAAACTATCCATAGCTCGTGATGTTATAGTTGATGAGGAAGAAGAATGGAAATGGGAAGCCCCAGTGGATCAGAATTCATATTTTCAGCCGGTTGCCGAGCCCCTTGTCCAAATTGACAATACAGTAGCATCACATGAGCATCCTACTGTCCCTCCCACCATTGAAGAAATTGGAGCCCAACCATCCTTTGTTGAAGGAAGCCTGCAAACTGAATTCTCTAATTCAGTAAGTGACCCTGAATCATCACCTCCACCTAGATACAGAGCTATAAGTGATATCTACCGAAATTACAACACAACAACACTTGTCATCAAGCCCATTAACTTTAGAGAAGCTATAAAAGAAAGCCACTGGAGGGCAACTATGGTGGAAGAAATGCACATGATAAATAAAAATCTTACATGGTAACTAACTGACTTACCTCATCACAAGTGTGCCATTGGGCTAAAATGGCTCTTTAAAACCAAGTTTAATGAAGATGGTTCAATTTTGAAATATAAAGCTAGATTAGTAGCCAATGGGGTATGCCCAAAAACCTGGCGTTGACTACTTTGAAACGTTTGCTCCAGTTGCTAGGTTTGAAACCATCAGACTACTCCTTGCATTAGCTGCAAAAGACAACCTTCCAGTTTTTCAATTGGATGTTAAATCTGCATTTCTGAACGATGAATTAGAAGAAGAAATCTACGTCCTACAGCCTGAGGGATTTGAAGTTCCAGAAGCTAAAACCAAGGTATACAAATTAAAGAAAGCTCTATACGGACTTAAGCAATCCCCTAGAGCATGGAACAACAAAATTGATGCCACCCTATTGAAGATAGGTTTCCATAAAATTGATTATGAGCCAGCCCTCTACATTAGGCACACAGAAGAAGACTTGTACATCTCCATGTGCATCTATGTAGATGACTTACTCCTAACTGGTACCGACTCCACTGGAATTGCATCCATCAAAGATCAACTGCAGTCAGAATTTGAAATGACCAATCTAGGACATATAAAATATTTCCTGGGAATGCAGATAACTCGAAACCAAATAGGAATTCTCATTACTCAATCTAAGTATGTCGATGACGTATTGCAAAGGTTCAACATGGATGTAGCCAAGCCAGCCTCAACCCCCATTGTTCCTGGAGAGAAATTGATGAAAGAAGACGGAGAAGAAAAGACAAGTGAAGAAGAATATAGAAGTTTAGTAGGATCATTTATTTATCTTACTAACACCAGACCAGATATAGAGTTTGCAGTTAGTATGGTATCCAGGTACATGCATTCCCCCAGCATCAAGCACCAAGCAGTAGCAAAGCGCATTTTGTGCTATGTAAAAGGAACAAAAGATTTTGGAATTCGTTTTAGCAGAGAAGAATGCAGCAGGGAAGGTGACAAAAATGAGAAAGGAAAAAATGCTTGCAGAACACTCAACCTTCATGGTTATTCAGATAGCGACTGGGGTGGATGCACTGATGATAGAAAAAGCACATCTGGGCATATCTTCTTCCTCAATGGGATGCCCATTTCCTGGAGTTCCTGAAAGCAGAAAACTATTGCCCTATCCTCTACTGAGGCGGAGTATGTAGCACTCTCAGAAGCATCGCGAGAAGGAGTTTGGATCTGAAGGAGAAATAAAAACAAAGATCAACATCGATAATACCTCAGCAATCGCACTGACACACAACCCAATCTTTCACAACAAAACCAAGCATGTGCAGCTTAAATGGCACTTCATCCGTGAACTAGTTAGTAGCGGAGAATTTGCCATAGAGCATTGCAACACACGGCATCAAATTGCTGATGCCCTAACCAAGGGTCTTACCACTGAACATTTCGAGGAATTACGAAAGAGAATGGGAGTAATCAACAGGCTTGATTAAGGGAGGGTGTTGAAATTAATCAAGTCTCTTGTTCTTTCTTTATAATGATCTGCTCCCCATACCTGCATCATTATAAAAGGAAGAAGATGAGTTACAACCGTCTTTTATTCCCAAGAAATATTAAGAACCTCTTTGAGCCGTGTGCAATGCATGCCCCTTTTATTTAAGTTTTTGTTTTGTCCTGTTGCTCCTCCTTTGCCTATATATAAAGGCAAAGAGTTCTGTTCTAAAAAGGTATGCAGTGA
This sequence comes from Platanthera guangdongensis, assembly GCA_039583875.1. NCBI lineage: Eukaryota > Viridiplantae > Streptophyta > Magnoliopsida > Asparagales > Orchidaceae > Platanthera > Platanthera guangdongensis. The sequence continues at coordinate 23,258,253 of CM077166.1, read as the reverse complement.
AGTGTTGAGTGGTAGAAGGATAATATGTAACCTTTTTGTAACACTTTTTGCTATTTATGAAATCTGTGGTAGTACCGGCCTACCTTTCCCAATCAATTTTACCATTTTATTCCAACAATAAATTCCAAATCCGGATCGAACCAGAACCGAACCAAACCAACAGCTCATGCCTAAATAAAATTGATAGTCTTCCACCCTCACCCAATACTTAACAGACTCCAAAAACAAAATAAGAGAAATATCTTCCATATACGTAAGCCCATCTAATAAGACAAGAGTTAATACTAAAACATAAATGAAAAGAGGCTCATCCATATTTTTTTCTCATTAAAGTCAGTATCAGGATTGTAACGTGTTTCATCTTTTCAAATTCAGTATCAGAATTGTAACGTGTTTCATCTTTTCAAGTGTTTTGCAAAGGTTTTTCTTTCTTCCTGGTATCCTGTATTTCCAGGAACGCCGAGTTTCTAATGTGTTTGATCTTTCTACAACCATGAAAATCTAAGGCTCCGTTTGGTACGGCGGGTGGTGGTCATGAACGAGGTGGTTATGAACCATCGTTAGTAGTTTTCTTTTCTTCGTGGCGGTCATAACCATTGTCATGTCAAACATACATTCTATAATTGTGACATTTTTGTTCAAACTCACTGGAGCAAAACTGTTGTTCGTGAACGCCCGACCTCACCTAAGGAACTTCATCAACTTTTATGTTCAAGGCTAGTTCTCTTTTCTTGGCGGCGGTGATAACCATTGTCTTGCAAAAAATGCATTCTATGATGGTGACATTTTTGTTCAAATTCATGAGGGCAAAAAAAACCAGGCCATACAGAGCCTATGTTGCGACGGTGTTAGTATATAGTCATTAATAAACAAATTACAGGCTTAATTTGTAAATGACTATTCCAAGTTTGTGACATTAATTAGTTCTACTATTTTATCCATTTCTACAATAAAATATCAGGTTCTTCTCCTAAATACTATTTCAGTGGATCATATTTCCTTCTTCCCATAACTTCCACCCTAAAAATCATCTTATTCTTTAAATCTAGACTTTATTATTACAACTCAGATTCAACTAATTTTTGCTAGAATCAAATATCTCATTGTTGTCAAATGATTTTAGTTTACTTTTAACTGTACTTTCTTAAGAAGCAACAAGCTAATGATCATAATTTAATTGAGTTATACTAAGTTTCAAGCTTACATTTATGTCGCTGAAGTTGTAGATATTTGAATTTTTCAACTGTGCCTGGCTGGATAACTTTATGAGAAGCCCTTTCCCTTAGTGCTCTCGCACAGGATCCGATCATGGCGTGACTGGCTTCTGAGCTGGCTCAGTTTTTTTGAATGATGGCTGGTGAGCTGAGCTCAAATCAGACTAAACTCAGTAGGCAGCCCCGAGAGTTGGTTTCATTCAAAAATGTTTGAGGTAGTCACTTCTTTCACGAGAAGATGAGAACATTTATTAGTTATATGCCATGAATTCTAACTCATATTTACTCATAATGGTGCATCATGCCCAACACCAGTTCGTGTGGTCACTTCATAGAATTGCAATACAAGCATAGTTTTGCGTATGGAGTTGTATATACAAGGGTATGGAGTTGTATAAAATTCCTTAAGGCTGGGTCGTGAAATCTGATCAACAGACTCCTCTTGTAAATCCCTTCTTACGTGTTTGTGGATGAATTGTGTCAAATTTGTGTTTTTGTGTGTTATTTTTGCTTTATCTTTGCTTGATATACGTAACAACATGCATGAGTTAGCTTTAATTCATCCAAAAATCAATCTCAAACTCAATTAAGATAGCCGGGTAATGCTAAGGTGAGTGAGTCGAGAAACTGCTAATTACTTGCTTAAGAATCAAGAATATGGCCAAATCGTATTAGAACCTTGGTGATTTTTCAGAGTACAATGTACGGTGTTGTCCAGTCTTTCAACTTCGTCATTTTATGTTTTATGAAGCAGGTGCAACTCCAAGTAAGTTTAATTGCTACAAAACACTCCAAAGTTGAAAGCTATCCAGAGCTTTCTTGTTAATAATGCTCCTTTGTATACTTTACCTCAAAAAGGTAGTTGAATGTCATGCTTAGTACGCTTGGGTAGGTGTGATCATAAATGTTATTTTTCCATGTTGACATTTTAGGAAAAGACGCCCCTACAGTCATGCAGGTGTGAGCTTTAGTAGTCGTGAACATCCTAATCATGAGTATAGAATTTGGGCAAAAAAATATTTCATGAGAGTTCAAAATGGGGGTAAATCATCGTCATTGTGTTCACTGCCACAGTTCCACGCCACACTATTTAAGCGACACAACTATTAAACATGGGCCTAGTTTTCATTGGAATCAAACTGATAGCACCTAATAATCATGCTTTTCTTACTGAAAAAATATAACTTTGTTGTATGATGCCACTACAGTCATACATGTGTGAGCTTTAGGAGTCGTGAACATCCTAAAACCGAATATGAAGTTTGGGTGAAAAAAATCTATCATAAAAGTTCAAAATGGGGGTAAACCATTTCCGTTTTGTTCACTACTGTTAGAGTTATTAATATTTAGATATTTAGTATGTTTGAAGTTTAGTCCCACACTGTAATTTCAGGTATGTGAGTCTTGTAGTAATATTATATATTTCTCCTTTGTGGATAAGTCATATGAACCTTCTATTTACATTTCATTTTTTTCTACATGGTATCAGAGATGAAGTCGACTCCGGTAATTTTTTTCTCGCCCTTATTTGTTGGCGACCTAAAGTTCTCAGCCTTCCTCTCGATTCCGTAAGCTTCTGTCTCTCCACTTTCGTTCCTGTCGACCGCACCTGCTAGTGCTCCCGTCGAGCACCTCAGTTCCCGCTCCTGTCGACGAAATCGTCGTTTGATTCCATCGACTGGTGCGGTTGTCCTCCCTACGTCAAGTAGGGTCTTTCTCCTGTCGCTGTCGATAGGGCTGCAACTTAAAAACCAAAACCGCATAAAAACCGCAAAACCGATTTGAAACCGCCCTCAATGACTTGGTTGTGGTGCGGTTTTGATGCTTGAAAAACCTAGTTGTTTGCGGCGTGGTTCGGTTAACCGAAAAAACCGCACCGCACTGTGAATCAACAACAACACTCAAGCCTTTATCCCATTATAGTGAGGTCGGCTATATGGATCCTTTGTCGCCATTGCGCCCTATCGCACCTCACGGCGAATATTACAAATAAATATATTTCTAACATAAATATAATATATAATACTAATACTACTATAGATGATTAAATAAGCACTTAATATGGACTATAATATATAATTTAGCATTCACTCATTTAGCAATATTTTGAAACATTAAAATCTTAACTAAGTAGTTCATTAGTAATTGTTTAGCATTCACTCCTCGAGCAATATTTTGAAACATTAAAATCTTAAATTGTTTAGCAATATTTACTTTATTAGAAATTTAGGATTTATGCATTATTCGCTAGCCTGTGAAACTATGGCCGCGTAAACCAAATTCAGTGATTCGTGAAATATTAAAAGTTAAAACTCCGCAATTTTATTTTTTCGTTTCTCATTTCCGTGAAACTGCGCTTGCCCTATCGACTTGTCTCCCTGCCGTCGTCGGTGGCCGCCCGCTGCAGCGGCTCCGTCCTTTTCGTCGTCGATAGAAGGAGAAGCCCCATTCCGGCACGCGTCGTCACTCTGTCCCTTTCATCGTCGATAGAAGGAGATGCAGAGTTGTAACTCACTATTTAACATAAGGTAAATGTTTTTGCTAGTTGTTTTTCTTATAAGATTTATTTTGGTCAATGTTTGCTCTTTAGAGTAAGCTATAAATAATTTTCTATACTTGAACGACTGTTATTCGATGTATGCATTACTTGCTTGAATTATTATTTTTTGTTTTTTTCCATTAATTCTAAAACATAAATTTGTTGACCATTACATATTTGTAGGTGTCATTGCTTATTTACATCATTGTATTTGGTAAATGTACGAAAACCGAAATCACATCGCAAAAACCGACTTTAATCCGCACTAATGCCAAATCGCATTGCACGGTTTGGATGCGGTGTGATTTTGTTAACTGCACGGTGCGGATGCGGTTTGGGCTCAAACCGCACAAGTTTAACCCCCTAGACGTCGAACCTCTGTTCTGTTGTTCCTCGCCTTCATTTATCCCGTCGTCATCTCACTTGCCGTTTTCAACGACAGGAGACTGTCGACACATCTGCCTTTTTGTCTACTGCACCTGTTTGGCCACTTGTCTGCATCATTGACTCCAGATCCTGTTTGAGCATGTTTGCTCCGAATCCAGCTACGTCTCCCGATGCTGGATCCCTAGATCCCGCATATTACGCTGCTGTCGTTCTCATCGACGGAACCGCCCCTCTCCTCCCTCGGTCCCGTTTCTGTTGGAAGCGTTTACAGTGGACATAACAACTCAAGAGAGGAGCAAAGAACTTCTGTATCATAACAAAAGAATACAAAACAAGTTACAAACACTTGACTCCACAAGTTACAACTCAACACATGCACACATATTACAACTTCACACTTGGCACTTCTAAATGCAAAGATGGATGAAACTTCTGTCCGCAAGAGGGTATTCACTAGGATGCAGTGCGCAAGACTGTCCGCGAGGAGTGGCTGCAAGGTTGTGGTTTCACAAGATAATAGTCCGCACTGTTTGCTGCCTGCAAGGAGTGCTATACGCAAATAGCGCAGTTCACAAAGTATTGTCAGCAAGATATCGCTGGAGTTGCAGTACACCAGTGCTCGTCAACCTCTGTTCACAGGAAGCTGTCCGCATCTTTGAAGTTGTTGTCTGCCAAAAGCTGTCCGCTGTTCTTAAAAAATAGTCCGCAAAAGCAGGCCGCAGTTTCTACAATTTGGCGCTACCTTGGCACTCCTCCGATATGCTACCGCTGTCCAGATTTTAAGTTAATTTATAGGAAACGTCTTCCAATAGGAGATGTTCACACGGCCAATGTAATAACTCTTCAGCCTTTTCATTCACGCCGTTTCAAAATTTCAATTCCTTCATTTATTATTAATATATATAAGTTATATATATATATATATTAATAACATCTTTGACTTCGGTCAAACAAAAGCATTTCTTCCAACAATCTCCCCCTCAAACACGGCAATACATGTCGAGTTTGCTCTTACACTTCATGAACGTCTCAGTCTTCAACGCCTTTGTGAAAATATCTGTCATCTGCTCTCCTGTGGGCGATAAACCAACTCCATCACCTTCTGTTGCACTTGCTCACGAAAAAAGAAAGTGATACTTTGTTTCGATGTGCTTGCTTCGCCGACGCAACACAAGATTTTTCGCTAGCTGAATTGCAGACATATTATCAGCATACACCGTCACAGGAACATCTTGTGGATGGTGCAACTCCTGCAAAAAATTTCTCAACCAAATCACCTGACAAGTACAAGTTGCCGTTGTGATGTACTTAGCTTCACAAGTTGATAGAGCAATTGTTGCCTGCTTCTTCGAGCTCCATGAGAACACAACTGTTCCAATATGAAAACTATACCCGGAAGTGCTTTTCTGATCATTCACATCACCACTATAGTCATTGTCGGAGTACCCGACCAACTTCAACTCCTCTGCAGATGAGTACATCAAACCATGATCTCTTGTCTCATTCACATACCTCAAGATCCTCTTCTCTGCCGTGAAGTGATCTTGTTTCGACTCCTCCATGTATTTGCTAACAACTCCAACAACATACATGATATCAGGTCTAGTAAAAGTTAGGTAGCGTAAACTTCCAACTAGACTCTTGAACATTGTAGAGTCAACAGGTTCATCCTTCGAATCATTCCTTAGCTTCATTCCCGGATCTGCGGGAGTTGAGATAGACTTGCTATTCTCCATCCAGAACTTCTTTAGAATCTCCTCCGCATATTTCTTCTGAGATATGAAGATTTCATCTTCGCTCTATTGTACTTCAATGCCTAAGAAGTACGTGAGTTCTCTCAGATCAGTCATCTCAAACTCCTTCTTCATCGTCCTCCTAAACTCCTCAAACATACGAGAATTATTGCCAGTGAATATCATGTCGTCAACATACAAGCACACGACCGTGATATCTCCATTCTTCTCCACCTTCGTGTAGAGTGCATACTCATACGAGCTTTTCATGTACCCGTTCTTCTGAAATTATGCATCTATTCTTTCATTCCACACACAAGGCGCTTACTTCAACTTAAATAATATCTTCTTCATCTTGTAAACTTTCTTCTATTGACCTTTCACTTCATATCCAGGCTGCTGCTAGACATACACATCTTCTTCCAGATAACCATTCAAAAATGCGGACTTGATATCCATCTGACAGTTCTTCCACTTATACTGAGCGGCTAGTGCAATGATCAGTCTGATAGTATAAATCTGCCACTGCCACTGGAGCAAAGACCTCATCGTAGACCACACCTTGGACTTGTCGGTAGCCTTTCACGGCGAGTCTTGCCTTGTGCTTCTCCACTTCTCCATCCTTGTTCGTCTTCACTCTGTACACTCATTTCACACCAATGGGCTTGTGATCTGCCAGCAGAGTAACTAACTCCCAAGTATCATTATTTTTGATGGATGTTATCTCTCACATTCCTCCATGTCTTCTCTTGAGTAGCTTCATCATATGAGTATGACTCACAATCTGCTAAAAGATAATATAAAGAAAAATTAGCATGAATCAGCTCTGTCTCCTCGTAGATTTCTTCTAACCTTCTCATCCTAGATTGAGTACTTTCAGAGCTTCTCCTACTAGTGTTTGCTCCATCAGAACTGCTTCTGTTGATGCTTACTCCACTTGAGTAAGGAGTGGAAGCTCTCCCTGAGTCTCTGCTCGGTGGTGATGGTGGTTTAGCTCCACTGTCCGCAGCTTCAGCTTCATGACCACCTTCTTCATCTTCATCATCATAAAACAATCCCTTGATGTTTGTTTCTTTCTTATTCCAGTTCCAACAACTATCTTCTTCGAACATGACATCTCTTGAGATGATAGCCTTCTTCGTCACTAGGTTGTATAACTTATAAGTCTTACTCATTGGAGCGTAGCCCACAAATATACACTTCTCGCTCTTGTCATCAAGTTTCTTCCTCTTTTGATCAGGGATGTGAGAATAAGACACCCAAACACCCTCATGTGTTGAACACTAGGCTTTCATCCACTCCATGCCTCATATGGAGTCTTGAACTTCACACTCTTTGTCGGACATCTGTTTAGCAAGTACACAACACATTGTACTGCTTCAGCCCAGAACATCTTCGACAACTTCTTGCCCTTTATCATACTGCTTGCCATGTTCTGAATCGTCAAGTTCTTTCTCTCAGCAACTCTGTTCTGCTAAGGTGAGTCTGCTGCTGTCAACTGATGAGCAATCTCATGCTCTTTGTAGAATGAATCAAACAACTTTGAGGTGCACTCCCCATCTCGATCAGTTCTGAGTACATTCAGATACTGTCCACTCTCCTTCTCAGCCATTGCCTTGAACTTCTTAAACTTATCAAGGGCCTCAGACTTCTGCTTTAAGAAATATACCCAACACTTCCGACTAAAGTCATTAGTGAAGGTAATGTAGTATTTGTTTCCTCCAACTGAGGCAATATCAAACGGACCAGTAATGGCCGAGTGAACCAGTTCAAGCTGTTTTCTTGCTCTTCGAGACTTGCCACCTTCAAATGTCTGCCGCTTCTGCTTTCCCTTCATACAAGCTTCACAGATCTTTTGTGGTGGTAAGATCTTAGGCAAACCTTCCACCATCTTTGCATGTGACAGAAGCTTCAGACCACTGAAGCCCAAGTGACCCATCCTATGGTTCCACAACCAAGCTTCTTCTTCCTCTTCAGTTCTTGCTAGACATGCCATCTCCTCGCCATCCATCTTCAATGTAAAGAGATGATTCGTCGTCATCTTTACTTTCACCATCTCTTTTCCTCGATGGTTCTTCATAGCCAACGAACCATCCTTCAACTGAATGCAGTAGTCTTTCTCCACCAACTGTTCAAGACTTAAGATGTTACTCTTCAAGCCGGGAACATAGAACACATCATTGAGATGCACCTTCTCACCATTTAGGGTGACCACAATCAACCCTTTGCCTTCTACCAAAACTAACCTCACCGGCACTTGGTTCAAGGTTAGTGAACAACTCCTTCTCACCACACATATGGTTTCTCGCTCCTGTGTCCAAGTACCAAACTTTATTTCTACCTCCTGCAACTCCTCTCTAAGTCAAGAAAATCATTGGGTCACCATCAGTGTTACTTGCTTCAGCATAGTGGTTGGTCTGCTCTTTCCTCCTCGGAAGTCTGCAGTCATAACTCATGTGCCCAAACCTGTTACAATTGTAACATTGGACTTGGGCCATTCCACCATGGCCTCTTCCTCGGCCTCTTCCCCTTCCTTCCTGCTCCCTACCTTGAGGTTGCTCTACCTATCTCTGGAAGTTCTGATGTCTTCCTCCTCTTCTTCCTCGACCTCGCTGGACACCTCTTCCAGAGCTCTCTCCAAAATTCAATTGAGTCTGGAGTGCTTTCTCTAAGCCACTTGTCTATTCATCTTATAACATGCGATATTCATGGGCTTGCAATGAGCCTTTGAGTTCATCGATAGACATCTGAGTGAGATCCTTCGACTCTTCTATCGCTACTACTATATAGTTGAACTTCTTTGACATCGATCATAAAAGTTTCTCCATGAAACTCACATCATCAATCGTCTCTCCGTTACGTTTCATTTCGTTTGCAAGTGTCCGCAGACGAACCACATAGTCACCAACTTTCTCAGAGTTTTGCATCTTCATAACTGCACACTCTGCTCGGAGAGATTGCGACTTCACCTTCTTTGCCTTGTCTACTCCTTGCAAGGAGCATTGCAAGGTCTCCCATGCTTCTTTAGAACTTTTAGCATCTGAGATCTTCTCAAAGGTTGCTTCATCAACCCTTGATATAACAAGAACAAAGCCTTCTTGTCTCTCTTCCCTGCCTCTCGCAGTGCTGTCCTCTGGGCGTTAGTTAACGCTGCCTCTGCTTCAGCAGTTAGCTCTTTATAAACATCCTCAACTATCTCCCAAAGCTCTTTTGATGATATCAACACTCTCATCTAGATGCTCAAGTTCTCATAGTTCGTCTTCGTCAACTCTTGACCCGACATAGCATTTACCATCTCCATTGCTTCGATCTCTTCAACACTTCTGAGTTACTACCAAGGTTTGGAATCTCCTCTGATACCACTGTTGGAAGCATTTACAATGGGCATAACAACTCAAGAGAGGAGCAAACTTCTGTATTATAACAAAAGATTACAAAACAAGTTAAAAACACTTGACTCGACAAGTTACAACTCAACACATGCACACATATTACAACTTCACACTTGACACATCTAACTGCAAAGATGGATGGAACTTCTGTCCTCAAGAGGGTATTCACTAGGATGCAGTGCGCAGATAGTACAGTTCACAAAGTATTCTCCGCAAGATATCGCTGGAGTATTCACTAGGATGCAGTGCGCAGATAGTACAGTTCACAAAGTATTCTCCTCAAGAGGGTATTCACTAGGATGCAGTGCGCAGATAGTACAGTTCACAAAGTATTCTCCGCAAGATATCGCTGGAGTTGCAGTCCACTAGTGCTCGTCAACCCCTGTTCGCAGGAAGCTGTCCGCAGCTTTGAAGTTGTTGTCCGCCAAAAGCTGTCCGCTGTTCTTAAAAAACAGTCCACAAAAGCAGGCCGCCGTTTCTACAATTTGGCGCTGCCTTGGCACTCCTCCGCTATGCTACCGCTGTCCAGATTTTAAGTTAATTTATAGGAAACGTCTTCCAATAGGAGATGTCCACATGGCCAATGTAACAACTCTTTAGCCTTTTCATTCACGCCGTTTCAAAATTTCAATTCCTTCATTTATTATTAATATACAAGCAGTCGTGCACGGGGGACCCCGTGCGGGCAACATTCGTCGTGGGTGCGACATTTGTCGAGGGAGGGGGGCACTCGTCGTGGGTGCGACATTTGTCGAGGGGGGACATTTGTCGAAGTTGCGACATTTGTCGTGGGGGCGGCATTTGTCGTGGGGGCGGCATTCGTCGTGGGGGCGGCATTTGTCGTGGGGGCGGCATTCGTCGTGGGGGCGGCATTTGTCGTGGGGGGCGACATTCGTCGTGGGGGCGGCATTCGCATTCGTGGGGGCGACATTCGTCGTGGGGGCGACATTCGGCATGGGGGCTACATTCAAGGGGGGTGACATTCGTCCGAGGGGTGACATTCGTCCGAGGGGCGACATTCGTCCGAGGGGCGACATTCGTCTGAAAAGCTAAATCCCAAGCAAAAGTACCTCGTGCGGGCAACATTCATCGTGGGTGCGACATTTGTCGTGAGGGAGACATTCGTCATGGGGGTGACATTCGTCGTGACGGCGACATTCGTCGTGGTGGCGACATTCTTCGTGGGGGCGACAAAATATGAAGCTTGAGTAAATAGAAAGTGTATAAAAATAATTGCTAAGATAAATTGCTGCATAGAAACAGGATAGGATAGGCACTGTAGTTGATAGAAACAGGGCAGCGACTATTCCTCTTTAGCATATTAGTTTGCTGCTGAAAACATTTCTTCCAAAAGAATTCTCACCACCCAATTAATAAAATTAGTTTTCAAACACATGAACCTCATTAAAATATCAAACATTAAGAACATTTAAAACATTATTACATGAATAATTCATAGCCTATTGTACATAATTAATTCATAGGTGCTGACATACTTAAGAAATTATAGCAAAACATTTCATGGGGAGGCAATGGCACAAATTGAGGTTTGAATGTCATATTTTTCATTTTTACTGAACATAGATATGATCAGAGAAACAAAAAATTATGCAATGGTTGCAACACTATGAAAGAACACGGAGGAAGAGAGTGTACATGAGAGTACTGCATGTGAGTCAGCACATGCTATATCAAGAAATTAAGAAGCAACTCATCCAACAATATGTGAGCCCAAAGGAAAACAAAATCTAACAGCAACTACAATATCACATTGTTTAATATTTTTTCTTAAGCAGTATAAAAATGAAACATTTTGCTTCAGGAGCATGCGTAAAAAAAACAATATCCATATACCTGGACAGAGAAGGTCATGTTGAAGAAAAATAGTCGGGCATGAGACCGATTAAATGTTAAATTCTCAACGTGGTCAGTAGATAGCCAAACACCAAATTAATATCTTCGGAACTACACCAGTTCGCACGCTGAACCTGCGGAAACCCAAGGACTAGAGGTTGCACCCACAAAACAAATGGAAGACACAAGAAGATCTGATTATTGCATTCACTTCAAGACAAACCGAGGCATACATAGCAGACATATTCGCTAAGTTACAGCTGTAAACATAAAGAACAAAACAAGACGGGCGGACACAACCCGGAGCGCGGAGACCGCCCGAGGTCGCCGAAGTCGACGAAGCCGCCCGAACTATGCTCCTGTCCGCCGAATACCACGGAGTCCGCCGAAACCCGCGAGGTCGCGCGGACACACCGTAATTCGCCTCCTGCTGAACCCGAACTGAGGAACACCCCTACCCGCCTGAAGCCGGCGGACAGGTTATTGAAGCTGGGAAAGTTTGAAACAGAACTGACAAGCGCAAAGCGACCTCCTGCTGAGTCCGCAGAGACCGCACACTTCCAAGCACTGACCGAAGTCCACAGCCAAACTCCTGGCTCCTTGAAGATATCCGCGCGACCTGCACACAGCAAACCGTCACCTGAAACAATCCGCGCGGACTGAAAAACACAGACCGCAGCACTCGCCCAACCCAATTTACTGTTCACCTCACGTTTAATGTGGTTCCTGTAGATGTGCCAGGGAGGGTCCGATTTATAGGTCCAGGTGAAGTGTGGTACCAC
>CM077166.1:23103692-23245852 GCA_039583875.1 Platanthera guangdongensis | reverse complement strand
GACGAACCCTCTCAGTCCGCCCAGCTAAGCGGACAAGGCACCAGCCCGCAAAGCTCCAACTGCTTCAGGACAGCACCCTCTTCAATGCAGTCCGCACAAACCCGAGGCAGTCCGCAAGACTCACACCTCAATCCGCCACAAGTCCACGACCAAAGGCAAAAACAACAACAGTCCGCCGGTCACAGCGGACTTGGCGGATACGGCGGACACCATGAACTTGACACCAAGTGTGACCAAGTCCAAAACCATCAAGGGCCAGTGCGAGCATGGCGGACACAAAGTCCCGTCCGCCAAACACCCTAGCACAGACCGCAACCAGTCCGCGAGCTCCTCGCACTTGTCCAATGCAGTAGCACCAAGCCGGACTCCAAACATCAGTCCGCCAACCGGTCTCCACAGCAAGACCTGCTGTAACACCTGAGCTCGACAAGGCCTCAGCCAAGCTCAAGGTTCAGTCCGCAACAGCCCAACCGCGGACACACCAGTCCGCAAGGCTTCCCGCGAACTCGAACCAACCGCCAACAGCACAACTTGCACCCGCGACCACTGAGCAATGCACCAGTCCGCAAGCCTCTCTATCCGCAGATACCAGGCCGCACCAAACCGCGGACACCATGCAACAACCCGCTCAGAACACAGCCGGCTTCCACCACTTTTCACCAGGCCGCAACCTCAGTCCGCCCAGTCCGCCCAGTCCGCCAAAGCTGTCCGCACAGGCCGCGCGGCCTGTCCCGTCACCCACTTCCACTTCACAAATTTCAACACTCCCCCTTGAAGTGAGAAGTGGTGACCAAGCCCAGCAAGCTGCGCAAGCGTTCAAAGGGCCCCTTCGACAGCGGCTTCGTGAAGATGTCAGCAAGATTATCTTCACTCCGAACATGCCCGACCAGCAGAGACCCCTCCAACACCTTCTCCCTGATGAAGTGGTGATCAATCTCTATATGCTTGGTCCTGGCGTGACACACTGGATTGTTTACCAGTTTGAGAGCACTCTCATTGTCACCCCGGAGTAAAGTAGGCCCTTGCACTTCTTCATGAACATCCTCTATGAGTCTCCTCAACCAAACGGCTTCCCGAGCAGCCAAGGCCGAAGCCTTATACTCCGCCTCCGTGGTTGAAACCGACACCGAGTCCTGCTTCTTGCTACACCACGAGATGCTAGCTGAACCGCAAGTGAACACATAACCTGAAGTAGACCTTCGATCATCCGAATCACCGCCATAGTCAGCATCCGTGTACCCGAGCAACGCAAACTCCGCATCCCTTCCATAGAGGAGTCCCATCTCAGAAGTCACCTTGACATACTTCAGAATTCCCTTCGCCGCCACTAGATGAGATTGCCTTGGTTCAGCCATATACCGACTTACTCGGCCAACAGCATAAGCTATATCCGGCCTTGTAATCGTCAGATAGATCAAGCTCCCAACAAGAGCCCTGAACACCAAGGGATCATTAAGCACCCTTCCCTCATCTCGTCGAAGCTTCAGCCCAGATTCCAGTGGAGTAGAGCACTTCTTCCTTCGCCCATGCCAAACCGCTTCACAATACGATCAGCATACCCTTTCTGGCTAATGAGAATCCCGCACTCCTTCCTCTCCACTTCCAGACCAAGAAAGTGATGCAACTCTCCCAAGTCTTTCATCTCGAAGCGTATAGCAAGCTCTCCCTGAGCCTTGCTACTTCCTCCTCCGAGTTCCCTGTGATGATCATATCATCCACATACAGCAGGACCAAGACTCTTAGCTCTCCCTTCTTCTTGACGAACAAGCTTGAATCCGAGTTAGAAGCCAGGTATCCACAGAACTGCAGGTACTCTGCAATCTTCCCATACCACGCTCGAGGAGCTTGCTTCAACCCATAGAGAGCCTTCCTGAGTTTGCAGACATAGTCCGGATGCTTCTCAGAGACGAAACCAAGCGGCTGATCCATGAAGATGTCCTTGTCAATCTCTCCGTAAAGAAAGGCATTCTTCACATCGAGTTGCCACAACCTCCATCCCTTGCTAGCAGCCAAGGCGATCACCACTCTTACAGACGTCATCTTCGCAACTGGACTGAATGTCTCCTCATAGTCTTCTCCATACTGCTGTGAGAATCCTCTAGCGACCAGGCGAGCCTTGAACCGATCAATGCTCCCATCAGCCTTCTTCTTCAACTTATACACCCACTTGCAAGTAACCGGAGTAATGCCATCAACCTTGGGCACAAGGTCCCAGGTTTCATTCTTCTTCAGAGCATCAATCTCTTCCTTCATGGCACCTTCCCACTCCTTCACTCCAGTGGCCTCGTTGAAGTTTGCAGGCTCTCGCTCATCCAGAGGACCTGCAAAGAAACAGGAGACAAAGCTCACTGCATTCCCATCACAGTACCGAGCCGGTGGCTTAACCACCCTCTTCGATCTCCGAAGACACGGCTCCTTGCTCACGGCTTCCGTTGCTTCTTCAGGCTCCACTCCTACCTGGGGCAAGCATTGAGCAGTGCTCCCCCTGCTTCCTGAGCCAGAAGGCTCAGCCTCGGAGTTCGAAGCAACAGGAGCTGCTGGTGAAACAGCAAGCTCCTCTTCCAAGCCTTCAGCAGCCTCCACCGGTGCTTCCTCAACCTTGCTACTTCCGGTAGGCTCCACCGAGCCACCTCCATATGACGTCAGCTCGTCAAAGACAACGTCTCTTGACACCACGAACTTCTTCGTCACAGGGTCCATGCACTTCCATCCCTTCTTCCGCTCATCATAGCCAACAAAGACAAGTTTCCTTGCCTTCGCATCCAGCTTTGTCCGTGAAGCATCCGGGACATGCACGTAGCAAGTTGAACCGAACACCCGAAGGTGTCCAACACTCGGCTTCTCCTTCAGCAACAGCTCAATGGGCGTCTTCATGTTGATAGGGCTGAGTGGCATCCGGTTGATAACATATGCAGCACAAGACATTCCCTCCGCCCAAAAGGACCTCGGGATATCTTTCGCATGCAGCCAGCATTTGCAGGTTTCCGTCAAATGACGGATCTTCCGCTCCGCTACCCATTTTGTTGTGGAGTGTGAGCACATGTAAGCTCCCGTTGGATCCCGTGCTTCCTGCAGAAGTTAGAAAACTCGGAAGAGACAAACTCTCCCCCGTTATCAGTTCGAAACTTCTTAATCCGCAAGCCAAGCCGGCCTTCTACCAACTCCTTGAACTCCACGAACAAACGGAAGGCATCCGACTTCTCCTTTAAGAAGTACACCCAAGTATACCTTGAGTAGTCATCAACCAAGACAAGCATGTATTTGCTTCCACCAAGGCTGGCAGTAACAGTCGGTCCCATCAGGTCGCCATGAATACACTCCAATGGTTTCTTGCTCCTTGTTTGAGATTTATCAAACGGAAGGCGATGTGCCTTACCGTATTGACAGCCCGCACAAACATGCCCATCACCAAAGGAGGACAACATCGGCAACCCCCTCACCAGACTTCTACTCGCCATTGCCTTCAGCTTGTCCATGCCAACATGCCCCAGCCTCTCATGCCAGATAGCCGCACTATCATTGGCCCTCATCCTATCAACATAGGCACTGGTGGAAAGAACAAACAAGTTCTTCACCCTCCTCCCAACATGAGCAACATCAGCCTTTACCGCTGATACGTTGCGAAGGAACCTCACGTCTGTTGGCCCAAACAGAACGTGATACCCAGCGTCCACCGCGTTGGTCACCGAGAAGAGGTTCTTCTTCATGCCCGGCACGTGATACACACTCCTTAACGTGAGTGGCCCCTGATCACTACCCAAAGACACGACCCCCTCCTTCTCTACTGCATAAACAGTATTATCAGCAGTGATAATAGCTTCATTACCTGAGTAAGCCTGCATGGAGGTGAACTTCGACTTGTCTCCGGTGAGGTGATGACCACACCCGAGTCGACGATCCACTCGCTGTTGAAGTCCTCAGCAGATAAGGCCCGGACACAAGTGCCCGTCATGAAAGCTCCTCCCCATTCTGCTTCTTCACTTCGCGAGCAAGCTTCCTCCTTTCCCGCAGCATGCCCAGGCTGCAGTTTGACCTTGCAGTCCCGCTTGAAGTGCCCTCGCTGATGACACCGGTAGCACTTCAGATTCTTCTTCCAGTCCTTAGGAGCATTGCTCCTCTCCGGCGGATATGAAGTTGAAGTCTCCTTCTCAACAGCGGCCTGCACCTTCTTCTTCTTCTTCTTCCCTTCCCATCCTTCTTCTTGCCTGAGAAGAGAGCCTCGCTGCCTTCCTGATTCAGATTCACTCCAGCCATCTGCCTTGCTAAGCTCTCCTGCGAGGCAAGCAGATTCTCCAGCTCCAGCAGAGACGGCTGAGTAGCCCACCCTTGAACAGATGTAACAAAGGCCACATACTCCTTCCGCAAGCCGCGGAAAATGTGCTTTTCATCTTTGCCTCAGAGATAGGCTCATCAGGATCCAGTGCCGACAGCTCAGCACACAAGCTCTTCATCTTTAAGAAGTACCTGGAGATGGAAAGGTCTCCCTGAGTTGCCCTGGCCAACTCATTCTCCAGGAACTGAAGCCGCGCCACATTCTTCCTATTGAACAACTCATCAATGGTTGTCCAAATATCAGCAGCCGACTCACACCCAATGATGTGATCAAACAGTTCCGGAGAGACAGCTCTTTTCAGAACGAACTCTGCCTTAGCATTAGTTCTTCTCCAGAGCCTCACCTGTTCAGCAGTACCGAAAGCAGCAGTAACTTCCTGTCTGTCGTCTCCACCGACAACTTCCCACAGCTCCTCGCCTAGAAGATAACTCTTCATGCACGACTTCCACTTTTATAGTTAGTCGGCGTTAAGAGTTCAATGCCCAGACCTCTTGCTAAGCTTCCTTCCATTGCATCACATGTTGGTTACCCTTCAGCAGCTACGAGCAACAACACAGGTTGATCACCACTAAATCACTGAGTAACAACGCTGGTTGACTCCCGCTCACGCAACTGAACCTCCGCAACCTCAGAAACCTGGCTCTGATACCATGTTAAATTTTCTCAACGTGGTCAGCAAGATAGCCCAAACACCAATTTATATCTTCGGAAACTACCCAGTTCGCACGCTGAACGCGGGAGGAAAACCAAAGGACTAGAGGTTGCACCCAACAAAAACAATGGAAAGCACAAGAAGATCTATATTTTGCATTCACTTCATTACAATCCGAGGCATACATAGCGAGACATGATTTCGCTAGTATTACAGCTGTAAACAGAAAGAACAAAAAACAAGCCGGGCGGACAGAACTCCAGTCCGCCGAGACCGCGAGGTCGCCGAGACCGCCGAGACCGCCCAAGCTATGCTGCAATCCGCCGAATACCACGGAGTCCGCCGAGACCGCGAGGTCGCGCGGACAGACCGTTATTCGCCTCCTGCTGAACCCGAACTGAGGAGGAACTCCCTACCCGCCTGAAGCCGGCGGACAGGTTATTGAAGCTGGGAAAGTTGAAACAGAACTGACAAGCCGCAGAGCGACCTCCTACTGAGTCCGCAGAGACCGCACACTTCCAAGCACTGACCGAAGTCACAGCCAAGCTCCTGGCTCCTTGAAGTTATCCGCGCGACCTGCACACAGCAAACCGTCAGCCTGAAACAATCCGCACGGACTGACAAAACACAGACCGCAGCACTCGCCCAACCCAATTTACTGTTCACTCACGTTACTTCTGGTTACTGTAGATGTGCCAGGGGGGTCCTATTTATAGGCCAGGTGAGGAGTGTGGTCACCGCCCATGAGATAGCGACACCGCCCAGCCCGCGCGAACACAAAACGACTGTCCGCTCAGTCCGCGAGGACTTGGCCAGTCACCAAGGGAAACCGCCAGGAGCAAGGCAACCAATGACGAACCCTCTCCAGTCCGCTCAAGCTAAGCGGACAAGGCACCAGCCCGCAAAGCTCCAACTGCTTCAGGACAGCACCCTCTTCAATGGCAGTCCGCACCAACCCGAGGCAGTCCGCAAGACTCATACCTCAATCCGCCACAAGTCCACGACCAAAGGCAAACAACAACAGTCCGCCCGGTCACAGCGGACTTGGCGGATACGGCGGACACCATGAACTTGACACCAAGTGTGACCAAGTCCAAAAACCATCAAGGGCCAGTGCAAGCATGGCGGACACAAAGTCCCGTCCGCCAAACATCCTAGCACAGACCGCAACCAGTCCGCGAGCTCCTCGCACTTGTCCAATGCAGTAGCACCAAGCCGGACTCCAAACATCAGTCCGCCAACCGGTCTCCACAGCAAGACCTGCTGTAACACCTGAGCTCGACAAGGCCTCAGCCAAGCTCAAGGTCCAGTCCGCAACAGCCCCAACCGCGGACACACCAGTCCGCAAGGCTTCCCGCGAACTCGAACCAACCCGCCAACAGCACAAACTTGCACCCGCGACCACTGAGCAATGCACCAGTCCGCAAGCCTCTCTATCCGCAGATACCAGGCCGCACCAAACGCGGACACCATGCAACAACCCGCTCAGAACACAGCCGGCTTCCACCAGACTTTTCACCAGGCCGCAACCTCAGTCCGCCCAGTCCGCCCAGTCCGCCAAAGCTGTCCGCACAGGCCGCGCGGCCTGTCCGTCACCCACTTCCACTTCACAAATTTCAACAGTCCCTCTCCTACTACACGGTAGTGAGAGGGGATTCGGTCGGGGCGTGATATTGTGATCCCAGAGTAGATTTTCTTTTCTTGTGTGCATGGGAGGGTCACCCACCACTAATTAGCGATGATGAGTGTTTCTCTCAGTTCATTGCGAGCCATCGGTCGATTGAGTCATCCTAACATAAATATTCATTAGTGATCTGACATACGAGTCTGGATTTATGAATGTTGTATGAAGCCTACCCGTGAGGGTAAACTCAGATCAGTGATGTTTATTGTGATGTGCATTGTGAATTTCCCTAGGTGCACAAATGAGAATCCGTCATGTTTTTTGACGTAGTGATTGCAGACGTATGTTGTCTTTTTGTGAATTCCCTGTTCCTAAGTGGATCTGCGTTGGGCCTGACAGAACAACGATTTTTGAAGGTTTTCATAGGATGAATGCATTTTCCATCCTCCGGGGGTTATGTTCATCAAACCAGTCTTCTGATACCTATAATAGGGCAGTTGTAGGTTGTGATCGCGAAACTAGTCCTATGTTACTTCTAATAGAGCAGTCATAAGTTGTCTTCCCAAACCAGTCCTCTGTCACTTCAAAAAGGATAGTTGTAGGTTGTGTTTTCCAAACCAGTCATATGTCCCTCCTTATTGGGCAAATTGTAGGTTTTGTTTTCCCATGTATTCTGCCACTCTTTGTAGGGCAGATGTATGTTTTGTCTTTCTTGTTGCTACGATTGATGATGAAAGGCGGCCTCATGCCTCACATTGCGGATACTAGAATGCTTATCTTTAGAGCTTAGGTGGAGTGATATTTGGGTGTTCACGACCCCTGTGTGATTGCTGGAAATGTGATGCTTAGTGTGTCAATTTGGTTTTTGTTTGCATATTTTGGTCTACTTGCGTATTTGTAGGAGAGCGATGTACTCGTCATGGAGTTTGCTAGGATGACCGAGGGGATGTGTCATTACATTGTGTTGATCAGCTCCATGTTGACTTTCATTTTCGACCCTTGTGTTCTTAGTTTCACGTGAAATAGCTCGTAGTAGAGCTTAGTGGGCCGGAACCCAAGTTGTATTGTGGAGCTGGAGATCCCTTCTCCTGTTTTGAGCTTTCCTTGTGTTTTTCAATTATTCCATTTGAAAGTCAAGGCTATAAGACAGAACTAGTTTACTTCATGAACTTATTAGTGGACATTAGTACTACTGGTTAGTATTATTTAAGCTTTCGCTTCGTTATTATCATTGAGATTTTTAGTAGTTTTTTTAGCAATTATTAGCATTAAAGGTTAATTTGTATATTTTGTATGTTTTGGGGTTTTGCCTGATTCATGCTATATATTATTTGCAGGTCATGGATGTCAAAAGAGCTCTATGGTTTTTCGACGAGAAGTTGCAGAATTAAGTCTAGCTCCAAGACACGAAGACCCTACTCGACGCTCAACCTCCTGCTTAGCACATGCTTCTCGTGTGTCCTCTCCGTCTTCAAGTCCGCTCCAGTGTGCGCCTCCGCGCACTGCCATGCTTTAGCCGCTCTTCATCATCCAACACCAGAAACTTAGAAATACTTTGTAAAACAAGTGCTGATCTGTCACTATCTGAAAAACTGATCCTTATACTTGATTGCTACCCGTGGATTTTGTCAGAACTGGGTCTGGCCTCGTGATTTTTTCCCTTTTTGAGTTTTTCGTGTAAAAGACTTCCGCGTATCCTGTTGTTGGTTCTCTACTTTGATTGTTTACGCACACAATTCACTCTCGAGCTAAGACGATCCGCTTCGCCGAGTCCGGGAGAACATTTATGATACGCAAAATTCAAACGGAACACGTGTGATCAGCGGTTGATATAGGCTCCGTTTGGCACGGTGGTGACAGTCATGAACACGGAGGTTAAATTGTCATTTGTTAACGTTCACCTAAGGAATTTCATCGACTTTTATGTTCAAACAGATGATGTTTGTTAGATGGTCCTTAACGAATGATGTTTTAATTCATGTGTTCATGACCGCCACCACTATGCCAAACAGAACCATAATCCCATTATTTTTTGTCAAAGTTGTATTACATACGCAATGTAAAGTTTGTCAAATTCTATTATAGTCGATAAAAAACAAACCCCATCTGCATACCTTTCATCAACATCATCGTCGTATATAAATGCACTTTTTAATTCATGTGTTCTCACTTGTTATTCATGCGGCAGATTTCCACCCGCACGCGCTTCCAAGAAACTATTGAGTATAACAGTTTAGTCCCAAATTGCAATGGCATTGTTTTCATAGAAAATTGTGACTTAAAGCCTAAAACTTTCAATCACCACCACTCACTTTTAACGCGCAAAATTTTCTATACGCAGTGTACACAAATTCAGTGAGTGGATGAATAGCATGGGGCCCACCATCTCATTTTCTTTCGTTCGAAATTTTTTGTCCTTTCGCTCCCGACTCCGCCCCGTACCAAAGTTTCCTCCCGTTGTAGCCCTAAGCCACCGAAATTCGAGGCCGACATCCTCGTGCTTTTAGTGTTTCTTACTCCTGAAAGGCAACCACCTCCATTGTAGAAGACTCCGCTCCTCCCCTTCCGCTGCCGAAGCCGGACAATAGGCAACCACCTCTTCGCCTCTTGTGTTGTTGAATGCATTGACGGTTGAGACCGCTTTCAAGGGTATGAGTTTCATGCGATTATTGTTTTGTATCGCTCTTTTACAGTCTTTTACCTTCTCCATCAATACACTTGGTCAATGGTGGATCAATATTTCACATTGCATATAAAAAATTGGAACACATTGGTGTTAAGCCGCTCGAAGCATCGCGGGTGGTGATCAAAGTGGAACTATCTCCCTGTCGCCCCTAACATGGGTTTTATAGCCAAACTTAGGTTCAATACGGGTATCAGATATCTCGGTATGCGAACCAAACTCATTAAGCCTCCAAACATGTTATATATTCAAATATACCTTACAAATCTCCTCATTATTTGTAATATATAACGTTTAGATTTCAGAGTGCATAAAAGTAGTTAATACCATACTTCAGACTTTACTCATTATCTAGAAAATATAACATAATTAAAAACATATAAAAGAGTTTTGCATAAAACAAATACAAAACATATATAAAATGCAATACAAGAGTAAAAGGTCGGAAAAAACAGATAACATAGAACAACAAATAATTCTACTCAAATAATAGATCATCATTATACAGGTCAAAATCTACTTTCTCTCCTTCATATTCATCAGTGTTTGCAAATTAAGAATTTCATGAGTTTAGATTCTATGAATTCATAAATATATTTAGTGACATTTAAAGTAAACTATCACTACTTAAATGAGGTTATTATTGCAGTAGGAGTGAAGTAACACTAATACTACCATCTCTATCCAGTCTAACTAGGACCAGTCAAGTGATGATTTTAATAAATCAAATATTATTATCTTACTTATTAATGATTACTATGTAGTTCATCATCAAATATTGAATGATTGGGCACGACATCATTTGCAACATTATCAAGTGTGGAATAATGTGTTATGATCATTAATGTTAGATTAACTTTTACAACAACTTTTTATCCACGGTTGAATAATCCTTAAATCAAATTGTAATGAGAAAGGTGATAAGTCATCAAAAGTGGAATGTCTTGTATCTAATCATTTTGGACTTTCATCAAAAAATTATTTTGAGTTTTTAGTCTATTATTTAGATGCTTGCATGTTTGCAGATATATGTTCTTATCATCAAAATATAAACATATAAGCAAAATTTCATATTTCTATGAATTTTAATTTCATCTCCCCTGATGTTTTGTTTGTGAGAACTATATTTAAACATTTCATCAAAATGTTTGTTACATTATCTTTTGACCTCACATCAATCAGTGTCATAATCTCTTGATTTGTGAGGGAGGACAACCAGACTTGTTTCATCATTAGTTGTCTTTTTTTGCTATTGAACAAGTATTGGCATCAATAGTTTTTGTAGCATGATTATCGCAATAAACTACAATAGAACTTAGTTTCAAACTTGTCAGTGAAATGTCCATAACCAAATATCTTATCCACTTTACTTCTTCTTATGTTGAAGTTATAGCGTATAGTCCAGATTCCATAGAAGAGAGAGCAATGCGTGCTTGCCTTTTGGACTTCTAGGTTACAGCTGCTCCTGCTAGCGTGAATATGAAACCACTAATGCACTTGATGTCATTTATTTTTTAACATCATAATGCATAAGAATATCCTTCCAGAAATGAAGGATGACCATTGTAACATAAAACATACTTTTGGGTGTACTTTAAGTATCTCATCATGCTATTAATGACATTCCAATGGTCTTGGCCAGGATTATTGGTGAATCTGCTTAACATGTCTGTAGTGAAAGCTATGTCAGGTCGGGTGCAGATGATAACAGACATGAGACTACTAATCAGTTTAGAATAGTCTAACTGTCTAACAATAGCTCCTTCATTGAGCTTTAAACGATTATTGTAATCATATAGTTTCTCTATTGCTTTACTTTCACTGTATCCCCACGTATCTAATATGGATTTCATGTAGTGGCTTTGAATTAGGGAAATGTCATATTTTCCAAAGCTCACTTGCATACCTAATATAGTTTTAGCTACACCCAGGTCTTTAATGTTAAATTTTTTTATTAGACTTGACTTTACATCATCCACTTCGGATTGATCAGATCCTAAAATTAACATATCATCTACATACAAACATATTATAGTGACTTTATTTGAGCTATGACGTATGTAAAGTCATTTATCTGAGAGTTCCGACATGAATCTTATGTCCATTACACTATAATCAAATTTTTCATGTCATAATTTAGGTGCATGTTTTAGTCTGTGTAGTAATTTAATTAACTTACAGACTTTGTTTTCATAATCTTCTACAATGAAGCTTTCAGGTTGACTCATGTATATCTCTTTGGTTAGATCTCCGTTCAAAAATACAGTCCTAATATTCATTTGATAAACAATAAGATTCTCAATAGATGTAATGACACAAAGGATCCTAATGGTTGCCGGTTGACACAATGAAGGGTATACATCGAAATAATCTACTCCACTAACTTTTGTGAAACTTTTAGCCAACAGACATGATTTATACTTAGCTACGCTACCATCAGAATTTAATTTCTTTTTCAGAACTCACTTATACCATATAGTTTTATCCCCTTTTAGTTTATCAACTAACGTTTATGTGTTATTCCAAAGTAGAGAGTTTATCTCTTCATCAATTACTTCTTTCTAGAGAAGTGAATCCTTGATCTCATCGCTTCTTTATAGATAGACGAATCTGCCTCAACGTGGTAAGTGACAAAATAACTACCGAAGGTTTTGAGAGTTTTCTCTCTTGTAGAAGTCCTCTTAGACTCTAAGCCACTATTGTCTACATGAATTGAATAGGACATGCACTGTACTGATTCATGATCTTTCTCATTAATTTCTAGTTGCATACCTAGGAGTGATATGTTCTTATCTTTAAGGAATTTTGATGTAGTGGTCTAGAGCCGCCCCGCTCTAGTTCTGCACTGGAGGAACACGTCTGATCCCACTACCGGGCTCTAGCCCAAACACCCCACCCATGATCACACCTATTCTTAGTGCGGCGGGATGTTGAGGGGAAGAGTCTCAAAACCAGCCCCTTGATAAATCTCTTTCCTAATAGAGACTATCATCAACTAAGCTGCAGCTTAGTAGGTGATAGTCATTGAGCTGCAGCTCAGTTAGTGATAGTCCCTATTAGGAAAGATATTTTTCAATGGGACTGGGTTCAAGACTCTACCTCAACATCCCACCGCACTGATAATATGTGCAGTCATGGATGGAGTGCTTGGGCTGCAACCCGATGGTGGGACCAGACGTATTCCTTTGGTGCAGAACCAGAGCGGGGCAGCTCTGCACTACTGCATCAATTTTATCTTCAAAAAACACAAGATCCCTATATTTTATAATGATATTATTCGGCATATATAAGAATCTATCTAAAGTACAATCTTTAGCACAACCTAAGTAGACATATATGTTGTTCTTAGGTCTAATCTTAGACCTTCTATAGTTGAGAACCCTAACATAAACTATACAACCCTAAGTCTTAAGTCTAGTTAGGTTTGGGGGTCTCTTAAATCAAATCTCGTGGGGTGTAACCTCTAATTTAGTATGAGGAACTTTAATTATTTAGTATGTGATTTGCAGTCAAGACTACTCCCCATTAAGCATAAGGTATGACAACATTATATTTTCCCCTCAGTTATAATTCAATATTTCTGTTAACATTATATTTCCCCTTAGTTATACCATTTGATTGGGGTGAGTAAGGAGCTGTGATTTTTGCTATGATTCCTTAAGAGGCAAGGAAATACTTGAACTCACTGGACATGTATTCTCCCCCTCTATCACTTCTAAACTTTTTTATGTTCATGTCTAGTTAGTTTTCTACCTTGATTTAAAAAAACAAAAATTTTTGAATGCTTCATCTTTAGTTTTAAGAAGGTAAATGTGACAGAACCTAAAATAGTCATCTATAAAATTGATCATATACTTCCTGCACGCTATAATGATAACTTTTAAAGTCATAAATGTCAAAATGTATAAGTTCTACGAGTGTTGTGATCGTAGTAATTGCACTAAAAGGTTTTCTAGTGATCTTAGTCTGTGCACACACTTTAATTTTGTCAACTTAGTTTGTAGTGTCTAAGGTGATCTGGTGTGTTCTAAAATTTGGAATAGTTTTCTATAGTTCACGTTTCCTAGTCTCTCATGTAGAGTCATAGAGCTAGTTAAGTTTGATTGAACTTGTTGGACTATATCGTTTGCTAGACTTAGTCAGTACATTCTATTTTGGACGTATGTGTTGGAACCAGAACCTGGATCCAGGAAGAGTTCGGACTCAAATTAAGAGGGTAGCCCACACATACTTCTCCTAAGCAAGAGTGCCTGACCAGTGACTTATAACTAGGAACAGACCCTGAGCTGCAACATGAAGGTCCCACAACACACCTAGAAAGTCAAAGAGAGCTTCCCCTCCCTAGCCAATGCTGAGTTGGGAACCCTAGTGGGCATTAGAAGTCAACTAAAGCTAACTAGGGGAGAAAGAAACCAAAAAATCAAATACCCTCCAAAGGTGCCCTTGGGGTCTATTTATAGTTTTTTAAATCTAGCATGCAAATAATGATATCCTGCATTTTGGTTTTGTTATACGCAACCCAACGTGGTCTGCCAACAGTGAAGTTCCGCTCTTTGGAGGGGATATTAGCAGACCAATATGAGACTCCCTTAAAGGATACCCCTGAGCGAGCCGACCATACACCAGATAAGGTGAGTGCCTGGTGAGGTCAGCACTCGTCACTCTCCTTGTCTCGGGAATAAGTGCGGGCCACATGTAATACCCCAAAATTTCTACCTTATGTCTAAGCATGCCTAGAGCTATTGCCTTGAAGTCGACGATAGCTTTATCATCAGGCGATGATGTATCATTGTGTCTTGGACCGATCAACAGGGACATATCTTCTTCCACCCCCAATTGAGCTCGCTCGTTAAACAAATCGTCTGGGAGGTATCGACTTTTCTTCTTCCACCCCAATTGAGCTCGCTCATTTAGCGAAGGGCCTGGGAGGTGTCGATCTTTCTTCTTCCACCCCAGTTGAGCTCGCCCGTTTGACGAAGGGCCTGGGAGGTGTCAACCTTCTTTTTCCACCCCCAATTGAGCTCGCTCATTTAGCGAAGGGCCTAGGAGGTGTCAACCTTTCTTCTTCCACCCCCAGTTGAGCTCGCTCGTTTAGCTAAGGGCCTGAGAGATATCAACCTTTCTTCTTCTACCCCTAGTTGAGCTTGCTCGTTTTCTGAAGGGTCTGTGAGGTGTCGACCTTTAAGTTCCTCACCAAATTGGGGTTGGATGATTCTTTCCGAAATCTGACGAGCTCGCAAAGAAATGGGGATTGTGTACAACCCAAATTTGTCGAGTCCAACCCAACTCTCACCCAAGGGAGGGCAGGCTCGAGCCGGCCAGGCGAGAAGGCCCTCGTGAGGCAACCTCACTATACCACCTACGAGTCGACCTCACTTTACTAGCTCGCGAGGCGATCTTGCCATACCAGTTGCGAGGCGACCTCGCCATTCCAGGCAGCTGCATGCCCAACGAGCTCTTGCAGTAAAAAAAAAGACTATTTTGTCCCCGGATTGGAGTTTGTCGATAAATAGGACCACAAAGCCCAAGTTAAAGGCACCTTCACCCATTATGAGGGGCGAGTTCACAGTCAACCTCACTTATACCGAGCTCAACAATGGTTTTAGGAGGGGAAGTTCCTATAGACTTCCGGGTGTGTGGCAGTGCCTCTTTACTACAGCATGCAGGTCTTGTTTGTAGGTAGTCCAGAACTATTATTTTGATTCTCCACCTTCTTATTGTCAAGTATCCCACGAGGTGACCACAAAATAAGTAAGCTTTGGTCACATCTAGGTCCGAACAGAAGGGACCAATTTTCTTGGTTCTAACAATTACGGAATTCACGATGATACCGTCGAGACCACCTGGGAGTCTCGATGTTACCATTGAGATCGCATAGGAGTCTCGCCGATACCGTCTAGAAGTCGCGACGATATAGTCGAGACCATCTGGGAGTCTCGACGGTACTATCTTGTGTGACGGGCTTCGCAAGTTAACGTCATAGGGTGAACCCGAGCATATTTCGGGGCGTCCAATCACCTTGGAAGTCAATCCAATTGCCCAGATCTATCGCCCGTGAACCTTAAATAGGGAAGAAGGGATTTTCCCCTCTTCTTACCTAAGTCCACCATGAATTGAAGGCTCGTGAACGGTAAGTAGGTTAGCGAAAGATGAGTGCTAGACTAGCTTGTGCCTTATTGAAAGCTGAGTGCCAAAGGTCAGGCGGATTCTTGAAGCCCCTTTCTATTCCTGAGTGGAGTTCGACAACATCTCCATGGACTTTGTGCATGGTTTGTCTCGGTCGCCGCAGGGTAATGATTCAATTTGGGTTATCGTGGACTGTCTGACCAGGGTGACTCACTTCATTCCAAATTGGAAGGAAGATAGTGTGGAGAAGCTTATGGAGCTCTATGTTCGAAATGTGGTGCGGTTGCATGAGATTCCAAAGAGTATCATCAGTGATCGGGATGGACGGTTTACGTCCAAGGATTGGAGGTTAGTGCACAGGAGTTTGGGTACCAAGCTTAAGTTAAGTACAACGTTCCATCCACAGACTGATGGTCAAATGGAGAGGACAAATTGTACTTTAGAAGATATACTTAGGATGTGTGTTCTAGATTTTGGCAAAAGATGAGAAAACCACATTTTATGGTGGAGTTGGCCTACTCCAATAGCTTCCAAGCGAGCATTTAGATGAAACGCACCGTATGAAGCATTGTATGGTAGGCGGTGTCGAACACCAATGTCATAAATAGAAGTGGGAGACACCCATCTCAGGTTGTTGTTGAAATTGTTAAAGTGGGAAGTGGTGGAAGTTGGGCGGACTGAATGGGCAGTCCGCACAGACCGCAAAGACCACACGGACTAGGCGGTGTGCTTTGGTGGATAGCCTAGTCACTTAGCCGGTTTCAGCTGTAGATCTTCTCTAGCGGTCTAGACCAGCAAGCACCCTGGTGGAGTAACCAGACAGATAAGGATGTCTATCCGCGGGTAGTAGCGGACTCCTTTGGAGGTTGCCGAGTTCGGCAGGTTCTTTGGCTTGTAAGGAGGCAAGCCGATATCGCGGACTGGGGTGGCAATTCGCTCATGTCGCTGGTGCCTTCTCGGGTGAGTTAGTTCAGAGATCGCTAGTGTGGACTTGATCATTTTGACAAGTCCTGGCTGCAGGTGTGTTAGACTCAGTTTGGAGTTTGCCAAGTCCGACAGGATTGATTTTGCGGACTCTTCTGGAGCTCGCTAGTGTCCGACATATTTCTGTGCTTGCAGTTTGGATGTTGGATCATGGAGTTGGCACAATTGCGCAGACTGGTTGCGTGGAGGTCGTGCGGTTTGATGGAGCAGTCTGCAAGGTGGCGGACTAGAGTTTTTTTAGTGGGCGTGGTCTTGGTATCAGGTAAAGCGAGTTCTCAGAAATCGCGCGGGTTGATAGACTTGGTCTGTGGGACTAAGTCCAGCTGGTTGCCTACCTCGCCGAGTTTGTCTGGTTTGCGGACACCTCTAGTATTCGTCGAGTTCGACAGAATTGACTGGAGATGGATTTTGTCCAAGTCACAGGCTGCGATTTGCGCGGATTGGATGTAGTATCTGCAGGGTTGGCAGACTAGTCGTCTGTCCGACCATGTCGATGGTGCGACCTTGGCGGACTTGTATTGGTATCCGCACTATTGCAGATATATGGTGTTGGCAGACAGGGTTGAGTGGCGGTTATCCTATCGGTATAGGTGGAGACATCACTCCTCCTCACATCTATAAATAGGACCCCTCGGTTCGTCATAAATAAGTAGTGAACAATAAGAACGAGCTTGCACTTGATTTTATGGTTACGATTTTCTAACCACTACGACTACGGAAGTTGGTTCTGTGCAGGCTGTGCGGCTAACATCAGATGACTAGGCAACTAGTGGAAGTTTGGTGTGGAACAGTTCACGGATACAGTCAGCGGTTAGCAGCAGGTCGCGGTCTCAACGACGTGTCCTTTTCCTTGGAGTTGCGGATAAGCGGAGCAGTTCACCCGGTCAATCAGCGGGTTCTGTTTGGTTGTCTTCAGCATTGCAATAAAAGCAGTCCGCACGGTTAGCCATGGATAGGCGGTTTTACCTGTCTCGGTGGACTCAACTGGCGGTTAGGCAGTTTGTGCGGATACAGAGTTCTGTCCGCGTGAATAACTTCTTATTGCAATTTTTGTTCCCTGGTTATTTTGTAAAATCATGTCTTGCAATGTATGTCTCGCCCTATAAAAGAAGTCAATTTCAATTGAAAATTCTTGTGCTACTATTGCTGCTGGATTTTACTCATCTTTGGTTGTAGTTGAGTGTTCATGCGACCTCAATTTTAGCTTTCCACATAAATTTTTTACATGGTATCAGAGCTGTGTTGAAGAGTTAGCAGTTCACCAATCTAAGACTGTTGTACATTTGTTGAAGTTCAAGTGATTCAATTGACTGCAATGGAGGCCGGTTTTGCAAGAGGGATTGGAATTGAGCTCTTGACGCAGACCAATTTCAAGCGATGGAGGTCGTGCATGGAGAGTTACCTTTTGGGCGAAGATCTCTAGGAAGTTGTCGGTGGTGATAACTGTCAAGAAGTGGTCCCTACCGGAGGTAATGCTGAAGCGGTGAAGACATGAAAGCGAACCGATGCAAAGGCTGCATTCGCTCTGAAGCGCGTGGTTTCATCGGAGCTATTCGACCACATTATTGATTGTCGGTCGGCAGTTGAAATCTAGATGGACTTGGATGGCCTGCTTAATAAGAAGATCATAGCTCGACTATAGTTCTTGGAGAATGAGTTGGCAAAAGCCACTCATGCTGATCTGTTCATGTCATCCTTTTTCTTGAAGATGAAGAACATTTGCGCTGAGATTTCAGCATTGGACCCGAAAGAGCCAATCTTAGAGTCTAAGTTGAAGAGACACAATCAATAATGTGGTTAAACAAAATAAAAAAAATGATGGATACTTTGAAATATGTTGTAACATATTTTCTGCATTATTAAAAACTACTTCATACTGCAATTAACTTGTTACAACTCTTCTGCAACTTTTTTCTTAGACTTCAGATAAGCTTTACTCGTGACTTCTTGGGGTGGATACTTTGAAAATTCTACATCAAAAACAAATTAAAATGACAATAATACCTGTTGAAGCCAGGAAAATTCCCAACCTCAGAATTCAGACCAATGCCGCCTAAGCTTAACGGCTCAGAGGTAAGGTCAGACAACTAGGATGACTAGGATGGAGAACGAAGGTAAACAAGACCCCAGATGTTGCGGCAGGAAGGTCTCACCACGTACCCGGATGCTCAACCACCACGTACCTGGATGCTCAAAAGGAGCAACCCCTTCTCAACCAAAAATGGCCGAACTAGGTACGAGGGAGACTAGCTGATAACTAAGTCGCAAGGTCGCGACCTGGACTCTAAGGAAAATGAGTCCTAAGGTTTGGCTAGTATCTTGAAAGGAGAGCTCGCGAGTATCCTGCCGTGGATTTTGCCTGTCTCACCTCGTAACCCTGGGGTCCTATTTATAGGGAAATCTAAGGAGCGGGGGCGGGGGGGGGGGGGGGGGGGGGGGGTCATATTTATACCCCACCCCCTGGCGACTAGGCGACTTCCAGGGGAACTCGTACGGGCTGGGCGAGTATCTCGCATAGTCGCCTACCTGGCGAGTATGCGAGGGGAGCTCGTCATACTCGCCCAGGCCTTCCGCGGTCATGTGCGCTGACTTTGACTTCTGTTTTGACTTATTGACCTTGATTTCTGCTGACCTGGCTGTGGTAGGACCCATCCTCGACCAATACGGGTAGTACAATACCCTCAATTTTCGCTAAATACTAAATTACTTATATTTAATATTTTTTACTTAAATTTATCAAATATTTTAATCAAAAAGATAGTAATTAAAGCACAAGATAAATTCTTTTTTAGAAGTTATAAGGAGGTTGCGCGGTCTAATGACGCACTCCGCAAGGTGGCAGACTGGAGTTGTTCAGTGGGCGCGATCTTGGTATTAGGTGTGCGGGTTCTCGGAGATCGCGCGGGTTGGACTTGGTCTGTGGGACTAAGTACAGCTGGTTGTCTAGCTTGCCTGGTTTGCCGACTGCTCTGGTATTCGCCGCGTTCGACAGAATTGACTGGACATGGATTTCGTCCAAGTCACGGGTTGTGGTTTGCACGGATTGGATGCAGTGTCCGCAAGGTTGGCGGGTTGGTCGTCTGTCCGGCCTTGTCGATGGTGCGACCTTGGCGGACTGGTATTGGTATCCGCACTGTGCGGATACATGGTGTTAGCCGACAGGGTTGGCGGACGGTTATTCTATCGGTATGGGTGGTGAAGACACTGCTCCTCACATATATAAATAGGATCCTTCGGCTTGTCATAAATAGGCAGTGAACAGTAAGAATGAGCTTGCGCTTGATTTTGCGGTTACAGTTTTATAACCGCTGCGACTTAGGAAGTTTGTTCTGTGTAGGTTGTGCGCCTAACAACAGCCGACTATACGACTAGTGAAAGCTTGGTGTGGAACAGTTCGCAGATACAGTCAGCGGTTAGCAGCAGGTCGCGGTCTCAGCGACTTGTCCTCTTCCTCGGAGTTGTGGATAAGCGGAGCAGTTCACCCAGTCAATCAGCGGGTTTTGTCCAGCTTCCTTCAGCATTATTGCAATAACAGCAGTCCACGTGGTTAGCCGCGGATAGGCGGCTTCTGCGGTCTCGGCGGACTCAGCTGGCAGTTAGGCGGTTTGTGCGGATACAGAGTTCTGTCCGCGCGAATAACTTCTTGTTGCAATTTTTTGTTCCTTGGTTACATTGTAAAATCAAGTCTTGCATTGTATGTCTCGCCCTGAAAAAAAGTTAATTTCAATTGGAAACTCTTATGCTTCTGTTGCTGCTGGATTTTACTTATATTCGGTTGTAATTGAGTGTTCCTACGACCTCGATTTCAGCTTCCCACATAAATT
This sequence comes from Platanthera guangdongensis, assembly GCA_039583875.1. NCBI lineage: Eukaryota > Viridiplantae > Streptophyta > Magnoliopsida > Asparagales > Orchidaceae > Platanthera > Platanthera guangdongensis. Next base: position 23,225,626 of record CM077166.1, on the reverse strand, counting down.
TTTACACAAACGATGAGCATGCAAGTAAATGGAAGTATAGTTTCAGAAAAGAAAAAAAATAAAGCTAGAAAAATATATCACAAAAGCTCATCTCCTCGACCTAACAAACGCACTCAAAGGCCCCAAAAATCTCTTGATGTCTCTAGCGTTGATTCCAAGCAGTTCTAGATTGTGATTTCATGTTCATGTTCTATCGCATTTGGTCTACTGACTTTGTATCGTACTATCTTCCTCGTTTTATCAATAAATAACTAAAACTTCTATTAAAATAATTCAAAAACATATATATAAAAAATAGGCATTTGGATGCCGAAGTGTGGGGCATAAGCTTTTTGCTTCTTAATTCGTCCTGGAAGACTAGTCATGCATGCCCCTATATATATAAAAAAGAGTATAAAATAAAAAGATGCGAAATGAAGTATAAAAAATGTAATGTGTGTTTTAGCGGAGCAAGCAAGCTAGCTAGCTAGAATGCTAGATGAATAGAATATATAAACTCGCATGATGCAGCTTTCATTAGTTTGGAAAATATAATTAAGAAATAGATACGAATCTTTGGATGATCCACCCTTGTTGACATATATAATCCAACTTGCTAATTAATTCATTATATTTATCAACACAATGCCTCCACCCCCCTCACTTATTAATTAATTGCATGCATCTAGATCTCTCCCTCTCTCTCTATCACTAAATATATTAACCACTATATATATGTAGGTATAGCTGCTAAGTACTAGTCCATTTACTCCTTTGTCTCTCTTTGCTTTCTTTTCTTATAATATATATACAAGCACACCTCTGTGCAGATGAGACATTACATTCGCTACTGCAAAACATTACAGTACCATTACACTATAACAAAATATCTTTATATATTGGTATCATCTTGAGATTGTGTCATCTCAACGATTCGTGTGCATGTATGATTTCTAATCCGGGCTAATCCTAATTTAGGAATAGCTTTATGGGGAGGATATTATCTAGGAGCTATTTTTCCTATTTGGCTGAGCTCTGATTTGACAATCTCTTTAATATGAGATCATCTCCTTATATTGTTAATTCTTGATCCTATTATAAATAGGAGCCAGCCCCATAGCCGAAGAATACAATAAATCAGAGAAAAATTCATTCCACCGATTCCAGAGAGGAGCAATCCCGATCTCAGCCCTGTGCAGCGGCGGTTCCGTGTGACTGTTCTCGGCTCCGACGGACAGAGGACAGGGACGGAGCTATCTAGGGACCCGTGGGGGCCCGTGCCCCCACGCATTTTTCGGTCCAGTTCGGTGAACCGCAGGTCCGCAGCCGAGTTCCCAAAACCCTAAGCCTGGAGTCGACCCCACGGGCAGCGTCATTTTCTCCCGACTCCTGATTCTAGGTATCTTGTGCCCCCAAGCTCCAATATTTTTGGCTCCGCCACTGACAGAGGAGTGGCAGCCAATTCCAGGCGGCGGAAAGGTGTGCAGGCGGCGTGCGGTGGCGGCGGCATCCAGTCGGTCCAGTCGGATCGGCATCAGGTCGGGCTTCATCCTAGCGGCCGGCCTCCAGCGGTGATCTCCAGGCAGCGGTTGCAGGCGTGCAGCGGCGGCAGGGCTTTGTCCAGGCAGCGAACTTGGTTCGCACGATATCGCCCGGCGACATAACTATCGCCCGACGATAGTTTTTTTTTGGGGTTTTCTCTTTATTGCTCGACCTTACGGTCTCTGTTGTAATATGTAACTCCTCATCATTATAGTAGATCTTTTCCGGCGCGCTCTCCCCGTGGACACAGGAGCTCCTCTCCGAACCATGTAAATTTATTTGTCGTCTGTGTGCTTGAAATATCGCTATGTTTATATTTTACGCTATTGCTTGTGCTCGATTTATTCCGTTGCGCTATCGCAGTACTCGGTCCGATTGCACAACACTACGTACGCATAAAATTTGGATTTTATGCATAATATTTTGGTCATACTCGACCTCCTGAAAGAAATAATCTAAGTAGCGGTGCATTTGATTTAGTGAGCCTTTATAAGCAATGAGATAGCCTCACTGCTTGATCGTAGTTCGAGTGAGCACAAAATGTATTCCTTGATTCATAATATGTTATGCACTATATAAAAGGGATGACCGGCCAACTGTGTTTATATATGTTGTAATATCAAAGCACATTTTATCTTCTAGTTTGTTAAACTTCTTCTTTTTGGCCTAAACAAGAGAGAGAGAGATTATTATACCGTGTTTATCGTCGATGCACTTTAGCGTAAAGCGCATTTGTGCACATTATCCCCCTTAATGGGGTTTTCATTGATTTATACAGTTCAAAAAGTAGCGATTTTGATTCATGAAACAGAACTCCTTGATGGAAGTCTTTTGAGAGAAAGACAGAGAATGTTTTGATCCTGTTGATTTTTTACAATTCAAAAAGCAACGATTTTGATTCATGGCACAGAATTCCATGATACAATTAATCCAAATGAAGAGAATAACTTTAGACTCTTTAATCCTATCTTATTTTTAACATAAAAGTAATCCAATTCCCAACTCACCAGGTTGCTGCTCAGGCCTTCCCTTCTCCACACCGCTCCTTTTTCAAAAATTTATTATTATTATTGTAGATTTATTATTATATATCATTTACTGTTTTGATTCATGAGATTGGACACTTAAAAGACTTATGCAATAAATGAGAAAAACAAGCTAAACTATAGTGTAATACGCAACCCCTCCACAAACCAATAATACCATATCAACTTCACATATTTTGACAATAATAATTTCATCAATGGAATCATTAAAGTGAACATTAATGTATCTAATCTCACATAGTGCATGGTTGTAACCCTGGTTTTTTTAAGCTCATTAAGAAAAACACTTAATGAGCAAATCAAAAAAATGATGATGCACATTTTTTTAATTACTAGGTTAAATTTTGGTAAAGTATCACATATCATTTGCCGGAGAACACAAGTGCATCTCAAAATTATACATATATTTTAATAGAACCCCTTAATTACTATACCATAATGTATATGGCTCAAGTTTAGGCACATATATTGACTAGGAACTACCAGCTGATTGAGATGGTATCCACCATAACACTCTCCTAAAGATATATAAATCTTCAACATGCCCAACACCTATACGAAGACTCATGCATCAACGACATCACACACATTAGTCGATTGATAATCGATATCGATGATGATCAAGGTCATATTTTTTGGTTCTAATGCGTCCTCTTGAAAGGGAGTCGGCCCACTCATGTGAGTATCTCAGGTCTCCCCCAGTCGGACTGCAGTCCACCGGCACCAACCCGCTCTCCACAACCGCCCACGGCCTAGCCCATTCCGGGCACCCAGGACCCGACTTAATACGGCTATGGCGAGTTGTTGAGGTCATCAAGGTATTACCATCCGACCTTGATCACGTGACCATTGTAAGAGGGTTTTAAACCACCCTCTCACACTCATTTGTGCTTCGAAAAATTTAATTTTCTATTTTTGGGGATTTCCCGTGAGATTGAAAAATGGAGGAATAGGAAATATTTTGATTTCCCTTTTCATGAACCGGTGGAATATAACCCACTCTCCCCACCGTGGAGTGAATGTGTAGAACCACCTGTAGCATTTGGAGACGAAGAGTCGCCTGAAGGATTTTGGAGACAGCCGCCTCTCTCTTCATTCTCTCTCTCTCTCTCGCTCGTGCACTTGGAGGGATCGCCGGCCTTGGGTGACGACGACGGTCTTGCAGGAGATATCCGCTGACATTGAGTGAGGGTGTTGCCGCCAGGCTTGGTGGAGTTTGTCGTTGGCGTTGCAGCAGACATTTTTTGGAGTGAAGAGGCGTGGTGTCGACGACGTGCATGAGTGCAGTTGGCCTTGATGGTGGTTTATCTCTGGTGGTGACATTGTTCTCCGGTGATGGCGTTGTTCTCTGGTGATGGTGCGGTTGAACGTCAGTCTTTGACGTTGAAGGTTCCGGTGAACCTTGTTTGTCGGCGAGGTAGATTGCAGTCCAGATCTCAAATTCTCGTCAAGAATTGTGTGTGTCCGGAGCATCACGACGTACTCGTCGGACGGTCATTTTTCTCTTGTATTTGGATTTATATTTCAATATATAAATTATGCGCTGATTTTTTCTCTGTTATTGCTTACCTGCAATTTTTTAGCTTGTGTCTGCATTTGTAACGCCCCGAAAATTGTGTGCGAGTCGGTCGCGAAAAAGGGTTTTTGGTGCCTGTATAGGGGTACACGACCTAGGACACGGGCGTGTCCAAGGCCGTGTCTGGCTGGTGATTTTTTTGGCCGTTTTCATCCCGAGAAGGACACGGCCAGGAACACGGCCGGATGACACGGGCGTGTCATCCGACACGGGCGTGTGCCAACCCGTGTCCCTACCCGTGTGCAGTTGGGTCGTGTCCGTTACCGTGGCGGTTATGCGTGACACGCCCCCGAACACGGGCATGTCGAGGAACCCGACACGGGCGTGTCAGGTGAGACACGGGCGTGTCTTGGCCCGTGTGCGTCTCTCAGTTCGACGATCGTGCCTGGATCGATGCACACGGCCTGGGACACGGCCGTGTGCCAAGCCGTGTTCGGCCCAAGTTTGGAGAATTTTGTGCAGATCTGAGCCGTTCGTTTTCTTTAATTAAGATCCGACGACCCAGATGAGGTCCTGCTCTGTTAAGGCCGGGAATAGGAGGTTAATCCCTCATTTTCTCTCCAAACCTTTCTCCTTCCAAGGTGAGAGAGAAGAGGAAGAAGAAGGAGATTTCCGGCCGCCGGCGGAGCACCGTTTCGAAGTCTGAGAGCGAATCCGTGGAGGGAAGTTCGTTGCGAAGAGTTCTGTCCGCGTAGTTTTTCCATGGCGCCAAAACAGATTACAAGGGTAACGATTCTCAACTTGAGCGTTTGAAGCTCCTTCTTTCTGCATAGGGAATCCCGCTCCCGCGAGTGTGCGGTGAGTGCGTGGTGTTCCTTGGGGTTGATGTGAATAGTCCCCCCTTGTGTTGCATATAGAGTCCGGAATCGTAAGTACGGGCATATGCATTGTGTGTGAAGCCTACCCGGACGTGTACCTTCTGGATCGGTGATGTTGCATTTGCTATGATTTGCCGGAGAAGACTCCGTGCTTTGGGTTTTTCGGGTTTCTACGTGGTAGATTGCAGCAGGGATCCTTGGAGGTTAGCTTCAAGGCGCACCCGGAAAATTGAGCGGAAACGTATTCTGCTAACTTGACGGTCTGGGAACCGGCCTTGATCATAACTGGGTTATGAGATTGTTTTGGAAAATTTTGGGATCCGAGAGAAGCTTGGCCCGCGCGTAGGACTTAAATTGTATATGCGGCGTGAGCAACGGGCAAGTGGAATTGGACCTAGGCTATGTGGTACGGTGCGAGAAATCCGAAAACGAGCACTGGATGTAGGCATGGTCGGAGCCTTAGACGGTGGTCAGATAAGCTAAATGCTCACATGTTGTTGCCATCCTGGGGGTGGTGGTGAATGCACTGATTGGTCAGGGTTCACCATAAATGTGCCCTGAGTGCACGGGGTGTTTGGCCATGCGAGCCTACACATGTGGCGAAATATAATTTCGCTGTATTGTTTTATTAGACTAATGCTATGCAGGGAAAGAGCACCGCCGTCCCTAGTAAGGGGCGGGGTCGTTATAATTTGGTCGGCTTTTAGCTGACCGTTGTCTTGTTTGCCACCGTGCGGTGGTATGTGCTTGCAGGTGCTGCGGAGCCGAGCGCCAAATAGCGGGCTGGAGCCCATGTTGCTGTGCTGGCCCTAAAAGGCCGTAGAATAGTTGTTTTTATATTTATCATGTGTGGCCGGCCTGCGAGCCGATGTATGTAAGACATGTTATATTAAGTGAACATTTGTAAGGCCATAAGACCATGTACCCGTTTCAGTGTATTCGGGGTTTCATTCCTGTAGTTGTAGCTGTGGACATTCATATTTGTTGGTTTTAAGTTTGTGTTCTTTCAACTTTAAAAACTTCCGCTAGAATGCTCTGTGTAGGACGAGTAGTTTTAATTGGATTGTTTGAATATTCATTTGGTAACCCTTCCGACTGTCTGTGGTATATGACGTCGGGTTCCAGCTGGACCTTCTGTTATATGTCATGTGATGGATGAGGGTGTTACAACATTTGTATCGGATTTTACAACATCATCATCTTAATCAATGCCATTAACATAAAAAGAAGCAAAATAAGGATGTTTTGGATGCAAAGTAGAGTTTGATAAAAACCTTTCGCACTGTCACCTAAAAAACTATTCACGCCTCTCGTTTGTGAGAGTAAAGCTATTTTTTGCTAGGAAAAAGTTCTAATACTCTTATCGTCACTGCTATTTTGGAAGCGTTTCATTTCCCGGTTGCAAAAAAATAATTGTCAAAAAAAAATTTAAATTTTTTGGAACAGTAAATCTTCGCACTTTCAAAAATGTTTAAAATGAGTTTTTCGTGTTTAGTATTTTTTTCTATTACTTTTCTATAACTCTTTGTTTAATAGCTCTAATTATCTTAACACAGTATTATCACTATACTTTTACTGAAGTCACATCCAGCCCAAAGAGAGCTCAGTACAGTATTTTTGGCAAATTAATATTAGATAGTCACCTTTAGTAACTACTACTTTTAGCCACATTAACTTGCTATTAATTATTATAATAGTAGCTCTCCTGACAAATAGAATTATTAAAATAATAAAAAATTGTTTTAAAGACACTTTTATTCACATTTTGTTAGAAAAATTAAAAATGTGACTAATAACGATATACTTTAAGACACTTTATATTATTATTATTATTATTATTATTAAAAAGAATGGCTAGAGTTAATATATGTAGTGTGATTTCATGATTTTGCCACATGCTACGACTGGGTATGGGCAGCTTGTAACCATCACTAACTAAACAGAAACCCAATACCGAATTGACTCGCAAGTCCCAATTGTTTATGTACTCTATAAATCTGGAAATTATATATACCTTTTTTCCTATTAATATTTGAAATGTGCCAAATATACGTTTATTTAAATTTTTAGTTGAATATATGCATGATATTGGACATTAGTGAATATTGTCTAACTTAGTTCCCTGGTTAATTTTCGCTCTCTAATAAGTGTGTTACCTAAACTGCCGGTTCAACTAGAGATAAAAAGGGTTCGTTTGGCTTGATGGCGGTGGTCTAGAATTTAGTGGTTATGAATGGTCATGCGCCCGATCACACTAGGATATCCGTCCACTTCTATGTGGTGTCGGGCAAAAATGTTGTCATGACAACCGCATGTTTTATGACGGCGGCATTTTGTCTAAACTCGCTGGAGCAAATACCGCACCAAACATACCCTAAGGGTCTGTTTGGCTCGATCATGGCGGTCATGTGTTGTGCAATTGGCACCTGCCCGCGAGTACGGAACTCGTCGCGGACAATAGCAACGGAAGCAAAAATATTGAGCAAATAATGGCGCGCACCAATCCAACAGTTCGAGTTTCCAAAACACAAAAAAAAACACACAGACGACAAGAGATATACGTGGTTCGGAGTTAAGCTCCTACATCCACGGTGAGAGCGCGCCGGATCCACTAATCGAAAAATAATCCGATTACAACACAACCACTCAACGATCCTCAGCGGATCGACACTAACCTAAAATAGGAAATAAAGAACAACAAGAAACCAAGAGAGAGGGAAGAAAACTCCCCTGTGCCGGCCGCAAAACTGGCCAATCTGAGCCTGTATCTGAATCTGATCTTCGCCTCTGCCACGCGTCGCTGCCCTCCGGCCAAGAAAGCCACTGCCCTCTTCAAGATGAAGGAACTGCAGCCTTATGCCCTCTTTCACCGCCGGAGTTGCCGCCGCCGCTGGATCGCCGGAGCCGTCGGAGATGAAAACCTGCACCCGCCGCTGCCGTGGATCTCCCCTCTCCTTCACCGGAGATGGAGCCGATGCCGCTGCCGTGCACTAGATCGGAACTCCGATCAATCTTCTGCTGCCTCCGTCAACCACCGCTCGCCTGCAAGATCTGCCGCCGCTGCTGCCTGAGAAGAACCGCCGGCCCAAGAATGCCGGGGAAGAAGCGCCTCTGCCCGATCTTGCCACCGCAGGATCCCAAGGATCGCTGGACCTACGTAGCGCTAGATCGGGCTTGCCGCTGTCGCCGGAGAAAAAAACCCTAGACCGGGCTTGCCCCGGTATAGTTTTAAGCTTTTGGGAGATTTTGCACTCTCGGTGGCCAATTTTGGCTCTAGCTCGGAAACATACTAGTAGGGGGAGGAAAAATCTACCTCCCCCCAGTGGCCCTCTTTTGGGGGGCGGGTGCGGCAAGTTGGCTAACACCAGCCCCCGTCCCGATAGGTGCCTGACGGCTTGGTGGGGCGAGACCGGCCGGGGGCCGGGGTCTCGCCCCTGCTCCTTCTAGCCTGGCGGCCTGGTGGGGCGAGACCGGCCGGGGGCCGGGGTCTCGCCCCTGCTCCTTCTAGCCTGGCGGCCTGGTGGGGCGAGACCGGCCGGGGGCCGGGGTCTCGCCCCTGCTCCTTCTAGCCTGGCGGCCTGGTGGGGCGAGACCGGCCGGGGGCCGGGGTCTCGCCCCTGCTCCTTCTAGCCTGGCGGCCTGGTGGGGCGAGACCGGCCGGGGGCCGGGGTCTCGCCCCTGCCCCTTCTAGCCTGGCGGCCTGGTGGGGCGAGACCGGCCGGGGGCCGGGGTCTCGCCCCTGCTCCTTCTAGCCTGGCGGCCTGGTGGGGCGAGACCGGCCGGGGGCCGGGGTCTCGCCCCTGCTCCTTCTAGCCTGGCGGCCTGGTGGGGGGAGATCGGCCGGGGGCCGGGGTCTCGCCCCTGCCCCTTCTAGCCTGGCGGCCTGGTGGGGCGAGACCGGCCGGGGGCCGGGGTCTCGCCCCTGCCCCTTCTAGCCTGGCGGCCTGGTGGGGCGAGACCGGCCGGGGGCCGGGGTCTCGCCCCTGCTCCTTCTAGCCTGGCGGCCTGGTGGGGCGAGACCGGCCGGGGGCCGGGGTCTCGCCCCTGCTCCTTCTAGCCTGGCGGCCTGGTGGGGCGAGACCGGCCGGGGGCCGGGGTCTCGCCCCTGCTCCTTCTAGCTTGGCGGCCTGGCGGGGCGAGACCAGTCAGAGGCCGCGGTCTCGCCCTTGCCCCCCCTGCAGTTTTACCTTCTTGCCCTCGGGGGGAATTCCCTCTTTACCCCCGGCGTGGCTATTTTCTATTGACCCGAGGTTTTCTGGGTGTAAGGGTATTTCGGTCTTTTTACCCCCAGGACTTGGAAAAACTATAAATAGACCCCCTTGGGTGCCTTGGAGAGGGGGCCTTTTCTTAGCTTCCTCCTCCCTTAGCTTCTTCTTGGTAGAGTAGAGAGAGCTCTCCAAGGCGCCTAGCCTAGCCCTTTGGTAAGGGAGGGGAAGAGCTCAGGTAGCCTTCCGGGTGTGAGGTGAGACCTCCGTGCTAGAGCCGAGGGTCTGTTCATAGTCTCCTAAGTCTCCGGTCCGTGACGTTCTCTCGAGTGTAGTAGGTGTGAGGTCACCCCTTTCTAGGGACCCCGAACTCCACAGAGGTCAATTTTGGCTTCAACACTTTGGTGCGGTGAGCGTGGAGAGTGACCAGCACAGAAGATCTCAGGAGAGTGTCATGACGGGAGGTCAGGGAGGTAGTGATGATCTCGGCGAGCTCCCCAGCTCAGGACCCTTTGTGGGGAGGCAAGAGTTCATGGCCTCCATCCAAGGCATCATGGAGATGCTGCGAAGCATTGCTCCCCAGGGTGGCAGCTCCACCCCGACCCCCCAGGAGCTAGCTCCCCCCCTCGACGAGTCGACTCCCAGGGGTCTAGGCGAGATGACCCCAGCGGGGGGAGAAGGAAGCGCACCAGGAAGAAGGCCCGGGAAGGAGAGGATGGGAGATGGGGTCGAGCGAGACCTCACTGGCTGGGAGTTGTTCTCTAGCCTGGCGAGTGCCAACCTCTCAGGCGAGCAGGTTGCGCGAGTGGAGGTGGAGAGACCACCCCTTAGGGGGTCACCTTTTAGCGAGCTGATCATCTCATCACCCGTTCCCGAGGGATTCAGAGAGCCAGACATGGCTTACTATACCGGGAAGGATGACCCCGTTCAGCACCTGCAGTGGTTCGAGGACGCCGTCTCCATCAGGCCGATGACAGATGCCTTCAAGTGTCGCCTCTTTGCGATCACGTTGAAGGAGAAGGCAAGGGACTGGTTCCATCAACTCCCTCCAAGGTCAATCTATGGGTTCGAGGACTTGAGCCGGAGCTTCCAGCTTCGCTTCTCCACCTCCAAGAAGCGGAAGAGGAGTCATGAGTCCATCTTCCTGATAAGGCAAGGGGCCGAGGAGTCGCTGGCCCGTTACGTTGACAGGTTCCAAGAGGAGATCCTGGAGGTCCAGGAGATGCCAGAGTATGCTCTCCAGATGGCCTTCACCGTTGGGCTGAAGGAGGGCTTCTTCAAGATGAGCTTGACTCGGAAGGCCCCCCTTTCCTTCGAGGAGCTGATGGAAAGGGCGGCTGAGGAGATTGCCATGGAGGCAGCCAACCCTACATTTGTCAAGAAGTTGGCAAAGCTGACAGAGACGGAGGCAAAAGAGCAAGGTGGCTCGAGGCCTCAGGAGGGGAGAAGGAGAGAGGAGCGGAGAGCTCAGGAGGGTCCGGAACCAGGTTGGAGGCAGCAGGGAGGACTCGCTCAGGGCCCGGGAAGAGGTTACGCCCATGATGGGGGAAACTTCCATGGGGGCCAAGGGAGGTTCAACTTCCAGAGGCAAGCCCCTAGGCAGCTCCTACCCCCACCACAGCAAGCGATGGAGATTGGTCGAAGGGAGAGGAGGAACCGCCAGAGAAGGAGAAGGGTCAGGGTAGAGTTACCCTACTGTGACTTCCATCAGGTAGAGGGGCACGCCACGGCTACCTGCCCCGAGTTCCTGGAAGTGAGGGGGGCGAGAGGTCCTGCCCAGCCGCAGCCACCGGTGCGGGTTGAAGAGGTTCTGCCCAAGGAGGGGGTGATGATGTTTGTGAGGACCGGGTCGATGTCGGACCCCGAGGCGGTATAGCGGTGATCCATGGTGGGGTGGGGATTGAGGCCACTCGGAAGGCAAGCCTCCATGTCATGTATCGAAGGAGCGTCGCCTCAACCTCCCAGACCCCGCCCCAGGAAGAGAAGGTCACCTTCTCGGTGAAGGACCTGCCGGATCATGAGGATCCGTTTTGCGATGCGCTGGTCATTCAGACGGCCATCGAGGGCTACAGCGTCTCCCGAATCTTGGTGGACAACGGGAGCTCCGTCAACGTCGTTTTCAGGAAGGCATTTGAGGAGATGAAGGTAGAGCCAAGGAGGGTGTTGGCCTCGGACGGACCCCTGTTCGGATTCTCAGGAGAGAGGAAGGAGGTCGAAGGTGGAGTAGGACTCCAAGTAAAGTTGGGAGGGGTCTCAAGAAACTGCCGGTTCGTCATTGTTGACGCTCCGAGCAGCTACAACGCCATCTTCGGAAGGCCCCTCATCAGCGCCTTCCGTTGCGTGCCATCTTCCTTCCACCAATGCATCAAGTTCAGCTCCGGAGGGATCCAGGTCAGAGTCAAGGGAGACTCCAGGATGGCAAGACAGTGTTATGTCACGGCCGTCAACACCATCTCTTGGTTGGCCAAGGCAGAGGAGATGAAGAAGATCATGGAGAGCCTAAGCAGGATGGAAGAGTCCGGTGAGCAGGAAGCGGATGGCGACCACTAGGCCCAGACCCCCTGAAGAAGCCTCATCCCGGTAGAGTCTTGTATTTTTCTTATGTTGTATTGAGTCCAGCCCCCGACCAGCTGAGTCGGGGGGGGGGGGGGGGGGTCATGTAACCCATCTTTTTCCCCATTTGAGGATGTAAGATTTGCTAAGGACTGATTGAGATGCTTAGTTCTTTTGCTCCGAGACGGTCCCGCTGCCCAGGCTCTCACTAGCTAGGCAGGACCGGTGGTACCTCTCGTTGATGCCTGGTAGTCTCACCTCGAGATGGATTCCGCTGCCAGGCTCTCACCTAGCTGGCAGGGCAGGTTGATCTCTCGGAGGGTGGGAAGGTCTCACCTCGAGATGGATTCCGCTGCCAGTCTCTCACCTAGCTGGCAGGGCAGGTTGATCTCTCGGAGGGTGGGAAGGTCTCACCTCGAGATGGATTCCGCTGCCAGGCTCGCACCTAGCTGGCAGGGCAGGTTGATCTCTCGGAGGGTGGGTAGGTCTCACCTCGGGATGGATTCCGCTGCCAGGCTCCCACCTAGCCGGCAGGGCAGGTTGATCTCTCGGAGGGTGGGTAGGTCTCACCTCGGGATGGATTTCGCTGCCAGGCTCCCACCTAGCTGGCAGGGCAGGTTGATCTCTCGGAGGGTGGGTAGGTCTCACCTCGGGATGGATTCCGCTGTCAGGCTCCCACCTAGCTAGCAGGGCAGGTTGATCTCTCGGAGGGTGGGAAGGTCTCACCTCGGGATGGATTCCGCTGCCAGGCTCCCACCTAGCTGGCAGGGCAGGTTGATCTCTCGGAGGGTGGGTAGGTCTCACCTCGGGATGGATTCCGCTGCCAGGCTCCCACCTAGCTGGCAGGGCAGGTTGATCTCTCGGAGGGTGGGAAGGTCTCACCTCGGGATGGATTCCGCTGCCAGGCTCCCGCCTAGCTGGCAGGGCAGGTTGATCTCTCGGAGGGTGGGAAGGTCTCACCTCGGGATGGATTCCGCTGCCAGGCTCCCACCTAGCTGGCAGGGCAGGTTGATCTCTCGGAGGGTGGGTAGGTCTCACCTCGGGATGGATTCCGCTGCCAGGCTCCCACCTAGCTGGCATGGCAGGTTGATCTCTCGGAGGGTGGGTAGGTCTCACCTCGGGATGGATTCCGCTGCCAGGCTCCCACCTAGCTGGCAGGGCAGGTTGATCTCTCGGAGGGTGGGAAGGTCTCACCTCGGGATGGATTCCGCTGCCAGGCTCTCACCTAGCTGGCAGGGCAGGTTGATCTCTCGGAGGGTGGGTAGGTCTCACCTCGGGATGGATTCCGCTGCCAGGCTCCCACCTAGCTGGCAGGGCAGGTTGATCTCTCGGAGGGTGGGAAGGTGATGCACGCTTTGCTGTGTGAATATATAAGTGCTACTCAAGTGTACGTGTCGTGTCAAGTTACAAAATGGAAGTAGAGTGTCGAACCCACAGAGACAATATTTTTCCTCAGCTTATGAGTACTAGTAATGATCTTTTCTTATAAGTCAAGCAAAATCACAAGGTTTTGAGAGTAGGTAAACTAAATAACGAAACTAAAGTAAGATGAGAATATAATGATGAGAAGAACGAGTCTCATATATTGATCCCTAATCTTAGTTTGCCTTTTTGTGATGAGAAATACAATTGAATTCAACTCAGTTTTTAACTTGTGGAAATCCTAAACTCGCGGTGAGCATCTCTCGATTTCATCATCGCACTATGCATATTTAGTGAGTAGCCTTAGATCAAGGCTACACAAGTAAACATACGTATAAAAATATGGATCTTAACTTCACAACTAGAATGATAGCGATACGCTAAATCATATGTAGCCAAATTAAATTCTCGAGACTTACGAACGCAGCTTTCGCATATAGAACGCAGTATGAAGCACTAGATGGTAATTTCTTAACGTCATCACTGAAGAAGAGAATGAAATTTAAGATACAAACCAAATTTAACTCAATTGTTCATGTAAATATCAAAGCAAACGTCGAATAGTTCACAACATATAAGACTCGCAAGCGAATTAGTTCATCATAGTCAAAGGTTTGAGAAATCGGAGAGAGAATTCAACAAACATGACAAATAAAAGTTAGAACAAGCCAACCAATTGATCTCTACGAATGCCCCTACAAAGGATGTAGTTGCTTCCCCTTGCACGGATCTGGATTGCTGCGCGGCTTCTTCTTCCTCCCGATCTCCAGCCCTAGACCAATTCCGCCCCCCTCTCCTTTTTTTCTCAATTTCTCTCCCTCCCATCCATTCTCTCCTTCTCTCCCTTTTATTACTTGCCATAACTGTTGTCTAAATTCCCCCCAAAAATCCCCAAGAGATGCACCCTTCCATGTTTTCGTTCAGCCCCAAAATTCAAATTTCGAATTTTAATTTCGCCCCAGGTTGTTGCAACCTTGTTTTTCTGCACGTTGCAACGTCTGCGCCTGCGCCTGCCTTTCCCATCCGAAACCCGATAGTTGCAACTAATTATTTCGCGGACGTTGCAACCTCTCTTTCAAGCTATGAAGTTTTGGCGAATTTCCTTTTCCAAGCAAATTCCTTTGGCGCATCTGATACAAATACATCGAAACAAAACCAAATTAGCCACAATTCAAATGAATAAGAGTTTACTTTCATTTTCATGTCATTTAAACTTATTTTACTTGTTTTAACTGAATAAGTTGTTGGGAATAACCGCATAGATAACTTCTTTTTAGAAGTTATCACACCCCCACACTTTACCCCTTGCTAGTCCCTAGCAAGACAATTCCTAATAGTGAATTAGGTGAAAGAATAATTACCAAGATGAGAGTTCGATGATTTTTTTTTTTTATCTTAACAGAAATTAAACAAAGCATACTTAAGAAATCCAATTTCTCCAACTGATAAGCTTATCAATCATTGAGAGCTCAAACATCACAAATCCGTTAGTTGATGAAAGATAAAGTGAAATTAAGAATTTCGGTGTTGTGTGTGCCTTCTTCAAATTATTCACTCCCACGCAAAAATTTTCTTATTGAGCTTCCGCACTAATTTGGAAGGATAAGAATAAGCTAGGTTTTTGATTTGACTTCGACAAGCGTTAGTAGCACATGTAAAAGTAAGGTTGGCCTTGGCTTGATTAGATTAGCTATTCATGGACATGCATTAATAATGGAGAGGTAATTCCCTAGTTAATAATCTTAATACTCCCTCATCTTATGGAGTTCAACTCTTAAGCAATAGGTATTTATAAACATAAAGTTCATAGTTGGGATCATTCTAAGTACGTAAGTGCATACCTGGGCCACATATCACTATGACCAAATTGTTCATTATTTTTTTTATTTCTCTTTTTATTTCTCTTTTCCCTTTTTTTTTCTTTTTTTGTGGTCACAGTTGGGATCATTCCGAGTAGGCTCGTACATACTCAGGCCGCATATCACTATGACTTATAATCTTATCATCAAAATGCTGAGTCGAACACCCATAATTGAATAGTGCATTAAGATTCAACTAGTTGGAATGTAGGGAACTTAGATTCACTAGTGTCTAGCAAAATGATAAGGAGCAAGCTCAAAGGGTTTCATGAGTGATCAGAATGAAGTAGCCACTTAAACACTTATCTAAGTTTACATCATCAACTCAGTTCTTCTCACCCCTCCCAAATTTTTTTGAAAGTCAATTTAAAATATTGCGGGGAGTAAAAGTGAATTAAAGAAAGTTGTGCATGATACGAACGCTTAAGAGCGCTTTACCAAAAAAATCATACTAACTTCAATTTAAAAATCCGAGCTCTTACGATTGTTTAGCCATACCAATTATTTATCATTGGATCTCTAGGATAACTTACTTATTAAGTACTGCAAGAATTTTAAATCACCAAAATCACAATCAATTCCTACTTAAAACGTTACTAGCTTCTAACAAGGTTGGTTCATATAAGAGAATTTCAGAAAACATAGTTGAAACGGAAGAACTCCCCTAGAGTTTCTTAAGCTGACCATCCAGGGAAGTTGCTGTCTTTCTATCCTCAATGCCCATGCTTGTATAAGTCCTCCCGACCTCCACTCCAAAACGATGCCCTGTTGCTGGCGAGCATGCACAAATGTGGACAAAAGAAAAGAGTAATGGAGGGCACTTTAATAATATTAAAGATATGATTGAATCTATCACATAAACTATTCAGCATCTGTAAACCACAGACATCAATGAAATCCATAAAGATATCGTATACTCAAGCATATAAAAGTAGCCATACGTAGATCACAGATGTCAATGAAGTCCACAAAAATATCATATATTCAAGCATATAGAATTAACAGTGCAGTCCAAAAATTAACCCAGCACAAAATATGCAAAATATAGTTTTTAAGCACAAAATATGCAAAATATTGTTTGTGCAATCGGATCAGTGGTAGGCTATAAGCATATGAATGCTAGCCTTCATCATCATCTTGTGCTTCGTCGTCCTTATCTTCATCTTGTGCTTCGTCGTCCTTA
Source organism: Platanthera guangdongensis (assembly GCA_039583875.1). NCBI lineage: Eukaryota > Viridiplantae > Streptophyta > Magnoliopsida > Asparagales > Orchidaceae > Platanthera > Platanthera guangdongensis. Next base: position 23,209,443 of record CM077166.1, on the reverse strand, counting down.
TCTTCAGTTATTTCAGTCGGGTCGAGGCTATTACCATCCATGTCCACCAGATTCCCCTGCTCATCAAACTGCCATTGATATTCGAATTGGGCTTCCTCGATTGGCTGTTTTGCTTTCCGTGATAAATTATCTAGACTTTTTTGCAGATAATCCAGTCTAGATCTGAAGTAGCGGTGCTGGCAGCGGTTGTAGACTTTCATGTATTCAATATTGCCTAGAATATCGGCTAGTGTTGCTCCCTCTGCACCTGGTATCAAAACATCAACTGGTTTGCCGCCCGAAGAGGAAGGGATCCCCATGCTCCTCTTTCTAGGCTTTTTGGTCCCATCATCACACTCATTCCCTACCTTAATGTTTATCTTCACGACTCGCTCGGTTATCTCCCGGCCTACATGTGTCACCAAGTCCTCCATGCTCTGCACCACCCCCACACTTCGACATAACTCAGTGATTAGCACCGGGAACCACAATTGCCTAACCTTGTTCTCCTTGATCTTCATTTTTAGATGAGTACTAATCACTTCCCCCACGTTAACCCGATTTCCCTTCAAGATATGATAAGTTAGGGTTGCTCGGTCTAAGGTCACATTGTTCAAGTGTCGTGTCGGCATAATGCTGGCATTAATAAATAACAACCAAACCTTAGCCTCCCTTGACAGAGATGTAAACTTAAGTGATCCAGCTGCTGCATTGGACCATGCCGGGTCGGGGGAGTTGCATACCAACGTAGCTACTTCAGAGTTGTCGATCGGATGGTTCAGACTATAGAAATCTTCTTCACATCCCAATTCATACAGCATGTTAATGGAGTTCGCAGAAAAATCGATTACCTTCCCTCGCACCATCACCGATTCATTTTCGGAGAACCTGTCATTCGAATAGAACTCGTACACCCATGGGAGGATGGCTTCATCTCGCGGGTGGCAGAGGGTTTCCCATTGCAGAGCCTGGATTTGCTGTGTATAGCTTAAACTCAATGATCTCTTTTCCATCTTAAAACCCCGCTCAAAAATCATGGGGATAGACTTTAACATCTCAAATCTCTCCTTAGCAGCCTCATTTATAAACTTTAAGGGCTTCCTTGCTATGGTCTTCCCTTTTTTCTTAGAAGACATTTTCTACATTAAAGGTGCATGGAGGGATAGGTTTAGAAAAGGGGGAAATTTCACTATCCATTATTCGAACTTGAGGTAAAATGTTGAGGGAGGCAAACAAGAACTTACCGCATCTGAAGATATGGGGTCGCAGAGTGTCGGGCAGAGGCACTGCTTGCTCTCTCGTTCCTCCCGATCTCCGCCCTTTCGCCGCCGAGCAAACGCCCTACGTCGTGATGCCTGGTAGGCGAGGGTTGGCGCAGTCGTCTTCCTGATCGCAGACCTAGGGTTTCTAGCTTGGAGGAAATGCCGATATGATTCCTCACGCCAATTGATTAAGAAGCTGGACCGACTCCATAAAACTGACTCCACGTGTCTACCTAGGCCCCACTGATATATGAAAAGGCGGAACGGTTCAGCTAAACCGGCGCCAAGTATAGCGCTTATATGAGACCCGAAAAAAAAAGGTTGCAACTAATTTTTTTCCGCACGTTGCAACTTTCAGAACTGCACTGCTGACTTTCTCCCCTTGCGATTTCTTTCCACAACATGACTCATAACTTGAAGAACTAACTAAAACAAAATTAGCTTAGATTAAAATATAGATAAAATGGTGGGTTGCCTCCCGCCTAGCGCCTAATTTTCAGTCCCGGCAGGACTTCCTTTTCCACTTAGTTTTCAAAAATGAATGAGGATTTCTGTAAATCCTCATTGTTGCTCATATAAATTTTTAGTCTTTGACCATTAACCTTGAACTCCGACCCACTTACTTCATTATAAATTGTTACTGCTCCATAAGGGTGAACTTCCTTGATCAAAAATGGTCCTGACCATCTAGATTTCAGTTTACCCGGGAACAATCTCAATCTTGAGTTGTATAATAAAACCAATTGCCCCGGTTTAAAATCCTTCTTCCTTAATTTTGAGTCATGCCATCTTTTAGTTCTCTCTTTATAAATTTCAGAATTGTCATAGGCATTCATCCGAATTTCCTCTAGTTCATTTAGTTGGAAAAACCTCTGCCTGCCGGCATTTTGAAAATCAAAGTTTAGTTTTTTAACCGCCCAATATGCCTTGTGCTCTAGCTCTACGGGTAACCGACAAGCTTTCCCATAAATTAATTTATACGGAGTCAATCCTAGAGGTGTTTTGTATGCAGTTCTATATGCCCAAAGGGCATCATTGAGTTTATGAGCCCAATCTTTTCTGGTAATGTTTACTGTTTTCTCCAAGATTGTTTTGATTTCTCTATTAGACACCTCAGCTAATCCATTTGTTTGTGGATGATAGGCCAGAGCAATCTTATGATTCACACCATATTTCTTCAACAATGATCTAAATTGCCAATTGCAGAAATGTGACCCTCCATCACTGATGATGACCCTAGGAGTGCCAAATCTGTTAAAAATATTCTTTAAAAATTTAAGTACAGTTTGGGCATCATTATTTTTGGTCGCAACGGCTTCTATCCATTTTGATACGTAGTCCACCGCTACTAGAATGTATAAGTTTCCATTTGAATTTACAAACGGACTCATAAAGTCTATTCCCCACATATCAAATATCTCTATCTCTAATATGTTATGTAGGGGCATACCATCTCATTGGCCTATATTTCCAATTCTTTGACATGCATCACAACATTTTGCAAAGTTATGCGCATCTTTGAACAATGTTGGCCAATAAAATCCCGCCTCTAATACTTTCAATGCCGTTTTATGTCCCATAAAATGTCCTCCATATGGAGAAGCATGACACCTTTCTAAAATTTTAGGTACTTCCACTTCAGGGATACAGCGTCTTATGATTTTATCCGCACAATGTTTAAATAAATAAGGTGTATCCCAGAAGTATGTCCTAACTTGTTGTAAAAATCTCTTCCTTTGTTGATAACTCATCTCCGGTGGTAATACTCTGCTCACAATATAATTTACTAAGTCTGCATACCATGGTGTAATATTTTCTGATATTGCTAAGATACTTTCATCAGGAAAATTTTCCTTAATTACTACTTCTTTATCTTTCTCCTCAATTTGCTCTAACCTAGACAGATGGTCTGCTACTGGATTTTCTGCCCCTTTCCTATCTTTAATTTCAAGATCAAATTCTTGTAATAGCAACACCCATCTTATAAGTCTAGGCTTGGTTTCTTTCTTATCTACCAAATACCTTATTGCAGCGTGATCCGTGTAAACTATAACTTTCGAGTTAATCAAATACGAGCGGAATTTATCAAACGCGAATACTATTGATAATAATTCTTTCTCCGTGGTTGTATAGTTTATTTGGGCTTCATTTAATGTCTTACTTGCATAGTAAATGGTGTGAAATATTTTATTATGGGCTTGCCCTAAAACCGCCCCTAGAGCATAATTACTAGCGTCACACATCAGAATGAATGGTAAATTCCAATCAGGTGCTATTATAATAGGTGATGAAATCAGACTTTTCTTTAATGTGTTAAAAGACTCGAGACATGATTGATCAAAATGAAAATGCGTGTCTTTTTCAAGTAGATGGCTAAGAGGCTTAGATATTGCAGAAAAATTGTTTATAAACCTCCTATAGAAACCTGCATGTCCTAGAAATCTTCTTATACCTTTAATATTTGTAGGGGGTGGGAGTTTCTCAATTACTTCAATTTTGGAACGATCTACTTCTAGACCCCTATTGGAGATTTTATGACCTAGGACTATGCCTTCTCTTGCCATGAAGTGACACTTTTCCCAATTTAAGACTAAATTGGTTTGCATACATCTTTTCAAAACCTTTTTTAAAGACTCCAAACACTCATCAAAAGACTTGCCAAATACTGAAAAATCATCCATAAAAATTTCAATTCCCTCATCCATCAAGTCAGAAAAAATAGAAATCATACAACGCTGAAACGTAGCAGGAGCATTACATAACCCAAAGGGCATTTTGCGGAACGCAAATGTACCATAAGGGCAAGTAAATGTGGTCTTTTCTTGGTCTTCAGGGGCAACCATTATTTGATTATAACCTGAATACCCGTCTAAGAAACAGAAATATTCATTCCCTGCCAACTTATCCAGCACTTGATCTAAGAATGGAAGAGGGAAGTGATCCTTCCTAGTCGATTGATTTAACTTTCTATAGTCCATGCATATACGCCATCCGGTCACTGTCCTAGTAGGAATCAATTCATTATTCTCATTTTTCACTACGGTCATCCCACCCTTCTTTGGCACGCATTGGACCGGACTGACCCATTTACTATCAGAAATGGGATAAATAATTCCAGCGTCTAACCATTTAATAATTTCTTTTTTTACTACCTCCTTCATCGGAGGGCTAAGTCTTCTTTGATGTTCAATGGAGGTCCTTGAATCATCCTCCAATAATATCTTATGCATACATATAGTGGGACTAATGCCTTGTATGTCGGCAATAGTCCACCCCATAGCTCCTTTGTATTTCTTAAGGACTTCTAACAATTCCTCTTCCTTACTCTGTTCTAAGGATGCATCAATTATTACCGGCAAAGTTTTATCTTCTCCTAAGAAAGCATACTTTAGATTGCTGGGTAAAGGTTTTAGTTCCAATTGAGGTGGTTCTATAATAGATGGTTTCAGAATTTTAGTTTCACTTGATCTCTCAAGTGCTTCAACATTCCTATATGTTCTCCACCTTTCACTAACATTAAAAACCTTAGCTAATTTACTATATTCTTCTTCCTCGTTCCACTCTTCATTATTAAGGATTGCTAACAATGTTTTCTCCCAATGATCATTCTGTTTAAAAGCCTTATTTGGAATATCTATGTTATCAATAGAATGACATTCCTCCTTATCATTAGGGTATTTAATTGCCTTAAGAATGTTGAACGTTACCTCTTCCTCATTAACTCTCATGGTGAGCTCTCCTTTTTGAACGTCAATAAGAGTCCTTCCTGTAGCCAGAAAAGGTCTACCAAGAATGATAGGCACATCCCTATCCTCTTCCATATCCAGAACCACGAAGTCTGCAGGAAAAATAAATTTCTCAACCTTTACTAAAACGTCTTCAACTATGCCTTTAGGGAATGCTAACGTCCTATCTGCTAACTGAAGGGTTAAAGAAGTAGGAGCTATCTCTCCAAGGCCTAATGTATTATAAATAGAGAGCGGCATGAGATTGATACTAGCCCCTAAGTCACATAAAGCCTTACCCGTAAATTTAACACCTATGGAACAGGGTATGGTAAAGCTTCCTGGGTCTTTTAATTTAGGGGGTAGCTTCTTTTGTAGAATAGCACTACATTCCTCAGTTAATGTCACTACTTCCTTTTCAGCAAATTTTCTCTTTTTAGAAAGAATATCCTTCATGAATTTTGCATAACTCGGCATCTGCTCTATAGCTTCAGCAAAAGGGATATTTATCGTCAACTTCTTAAAAATTTCCATGAATTTTTGGAATTGTGCATCAAGCCTTGTCTTAGTGAGCCTAGATGGAAAAGGTGGAGGTGGATAGACTTTTCTTTCCTCTTCTAAATCTACAATTTCTACTCCTTCTTTAGCCCTAGGGTCCTCTACCTTTTTCATCTTATCTTCATTCTTTAACTTTTCTAGTAACAAGTCCCCACTCGGAATCTTATTCCCACTTCTTAGGGTAACAGAGTTGCATTGATTAGATGGGTCATCTCTTTTAGGATTAGGAGTAGTATCGGCGGGTAATGTTCCAACCGGCCTTAGGTTTAAAGCATTAGCAATCTGTCCAATGGAATTCTCTAATGATCTAAGAGATGATTCTATACCTACTACCCTTGCGTCATTCTTTTGGAACATTTCTAAGATTACTTCATCTGTTAATTTTCTTGAATTCCCTTGATTGTTATGTGGAATATGATTAAATCCAGGTGGGTGATTAACATTTTGATTATTTCTCCACGAGAAGTTAGGGTGGTTCCGCCATTCAGGATTGTAATGATTTGGAAGAATATGTTGTCTTTGACCACCTATATAGTTGGCTTCTTCAGAAACTTGATTCAATTGTTCTATGGTGAAGGAGGTGTTAGGATTAGACAATTGAAGGCTACTAATTGATGACATTACTATATTTTGACTCAAGGAATCTAAACGTTTGTTTATCATATTGAACTGTGAAGCCATCTGTGCGGCTAACGAAGTGATTTGATCAACATGATGGACTCCAGTTGGATTGTTATACCCTTGTCTCTCAAAAGATTGGTAGTTGTTAGAAGTAAGATCTTCAAGGATAGCATAAGCATCCTCGGGATACTTTTTCATCAATGACCCCCCCGCTGCACCATCTACTAAGATCATGGTAGCCGTTTGTAACCCATTATAGAATGTGGATACCTGTTGGTGTTGTTGTAAACCGTGATGTGGACATCTTCTCAACAACTCCTTGAAACGCTCCCAAGCGTCGTAAAGAGTCTCTCCGTGATTTTGCATAAAAGTGGTGATGTCTCTAATCAACTTAGCGGTTTTAGAGGGAGGGAAATATTTGTTTAAAAATTTATCTACTAACTGCTCCCAAGTGGTTATAGAACCATGTGGTAACGAGTTAAGCCAATCTTTAGCTTTTCCTTCTAGGGAGAATGGAAATAACATTAGCTGAATCGCTTCACTTGAGGCCCCATTTACTTTATACATATCACAAATTTCTAAGAATGACCTTAGATGAGAATTAGCATCTTCGTTGTTGAGACCCCCAAACTTGTTATGTTGAATTAGTTGCATAATAGTTGAGTCAATTTTAAAATTATTAGCGGCGATGGTAGGTCGGGCTATGCTAAAATGCAATCCTCCTCGCAAGGGTGTGTTATAGTCTCGACAAGTCATTCTAGGAACATTTGGTTGAACATTATGGTCAACTTGCGCATTAGGTTCTACTCGCTCCTCATTGTTAACCACATTATTTTGTCTGTTAACATCCATCTCAAGATTAATAGTATTGTTATTTCTCAGATTCCTTCTATTCAGCCTACAAGTTCTCTCGATTTCAGAATTCAATGGTAAAATTTCAATGTTTCGATATCTGGACATACACTGATATCCAGTAGTTAACGAGTAAAAATGACAACAATACTTGAACTCAGATTACTCAGAATTACTAATATCACAAGATAATACTTAGAGAAAAAAAAAACTTGTCCCCGGCAACGGCGCCAGAAAACTTGATGCACGCTTTGCTGTGTGAATATATAAGTGCTACGCAAGTGTACGTGTCGTGTCAAGTTACAGAATGGAAGTAGAGTGTCGAACCCACAGAGACAATATTTTTCCTCAGCTTATGAGTACTAGTAATGATCTTTTCTTATAAGTCAAGCAAAATCACAAGGTTTTGAGAGTAGGTAAACTAAATAACGAAACTAAAGTAAGATGAGAATATAATGATGAGAAGAACGAGTCTCATATATTGATCCCTAATCTTAGTTTGCCTTTTTGTGATGAGAAATACAATTGAATTCAACTCAGTTTTTAACTTGTGGAAATCCTAAACTCGCGGTGAGCATCTCTCGATTTCATCATCGCACTATGCATATTTAGTGAGTAGCCTTAGATCAAGGCTACACAAGTAAACATACGTATAAAAATATGGATCTTAACTCCACAACTAGAATGATAGCGATACGCTAAATCATATGTAGCCAAATTAAATTCTCGAGACTTACGAACGCAGCTTTCGCATATAGAACGCAGTATGAAGCACTAGATGGTAATTTCTTAACGTCATCACTGAAGAAGAGAATGAAATTTAAGATACAAACCAAATTTAACTCAATTGTTCATGTAAATATCAAAGCAAACGTCGAATAGTTCACAACATATAAGACTCGCAAGCGAATTAGTTCATCATAGTCAAAGGTTTGAGAAATCGGAGAGAGAATTCAACAAACATGACAAATAAAAGTTAGAACAAGCCAACCAATTGATCTCTACGAATGCCCCTACAAAGGATGTAGTTGCTTCCCCTTGCACGGATCTAGATTGCCTGCGCGGCTTCTTCTTCCTCCCGATCTCCAGCCCTAGACCAATTCCGCCCCCTCTCCTTTTTTTCTCAATTTCTCTCCCTCCCATCCATTCTCTCCTTCTCTCCCTTTTATTACTTGCCATAACTGTTGTCTAAATTCCCCCCAAAAATCCCCAAGAGATGCACCCTTCCATGTTTTCGTTCAGCCCCAAAATTCAAATTTCGAATTTTAATTTCGCCCCAGGTTGTTGCAACCTTGTTTTTCTGCACGTTGCAACGTCTGCGCCTGCGCCTGCCTTTCCCATCCGAAACCCGATAGTTGCAACTAATTATTTCGCGGACGTTGCAACCTCTCTTTCAAGCTATGAAGTTTTGGCGAATTTCCTTTTCCAAGCAAATTCCTTTGGCGCATCTGATACAAATACATCGAAACAAAACCAAATTAGCCACAATTCGAATGAATAAGAGCTTACTTTCATTTTCATGTCATTTAAACTTATTTTACTTGTTTTAACTGAATAAGTTGTTAGGAATAACCGCATAGATAACTTCTTTTTAGAAGTTATCAGAAGGTCTCACCTCGGGATGGATTCCGATGCCAAGCTCCCACCTAGCTGGCAGGGCAGGTTGATCTCTCAGAGGGTGGGTAGGTCTCACCTCGGGATGGATTCCGCTGCCAGGCTCCCACCTAGCTGGCAGGGCAGGTTGATCTCTCGGAGGGTGGGTAGGTCTCACCTCGGGATGGATTCCGCTGCCAAGCTCCCACCTAGCTGGCAGGGCAGGTTGATCTCTCGGAGGGTGGGAAGGTCTCACCTCGGGATGGATTCCGCTGCCAGGCTCTCACCTAGCTGGCAGGGCAGGTTGATCTCTCGGAGGGTGGGAAGATCTCACCTCGGGATGGATTCCGCTGCCAGGCTCTCACCTAGCTGGCAGGGCAGGTTGATCTCTCGGAGGGTGGGAAGGTCTCACCTCGGGATGGATTCCGCTGCCAGGCTCCCACCTAGCTGGCAGGGCAGGTTGATCTCTCGGAGGGTGGGAAGGTCTCACCTCGGGATGGATTCCGCTGCCAGGCTCCCACCTAGCTGGCAGGGCAGGTTGATCTCTCGGAGGGTGGGTAGGTCTCACCTCGGGATGGATTCCGCTGCCAGGCTCCCACCTAGCTGGCAGGGCAGGTTGATCTCTCGGAGGGTGGGTAGGTCTCACCTCGGGATGGATTCCGCTGCCAGGCTCCCACCTAGCTGGCAGGGCAGGTTGATCTCTCGGAGGGTGGGTAGGTCTCACCTCGGGATGGATTCCGCTGCCAGGCTCCCACCTAGCTGGCAGGGCAGGTTGATCTCTCGGAGGGTGGGAAGGTCTCACCTCGGGATGGATTCCGCTGCCAGGCTCTCACCTAGCTGGCAGGGCAGGTTGATCTCTCGGAGGGTGGGAAGATCTCACCTCGGGATGGATTCCGCTGCCAGGCTCTCACCTAGCTGGCAGGGCAGGCTGATCTCTCGGAGGGTGGGTAGGTCTCACCTCGAGATGGATTCCGCTGCCAGGCTCCCACCTAGCTGGCAGGGCAGGTTGATCTCTCGGAGGGTGGGTAGGTCTCACCTCGGGATGGATTCCGCCGCCAGGCTCCCACCTAGCTGGCAGGGCAGGTTGATCTCTCGGAGGGTGAGAAGGTCTCACCTCGGGATGGATTCCGCTGCCAGGCTCCCACCTAGCTGGCAGGGCAGGTTGATCTCTCGGAGGGTGGGTAGGTCTCACCTCGGGATGGATTTCGCTGCCAGGCTCCCACCTAGCTGGCAGGGCAGGTTGATCTCTCGGAGGGTGGGAAGGTCTCACCTCGGGATGGATTCCGCTGCCAGGCTCTCACCTAGCTGGCAGGGCAGGTTGATCTCTCGGAGGGTGGGAAGATCTCACCTCGGGATGGATTCCGCTGCCAGGCTCTCACCTAGCTGGCAGGGCAGGTTGATCTCTCGAGGATGCCAAGTCCTTAGCTCCGAGATGGATTCTGCTGTCAGGCTCTCATCTAACTGGCAGGGCAGGTTGATCTCTCGTGGAAGCCAAGTCCTTAGCTCCGAGATGGATTCTACTGTCAGGCTCTCATCTAGCTGGCAGGGCAGGTTGATCTCTCGTGGAAGCCAAGTCCTTAGCTCCGGGATGGATTCCGTTGTCAGGCTCTCACCTAGATGGCAGGGCTGGTTGATCTCTCGTGGAAACCAAGTTTGTTACCCAGAGAAGCTCAAGCCACCTAGGCTCCCATAGCTGGCGTGGCAGGTTGACTCCCTGGAGAGGCGTGCAAGGAAATTGCACTCGGCGAATACGTTGGTTGGACATTTCTTTCCGAGTTTGTGCCAACCTCGAAAAGAGCGGGGATTGTGTACAACCCCGTATTCGCCCCGGTATAGTTTTAAGCTTTTGGGAGATTTTGCACTCTCGGTGGCCAATTTTGGCTCTAGCTCAGAAACATACTAGTAGGGGGAGGAAAAATCTACCTCCCCCCAGTGGCCCTCTTTTGGGGGGCGGGTGCGGCAAGTTGGCTAACACCAGCCCCCGTCCCGATAGGTGCCTGGCGGCTTGGTGGGGCGAGACCGGCCGGGGGCCGGGGTCTCGCCCCTGCTCCTTCTAGCCTGGCGGCCTGGTGGGGCGAGACCGGCCGGGGGCCGGGGTCTCGCCCCTGCTCCTTCTAGCCTGGCGGCCTGGTGGGGCGAGACCGGCCGGGGGCCGGGGTCTCGCCCCTGCTCCTTCTAGCCTGGCGGCCTGGTGGGGCGAGACCGGCCGGGGGCCGGGGTCTCGCCCCTGCTCCTTCTAGCATGGCGGCCTGGTGGGGCGAGACCGGCCGGGGGCCGGGGTCTCGCCCCTGCCCCTTCTAGCCTGGCGGCCTGGTGGGGCAAGACCGGCCGGGGGCCGGGGTCTCGCCCCTGCTCCTTCTAGCCTGGCGGCCTGGTGGGGCGAGACCGGCCGGGGGCCGGGGTCTCGCCCCTGCTCCTTCTAGCCTGGCGGCCTGGTGGGGGGAGACCGGCCGGGGGCCGGGGTCTCGCCCCTGCCCCTTCTAGCCTGGCGGCCTGGTGGGGCGAGACCGGCCGGGGGCCGGGGTCTCGCCCCTGCCCCTTCTAGCCTGGCGGCCTGGTGGGGCGAGACCGGCCGGGGGCCGGGGTCTCGCCCCTGCTCCTTCTAGCCTGGCGGCCTGGTGGGGCGAGACCGGCCGGGGGCCGGGGTCTCGCCCCTGCTCCTTCTAGCCTGGCGGCCTGGTGGGGCGAGACCGGCCGGGGTCTCGCCCTTGCCCCCCCTGCAGTTTTACCTTCTTGCCCTCGGGGGGAATTCCCTCTTTACCCCCGGCGTGGCTGTTTTCTATTGGCCCGAGGTTTTCTGGGTGTAAGGGTATTTCGGTCTTTTTACCCCAAGGACTTGGAAAAACTATAAATAGACCCCCTTGGGTGCCTTGGAGAGGGGGCCTTTTCTTAGCTTCCTCCTCCCTTAGCTTCTTCTTGGTAGAGTAGAGAGAGCTCTCCAAGGCGCCTAGCCTAGCCCTTTGGTAAGGGAGGGGAAGAGCTCAGGTAGCCTTTCGGGTGTGAGGTGGGACCTCCGTGCTAGAGCCGAGGGTCTGTTCATAGTCTCCTAAGTCTCCGGTCTGTGACGTTCTCTCGAGTGTAGTAGGTGTGAGGTCACCCCTTTCTAGGGACCCCGAACTCCACAGAGGTCAATTTTGGCTTCAACAACCCTATCCACACTTCTTGGTTGCCTGACCACGAGGTCGCCTGATCACAGAAGTCTGTTGCAAACAGATACTGTTGAACTGAACTAAGAAACAGTCAACCCGCTGTGATCTGGAGAACGGCCTTATTGAACTATCCGCAACTCTGAGGAAGAAAACTTCTAGTAGCACAAACCGCAACCTGTTGGTAAACCACAAACTGCTATCCGCAAACTGAACCACGCTGAGCTAGTACTAGTTGCCTAGTCGTCCGATGCTAGCCGTACAACCTGCACAACACAAGTCAACTTCACATAGTCGCGCGGTTAACAAAAGTTTAACTGCAAGTTCAAGATGTGAACTGAGTTCTCATTATTTTTGTTATGTATGACGAGCCGGGGGCACCTATTTATAGGCGACCAGCGGAGTGCGGTCACCGCCAATAAGAAATAGAACGATCCTCGACGAACTGCGACTAGCATCAACAGACCGCAAGCTAAGCAATCAACCCGCACTGGATACTTGGACAATTTATCAAAGTCAACAACACCAACGGTCTCTGAAAGAAGTCCGCGCGCGCGGACAGAGAACCAGGCCGCCCCCAAAAATTAGACTACACTTGCGCGAACACCGTAGTTAACGCAGCCTGAACCACCTTCCAAATACAAACCATGCGGCGTCTTCTTGGTCCAGAGTGTTGAGATTATATTATCCAGCAGGACTCGTGTGTGTGGGACCGCGTGTTTGGCTTCCCCATCGCGTTCCAGGTATGGGTGTTGACCCTGGCGGGCCCCTTGTGGCGGAATATCCCCGCGGTTCTGTGGTTGAGGTTAATCCCACACCTCCTCCAGTCTTCTCCCCTTTGTGTTCAAGTGCCCCGCCACCCTTCATCTCAACACCTGGGTTTTGAGATGAACTAATGGGTTGGCGGGTTCTAACTTGGATATCACAGCGGGTTGTCCTGCTGCGGGGGTGTGTTGAGATTATATTATCCAGCAGGACTCGTGTGTGTGGAACCGCATGTTTGGCTTCCCCATCGCGTTCCAGGTCTGGGTGTTGACCCCGGTGGGCCCCTTGTGACGAAATATCCCCGCGGTTCTGTGGTTGGGATTAATCCCACACCGCCTGCAGTCTTCTCCCCTTTATGTTCAAGTACCCCGTCACCCTTCATCTCAACACCAGAGTTTTGAGATGAACTAATGGGTTGGCGAGTTCTAACAAAGAACCCGCAGACTGAGCATTCTTCGTGGTCTCACAAACCAAACTGCGATGTCCATTGTTAGTCAATACCTAACCGCATCGGACATTTCTCTGGGAACAGCTGCTTGGTCAGAATGCAAGAAGAGAAGTAGTCGAAGAGCTGGCTAGTCGCCAAGGTTTCTCCGTATTACCCGCGCAGTCTCTACGGTCTGAACCTTCCAGACCGCCCACTTCTAGTTCAACATTCTCAACACCCTCCCTTGAAGTGGGAAGTGGAAAGCAGCCCAAGAAGTCCCCGTAACTGTACAAATGTTCACTTCGATAGCGGGTTCATGAAAATGTCTGCGATATTGTCATGGCTCTACACATACTCTACCATTAGATATTCCTCCAGTACCTTCTCCTGAACAAAGTGATGCTCGATCTTGATGTGCTTTGTCCTCATGTGATAAACTGGATTATTAACTAGCTTGATAACAATCTCATTATAACCATATAGCAGAGTAGGACCTCGCACCTCCTCTTAGATGTCCTCCACTAACCTCCGAAGCTAGACGACCTCCTGTGCTGCCAAGGCCGAAGCCTTGTATTACGTTTCTGTAGTGGAGACAGACATTAAATAACGCTTCTTGCTGCACCACAAGATAACTGCCTATCTGCACAAGAAAATGTACCTAGAGGTCGACTTCGGATTGTTGGTATCTCTCCCATAATCAACATCTGTGTAACCATGCAGGTTGAAGCTTGAGTCCCTCTTATAAAAGAGACCCATATCTTAGATTGACTTCACGTACTTCAGAATGCTCTTTGTCATTACCAGATGAGGCTTCAGTGGCTCTTGCATATACCGACTTACTCAGCCCACAACATAAGTGATATCCAATCTTATGATCATAAAATATATGAGACATCAACCAGAGCCCGGAACACCAAGGGATTTAGAAGAACTCTTCCTTTATCACACCGAAGTTTTAGACCGACCTCTAGTGGAGTACATCTGCTCTACCCCTCCCGCATATCGAACAGTTTAACGATCCGCTCTACATAGCCTTCTTGGGAAACGAGCACACAACTCTTTTTTCTCTCCACCTTGTGACCAAGGAAATGTTGGAGCTCCCCAAAATCCTTCATCTCGAATATGATAGCTAGATCCGCCTTGAGCCTGGCTACCTCCTCTTTTGAGTTCTCGGTGATGATCATATTGTTAACATACAACAATACCAAGACGTGAAACTTCCCCTTCTTCTTAATGAATAGGCTTGAATCAAAATCCAAAGTAAAATATCTGCAGAACATGAGGTATTATGTGAACTTCCTATACCACGCCCGAGGCGCTCGCTTCAAGCCATAAAGGGCCTTCTTGAGCTTATAAATTTGTTTTGGATGTTCTTCAGAAACATAACCAGGTGGCGGAACCATGAAGATGTCCTTGTCAATCTTCCCGTAAAGAAAATCATTCTTTACATCGAGTTACCAAATCTTCCACCCTTGGCAACCCGCCAAAGCAATCACTATCCGTACTGAAGTCATCTTGGCCAACAGACTTAACATTGATCTCCTCATAGTATTCCATGTACTGCTGCGAGGACCCTGAAGCTACATGATGAGCCTTGTATCGCTCGATACTGTCGTCAGCCTTCCTTTTGAGCTTGTACACCCACTTGCAGGTCACATGAGTGATGTCATCGATCTTGGGCACAAAATCATAAGTGTTGTTCTTCCTAAGGGCGGAAATCTCCTCATCTATGACATCTTCTCACTCCCTAATCTCAGTGGCGTTCCCAAAGCAAAACATTTCCCGTTTATCCAAAGGATCTACGAAGAAACATGAGATAAAACTCATCATGTTCTCGTCCATGTATCGAGCTGGTAGAATAATAGTCATCTTCTACCTCCGCAGCTGTGTAAGAAGCTCAATTCCAAGACCTATTGCATAACTGGCTTTCATTGTTGTAACTCTGATTTACTTGAAACTTCCAAAGGACTAGGAAACCTATGTGGTTAATCACTGCTAACTCCTCTGTCCCTCTGATCTCATGTAAAGCATTATGGCGATACTCCCCAAAACAACGCGGTTACGGGAGGAGTGGCCACCCTGCTTATACACTCGGGACTAACGAGCACGCTAGGCGGTGTGGGACTAAACCGTCCCTTTTAGCGAGTCGCAACACACGGTCAGACATCACAGTCCATTCCACGTGGCGCACTCAACACCCCCATCGCCATGTGCCCCCTGCTTTGATATCATGTAAAGCATTGTCGTGACTCACCAAAACCATGCGGTTAGGGGAGGAGTGGCCACCTTACTTATACACCTAGGACCAAGGAGTATACTAGGCGATGTGGGACTAAACCATCCCTTTTAACAAGTCACGACACACGCTCAGACATCGCAGTCCATTCCATGTGGCACACTCAGCACCCCCCTCTGATACCATGTAAAATTTTGTGAACTCGAGAAAGGTCATTGGAACACTCAACCAAACCAAGCCAAATAAATCAAAAGCAGTAGAAGAATAAGAGATGTAATTGTATCGACTATCTCCTTTCCAATGTTAGGCATACATTGCGAAACATGATTTCTTTATGTACCATATTGAAGCAACAAAAAATAGATAAGAACAAAAACAACGGGCTAAACTCAGTAATCGCTGAAGCCGCCTATCCGTCAAGCTGCAGAAGGATAACCGCCAAGCCAAACGGAGCGATGATATTTGTTAAAGCCCATCTAAAAAACTTTATCCACTTTTATATTCAAACGGATGTTATTTGTTAGGTGATTCTTAACGAATAACGATTTAACCCATGCTTTCATGACCGCCGTCGCCGTACCAAACGGAGCGTAAGTGTTGTAGCTCTTAGTATATTGTACCTGATTAGGTTGGAAACATGTATATTGGCGGAATTTGGCGAATATGTTGAATGCGAACATTATGTGAATTTGACATTCACTAATCAATTTAAGATTGGGAGTCATTGAATATACGTCAGATTTATGGGGCCTCAAAATTTAACACGAAATTCTACAAAATTATCACACCAAAAAGTAGAACTATATATTTTACTAAGTTTGGGGTTTGTTTCATATTGGTCTTTTTTTTTATTTTGATTCAAATAGGTCCATAAACTTTAATATCTAGTTCAATTAAGTCCCTCAATCGTTTTCCGTTAAACAACTAACGGCAAATGTTTGTAAAAATTCAAATCAAATTGGTCCTTTAAACTACAATATTTATGTTTCAAATTATTAATATAATTATACACAGACAAAACTTCATTATCGGAAAATATGATATGACACATCTTCATCCATTAAACAGACATAAGTGATAGTGATGATGAATGCCTACAATTTTCAAAATATTTTCAGCCACGAACAGATCTAGTTTTTAGAAAACATTTAGCCATAGTGATGATGGACCTCTATCATTTTCATTACAGATTAAGGCTCCGTTTGAGGGACTTATTTTCACCGGTAAGCGGTTACGATCGCATGAACCAGACCTTAATTATGGTCTGGTTCATGCGCTCGTAACCGCTTGACCGGTGAAAATAATGGCACGGCTTATCATAGTTTATTTGCTCCGGTGTGGTTGGACAAAGATATCATTGTCATAAAATGTATGTTTGGTATGACAAATGTTACAAAAAAGAAACTAATTTGTGGCATAAGATTTTGGTATGACAATGACAATTTTGACCAACCTCATCGGAGCAAAGAAGTTGTGATAAGCCGTGTCAAACGTGTTAGGGAACCGGGGGTCCGAAGATAACGGCAACCCCCACCGATCAATAGAGTCAACACAATAAGAAGCAAAACAAAACAACACCACAGATGAACACAGAGATATACGTGGAAAACCTTCACCACTTGAAGGTCAAAAACCACGGGGCACGGCACAACGAAAATCCACTATAATAAATAAGGATTACAAGATTTATCTAGGTTTGCCCAAAACCTAGAAAGCCCTCCGGATTTGACACACAAATCCACTCCTCTCTACCACCAAGATCAAGCCACAACTTCTCTACAACAAGGATAAAAATCCTACTCTCTCTTCAAGCAAAATAGCAAACGAAGACAAGAAAGGGAACACCTGAAAGCGTAGACGAAGAAGCACTTGAAACGGTAGAGAAATCTCCTTCCAATAGCACCGAGGAAACACCTCCTTCAAGCGGCGAAGCCGCACCTACAGCAGCAGCAAACTGGGACAGCACACCGGCGGCGACAGCGGCGGCGAACTCCCCACTTTCCGAACAGCGAACCGGCGGACCGGGCGCGGGGATGGCGGACGGCGGAAGGGGCGGGCGGGCTGCTTCGGCTCTCTCCAAGAAAATAACCCTAGCCTTCTTTAATCGGGAGGAAATCCGGTTTTTAACAAAGGCACGCACAGTTTTTTATAAAAACTGCTGCAGTTTTAAATAAATAAAAAATGCCCATTTAGCCCAAAGAGCAACCAGCACAAAAAAAGTAGCAACCTCAAAAACCAGGTTGCAACTCCTGAAAAATTGCACAAAAAATTGCACCTTTCGGGGCTGAACCTCAACAAAACGCAACCTAAGTTTGAAACCTATAGCTTTTAGGGAAAAAATTCCAATGGCACCTTACAGATGTAGGATAGGGAGAGGTTTTTGGCGGAAACGACCTAAGCATGCATATGGGAACCCTAAGCATCAACGACCTAACATAGATTGGTTTCGCCTGCAAGATTAAATTTCCTTTTAAGATTTTGTACCTCTTCGTGGAAGAGATAACAAGATTGTCTAAAAGTAACGAAAAATTGACGAAGGGACTTATTCGCTATAAAAATTAAAGTTAAGGGACTTATTTGAATCAAAATAAACTTAATTGACCAAAATGAAATAACCCCCAAATTTTGAAGGACTTATTTGGCTATTTTGCCTATTCTAAGTGTTATATTTAATTACTTCAAAAACTTAGGCTGCGTTTGGCGCGGCTTATCGCGACTTATTTGCTCCGGTGAGATTGGACAAAAATGTCATTGTCATACCAAAAATTATGTCTCAAACTAGTTTCTTTTTTGTAACATTTATGATACCAAATATACATTCTATAACAGTGATGTTTTTGTCCACCTCACTGAAACAATTAAGCGGTGATAAGCCGCATCAAACGCAACCTTAATTAAGCCCTTTCAAAGTCAAATTTCCTTGCAGCATTCATTGCTTCTTTAAACAACTCCAATACACAGACAAATTAATACTATTGATATATAGAGCTCCACTTCAAATTCTTAAAGAAATTTCTTCCACCCCAATAATTATTTGGTACTTATTCAAGATGACAATATCACATAAATTATTTTGCATCAACCGTGCTCCATCACTCATACATATTATATAAATTAATAAATGTTTTTTTATGTGTACTATAATAATCCTATTATAAATATGGCCTATAACACAAGACTTCACCCCCTACTTCCAAGTGCGATAAAGTCGGTATCTAAAGAAAAAAATATACATTTACATGAATTTAAAAATTAAAAATGTTGTAATAAAAAGAGGTTAAAAAATATAGATATATTGAAAGAGAGTAAAAAAACACTCAAACTTGGTTAAAGATAATAAAAATAAAAAAGTGTAAAAATCTAATTAATATGAAATTGACATTCAATATTCATAATGCGTTCGAAATCACGAAAATAAAAGTAATAATAATAATATAATAATAAGATGTACACGTAGGATGGCCGGAGCTGGAGGAATCAAGAACGCGCTGGCGCAAGGCTGAGATGAAGGTCTATCCCGTATGAGTTTTCCGAGCCGGCCTGGTTGGCCGGAGCAACGAACCGAGGAACCGAAACCGGGCCGGTCCTCTTCCGGCGACAAAGGCTTCCCTCGTCGGAATAACCTGAAGGCGGCGGCGGCGCGCGCGACGGCGAAGGCAGGACGCAGCCATGGGAGACTTGAAAGGGCGACGGCGGAGCGGTGCGAGAGAAGTATACAAAACAGGCCGACGGCGGCGATGCGGCGGAGGCGGCCGCATAGTCGGCCGGTAATAGAGGCATCGGCGTCGAGAAGGCGGAGGACATCGGGTTTCCGCGGGAGTATAGAGTCGAGGCTGTCGCCGGGGATCGGAAAGAGGTGGCGGCTGCGGCGGCTTGGTGTAGTTGGGCACGCTTTAGCTGCTGGCGCTCCTTCTTGTGTGCGTTCTGGTGGCCGCCGAGGGCCTGCGAGTTGGCAAACTCACGGCAGCAGTACTGACACTCGAACTTTCTTCCGTCTCCGGCGGAAGCGGCGGCGGAGACGGCTGTGGCGGAATCGAATGGCGTTGCGGCAGGGTGTCCGGTTATGGGCGTGTCCATGATCTGATCTTCAGCGAGAGAGAAGCCGAAGAGCTTGAGCTGGTTTGTAGATTGGTTGCCGGCGGCGGGCTTGTTGTTTTCATGACAGTGGATTTTAGACATCATCTTCTTCGTCTCCGTCGGCGTCCTCCTCCTCCTCCTCCTCCTCCTCCAATCTATTTATTTGCCGTGAGTGGACAGATGAAGAAGGAGAAATGGTGTGCAGCATCATTAGGATTTATTGAAAGTTGAATCTTATAAGGCGTAGTAGTAGCAGTAGTATAAATCAGCAGTATATGTACGAATTGTATGGCATATTATTATTATTATTATTGTTTATTATATGTTATAGGTTTGGTGATGGAAAAGCAGAATTACTTGTAAGTTGTAACTGGCGACACAGCAGCTAGCTTAGCTAGCTAGCGCTATACTCGGAGATAAGTAATGAGAACAATCATCCTGTCTCCCTCTCTCTCTCTCTCTCTCTGATGTCCTGTATAATACATTAATACAAATGAAAATTATTATTTTTCGCCCAAATATTAATTAATTGTGGACACCTTATTCTTTAATTTATATTAAATTCATCTAAATTAAGTATAAAATCAAGCTCTAGTATAAATGCTAGCTGCGCGGCCCGGAAAGAGAGGATAAAGAGCGGGCAGGCACTTTATTGTAAAATGGGAGTATTTAATGATTTGTATGAGTATTCCAACATATTTTAAAGTATTTTGAGATGTGTGGATTTTGAGATGTGTGTTGGTGTTCATATGAAACCCGTTGGATACAAACATTTTACGATAAAAAAAGGGCGCTGATATTAGTGCTGCAGTTTTGGCTAATCGCATCACATTTTTTCCTAATTTTTCTCGTCTTTTGGAATACGGTTTGTACATGTATTTTTAGGAAAAGTATTCAACACGAAAGTTGTAGATCTCGACGAGAAATACAACTTTTGTGTTGAACACTTTTCATAAAAATGCATGTACAAGACGTACTTTGGAAATACGCTTAAGTTTCGTCCCTTTTAGATATACGTTTTGTACATGTATTTTTAGGAAAAATGTTGAACATGAAAATTGGTGCTAAACATTTTTCCTAAAAATGCATGTACAAGAAGTATTTTTAAAAATCACGAAAAATTAGGAGAAAGTACGATAAAGCCAAAATTACGATGCTAATATCAGTGACCATAATTTATCCCTCCTAAAATCGGCCGGAGGGACGTCTGTATAGTACGGATGCTTGTGTTAGTATAAACACTAATAATGTCCAAAGTTAAAAAGCAATCAATTAGAATAATAATTATTAAATAAAAATGATATCCAATAATTATTCGACAACATTCATTTTGATGTGGGAGGGTCATAAGGCCTGCTAAAATTAATGTTTTGATGATAATTTATGTTAGGGTAATATTTTGCCGTGATTGCTATTTGTAGATATATATTGGATATGTGTAGATTTATTTTAAATATAGACTGAAAAATTATATGCGCATATCAATTTATTACGTGCAGATCAAAATTAATTTGTTCAAATGATCGAACTTTAGAGAGTCATAACTTTCAATCGGCTCAACAAAATTCCCATAAAATCATCAATATGTTTTTAGTATTTGATTGTTATGATTAAAAATAATTATATTTATGAATTGTTTATTAATTAATATATAGAAATATCACATCCACCTAATTGCCCCCAATTTTATATTAGAAATGTTATTGGTTTTAAGATGTGTTAATTAACTAATTAATACCAATCAAAGTATATTCTTACCAAATGCGCTACCTAGCTAGAAGCTAGAAGTTTATTGTGGATTAGGCTCATCATTACTCCCACTCAAGCAAGAGCGCGGCGTCCCCATAGAAATAATTAGCCCGAGATTATGGATTAAAATTAAATAACAATAATATAATGCACTTATTTAAAATTGTAATACAATTCACTGTATTCTATGATTATTTTCTTTTATCTTGCAAATAAAATAATTTGTGAGTTAAGTTATAACATGCTTGCATGCAGTTGTATTAGGTAGTAGTTGGATGAAAAAAATAGTCACAATACTATAAATTAAGGCTTCGTTTGGAGGAATTTATTTAAGTCCCGGTTCATGCAGTCATAAGCCCCGATTTATGCGGTCATGACCGCTTGACCGGTGAAAATAAGTCCCCTAAACGAAGCCTAAAACCCCTTCTGGTTATAGGAGTTGTACAAAAAAAATTTGTAGTTGCCAATAAGGTGACATAAATTATTATCATATATAATATATATATTCAAGCCTATTTTGACAACATCTTTGGTAGTCTAGTGGAGTGAGAAAGAAGCAGCAGAAACCCTCAACCCGTCGGAACCAAAGTCGCAGAAATACAATATAATAATTGGTGAGAACTTGGGTCAAGCTTCTCATTGTGTTGAAAAAATTGAAGTGAAAGTGGATGGTCTGAGGAGGGCAGGCCGTAAAGACCGCGCGGGTAGCGCAGATAGACTTTGGCGACTAGCTGGCTCTTCGGCTACTTCTCTTCTTGTGGTCTGACCAAGCAGTTGTTCCCGGAGGACTGTTCGCTGCGGTTAGGTGTTGACTGACAACGGACAGCGCAGTCTGGTTCGAGAGACCGCGGAGATCGCCAAGACCTCGGTGGTTTTGCCGGTGTTGCGGTTATGTTGTAGTTGCATAGTTGTTCCAGGGTGGTTGAAGTCTAGGCAGTCTGATGCGGTTAACCCCATAACTACGCGATTAGCCTTAGCTAACCGCAGACTGCGCGATCTGGTGTGGGAGACCGACATAACGACGCTTAGGTGCGGTTAAGGTTCTGGTCGTGTGGTTATTATTTTTGGTTATCCTTTTTAAGTCCATGCGAACTGGTGGTGGTGTCCGCATAACTGTGCGTACTAATGGTTCTGACCGCGTGAGCGGTTTAGTACGTAACTGTGTGGTCTGGTTTGGCAGTCCGCACGTGGGCGGGCTGGTGCTGCTACCTACCACGTCACTGGCAGTTATCCTATTCCCCTGCGCGGTGACGGTATCCGCCTACCCGACTATAAATAGAATTTCTAGCCTCGTCATAACAAACTGGAACTATAAGAACTGAAGCTCAGGTTAAACTTTGCGGTTAAGGATTTTATATCCGCGCGACAAGAAGTAGTTGTTGCTTATTGCTGTGTTTTTCATATTGTGAGCTAGCACTTGGTTCTGACGAACAGGTCGGAGGAGGCATTGCGGATAGCTAGTAGCAGTCGACGGCGGTTAGCAGCAGGTCGCGGCTAGGTGGTCTTCCTTGGCAGTTTAACAAGCATGGTTTTTCAGTTTGCCTTTTGCTGACTGAATAACAGTTCTGTTCTAGTTCAATCTGTTCGTGACAGACTTCTGTGCTCAGACGACCTCGTGGTCGGGAGACTAAGAAGTGCAGACAAGGTTATTTTCCTCAACATTCAAAAACCAGGTAGTTCGCTCAGTTAAAGTGTCGTCTCGATGGATAGCCTTGTCAGATATGCGATTTGGCGGTAACTAGATTCAGTCCTCCAGTTTTACTATTGTCTGTATTTTGTTGTTTTCGTCGGGTGCATTGCGCAATCATGTCTTGTAATGTATGCCTCACATTGTAAAAGAGATTATTAATTCAATTGCGACTCTTGTTCTTCTACTGCTTCTGGTTTCTTTGGCTTGGTTTTGTTGAGTGTTCATGCAAGCTCCCTGGTTCATGAAAGTTTTTACATGGTATCGGAGGGACAGAGGAGTAGCAATGATCAACCTCAGAGGTGTGTTAGGCCTTTAAAATCTTGAGTAAACCAAAGTTACAATAATGAAAGTCGGTTATGCAAGAGGTCTGAGAATTGAGCTCCTGACGCAGACCAACTTTAAAAAGTGAAGGTTTTACATAAAGAATTATCTTCTAGACGAGGACCTTTGGGAGGTCGTTGGTGGAAACGATAGACAAGAAGTAGTGGCTATTGGAGGAAATGCTGAGGCAGTGAGGGCTTGAAGAAGAACTAATGCGACGACAAAGTTCACTTTAAAGCGGGCAATCTCACCGGAGCTCTTCGACCACATCATTGAATGTCGGTCGATTGCTTAGATTTGGACGACCTTGGATGGACTTCCTTGGATGGACTGTTCAATAAGAAGAATGTAGCTCAATTACAATTTCTAAAGAATGAGTTGACAAAAGCAAATCTGGGAGACTTGTCCATTTCATCTTTTTTTGATCGAAGATGAAGAACTTATGCTCTAAAATTTCAGCATTGGACCCAAAAGAGCCCATATTAAAGACAAAGCTAAAGATGCACATTATCCGCGGCTTGCGGAAGAAAATGTGGCTTTTGTTATGTCTGTGCTTGGCTGGGCCCATAAGCCATCATTGTTGGAGCTGAAAAATCTGCATGCTTCGCAAGAGAGCTTACCAAAGCAGACGACTGGATGAACTATCTCAAGAGGAGATAGTGAGGTTCTTTATTCTGGGAAGAAGAAGAAGAGATTTGATAGGCAGAAGAAGACATATGTAGAAGATGTTCCATCAATTTCATCATAGCAGGAAAGGAGCAAGCCTCCTAAGAAGGATGAAGGAGAAATAAAGGACCAAGATATTATAAGTGCAATATGCTTAGTCGCATCAGGAAAGACTACATAGTTAATCATCTATCGGGGCACACTGTAGGAAAAGAAAAAACTGAATCCAGGAATGGTGAAGGTGGATAGGGGAATACTTTCATGGCAAATATGTCTGCAACAATTGTTCGTGTCATGGCCTTTGTCAACTTCAAGGATAATTGGATCGTTGACTCTGGGTGTGGACATCATCTTACCAGGGATAAGTCAAAGTTCTCTCATCTGAAGCCGTACTCAGAAAATGATGTTATTATTACCGTTGATGATACTATACATGTAGTAGAGAAGTAGGGTACAGTTTTTTTAGGCAGTGAAAAAGGGCCACTCACTTTGCCGAGTGTTTATCATATGTCAAGAATGAAGAAAAACATGTTCTCTCTAACCAATGTTGTAGACACTGGGTATCACATTCTGAGTGGCCTGATAGAAGTGAAATTTCTCCGAAATGTGTCATCGGTGAAAGCTGGCGTGACTCATACTGAAAGGAGGGTGGATGAATTATTTATGCTGTCAACAAGTTCTTATGTTGATAAGATGAGGGCCAACGAGGGCGTGGTTATTTGACATGAAAGGCTGAGACATGTAGGGATTGACAAGCTAAAGGCTACGACGGTAAGAGGTCTGGCGAAAGATCTGCCTAGTCTGTCATCCATTGGAGACAGACATGTATGTACGAGATTTCAGTATCGAAAGGCTTATCGCCTTCAATTTGACAAGTCACAGACCAGATGCAAAGTACCATTAGAATGCAACCATGGTGACCTGATGAGACCAACTATAACCCCCAGTCTTGGAGATAACTGATATATGTTGGTTTCGGTTGATGATTTCACCAAGTATACTTGGGTATACTTTGTAAAGGAGAAGTCAAGGCATTCCAAAAGTTTGTGGTGTTCATTGATCTCATAGAAGGCCGTCTCAGTCTGCGGATTAAGAAGTTGAGAATATATAATGGAGGGGAGTTCACTTTAAACGAGTTCTTCAACTTTTGTAATAAGCACGGAATTCAGAGAGAGCTTACTTGTGCGCATACTCCACAACAGAATGGATTTGTAAAAAGGAAGATCGGTCATCTGACAAAGACACATAAATGTTGGCTTCACTTTAAAGGAATTCTCAGGGCATATTGAGCGGAGGGAAGACTTGTAAAGCCTATGTGATCAATTGGATATTGTTGAGCCCTAACAACATGACGTCTCCACATGAGCTCATTGATAACTTCTTAAAAGAAGTTATCTATTTTCATTTTCTTTGGCATAAATGGTGAAAAATATGTTTTAATGTGTATGAAAAGATGATAAAATTTACATTTAACCTTTGTTTGATTAATTTGACCATTTTCTAATGTTTTCTTGTCAGAATCTTCGAAAAAATTCAATCCGAAGAAGTAATGCTGAGCAGTTTTTCTGGCATGGGAAAATTGTTATAACAACTTATTTTAGTTGTTATAACAACACGCGGAATTTCAAATTTCGAATTTTTTAAAAAACTACAGCGGTTACAAAATGAAGGGAGACATCCCTTCAAATGGAGGCACAAAATTAAAGGGGAATTTTGGCCTGAAAAGGGGGAATTACTCATTCTTGGAAAGGAGAAAGAGAGGGACTTTGCTTTGGAGAAGGAGAAACTAGGGCAAATCTGGATCTTGGAGAAGAGTTACTTGGACGTGATTGGAGAGCATTTTCCAGCACTATTTTTCATTCTTACCATCATGTGTTGTAAGATCTTTCCTATTTTGTGGCGTTCTTCCGGTATCATGAACTAAAATCTCTGAGTCTTGTATGTTGGTAGTACCTTGTCCTGTTGTGTGATGTTATGATTTAATACTCTTTCATGTTTTCTTGAAAACTACTTTTACTGCATCTATTCTCTATTTTATGAGGAATGTTGGATTATATTTCTACTTCTAAATTGCGCTGTGAGATTCGAGAGAGGAGTTACGCTAATCTAGAGCTGAACACTTCATTTTACGCGGCGAGATTCGAGAGAAGAGTCGCGTAAATCTTTAACCAAGTTCTATTTTTATACTACGCAGCGAGATTCGAGAGAGGAGCGGCAAAAGTGTAGCATAGATCTCAGTATAATATAACAGAGAGAGAGATTTCCTCATCATATTAGCAACACTGATTTGTGAACTTTATGTATGTTTTTCTTACCTAAGTTAGAGATAACTATGGGGATTAGTGCAACAGATTTCTAAGATCGAGAGATAAAGATTTCCACTTTCAAATCGTTGCAAAGTAGCAATCAAGTGAAGCATAAAGAATCCATTTTAAACTCATCGCAATAGGCTTAAGAAACCAATTTACAAGACTATCTCTCTTTATCGATTAAAATACCTTTACATTTCGTTAGAGTTAAGTAATCGTATTAGTGTCACTTGCTTCATTTATTATCCAATATTCGCTATAATTAGTCTACTTGAATTTAAAGAAAAGGTCAAGCTAGTATTTGCAAGCATTAAATAAGTCATTTCCCTGATGGAACGATCTATACTCACTTTATATTACTTGAACCAGCACGTACACTTGCGTTATTTTATATATACGTTACCGGCGTATCACTCATATTTAAGAAGAAGCCTAAAGTAGGACACTTTTGGGTGTTTGGATCCACCTGCTATGTGCACGACTTAGACGCTCTCAAGATGAAGCTAGATGCGAAGGCGAGGAAGCTTGTCTTCCTTGGCTACGATGAGTGGAAGAAGGGCTTGAAGTGCACGGACCCTGAGACACGGAAGTTTGTGGTCTCCAAGGATGTGGTATTTGATGAATTGACGTCATACTAGGGTAGTTCATCTGTAGAACTACAGAAGAGCATGGTGGACGGAAGACATGATGAAGCTGCTCGGGATCTTCTTATAGAGCTTCATGTGACTGCAGGAGCTCCAGCTTCATCTAGCTCTTGGATAGATACTTTTGGTTTTAGAAGTAGGGGAAGCGTTGCTCTTAATGTGCCTGTGAGGAGAGCTAGATTAGAAGAAGCAACAAAAGGGTGATTTAGGTTCAAACTATATGGAGGTCAAAGGGGCCATTATTACACCAACTCGATATAGAGATAAGAACATGGTAAGGTTTGTCTCATGTTTCTTCGTAGATCCCTTAGATGTGTACGAGTCGTCTTTTTTTGAGAACAACATTAGGATTAAGGAGTGGAAATATATCATAGATGAGGAGATTACCACCCTTAGGAAGAACAAGACTTAGAATCTTGTGCCTAAGATTGATGACATAAAACATATGACCTTTAAGTGGGTGTACAAGCTCAAAAAGAAGGTTGACAACAACATCGAGCAGTATAAGGCTCGCCTTGTAGCTCGAGGGTTCTCGCTGCAGTACGAGGAAGAGTATGAATAAACATTTAATCTAACGGTCAAGATGACTTCAGTATAAGTGGTGATTGCTTTGGAGGCTTGCCAAGAGTGGAGGATTAAGCAACTTGATGTGAAAAATGCTTTTCTTTACATGGAGATTGACATGGATATCTTCATGGTTTAGCCACCTGGATATGTATCTGAAGAACATCCAGGACACATCTGTAACTGAAGAAGGCCCTCTATGGATTGTAGCAGGATCCTCAGGTGTGGTACATGAAGATCGTGGAATACCTCTAGTTCCGCGAATATTTTACTTTGGATTCTGATTCAAGCTTGTTTGTTAAGAAGAAGGGGAAGCTTCAAGTCTTGGTACTGTTGTATGTTGATGATATGATCATCATAGGGAACTCAGAAGAGGAGGTAGCTAGGCTCAGGTTGGAGCTGGCTATTAGATTCAAGATGAATGATCTTGGGGAGCTCCACCATTTTCTTGGTCTCGAGGTGGAGAAGAAAAAAAGTGGTGTGCTCGTTTCCCAAAAAGACTATGTGGAGCGGATCCTTAAATGATTTGATATGCGGGAATGGAAAAGCAGCTCTACTCCACTGGAACTTGGTCTTAAACTTTGATGTGATGAAGGAAAGTTTCTTCCAGATCCCTTGGTGTTCTGAGCTCTGGTTGAGAGTCTCATATACTTGACGATTACAAAGCTGCATATCGCTTATGTTGTGGGTTGTGTAAGTCAGTATAAGCAGTACCCGCAGAAGGCTCATCTGATAGTGGCAAAGAGCATTTTGAAGTACGTAAAATTCATCTCAAATATGAGCCTCTTTTATAATAGGGATACAAGCTTCAACTTGCACTGTTACACGGATGTTGATTATGGGGGAGATACCGACGATCAAAAGTCGACGTCTGGTTAAGTCTTCTTGTGCGGATCAACAGCTATTTCGTGGTGCAGTAAGAAGCAGGATTTAATGTCTTTCTCCACTACTAAAGCGGAATACAAGGCGCATGCCTTGGAATCTCAGGAAGTCATCTAGCTGCGGAGGTTGGTGGAGGAAGTCCATGAGGATATGCAACGTCTGACTCTGCTTTATAGTGATAACGAGAGTGCTCTCAAGCTGGTGACTAATCCAGTTTGTCACGCGAGGACAAAACATATTGAGATCGAGCATCACTTCGTTCGGGAGAAGGTGTTGTAGGGATCTCTGATGATGGATTATGTGCAGAGCCAAGATAACGTCGCAGACATCTTCACAAAGCCACTGTCGAAGGGACCGTTTATACGAATATAGGAACTACTTGAGCTGGTTTTCACTTCCCACTTCAAGGGGGGTGTGTTGAAAATATTGAAGTGGAAGTGGACGGTCTGAGGAGGGAAGACCGCGCAGACCTTAGAGTCCGTGCGGGTAGTACAGATAGCTTTGGCGACTAGCCAACTCTTCAGCTACTTCTCTTCTTGCGGTCTGACCAAGCACTTGTTCCTGGAGGACTGCCCGCTGCAATTAGGTGTTGACTAACAGTGGACAACACAGTCTAGTTCGAGAGATCGCGAAGATCACCAATACCGCGGTGGTTCTGTCGGTGTTGCGGTTATGTTGCAGTTATGTTGCAGTTGCACAGTTGTTCTTGGGTGGTTGAAGTTCAGACGGTCTGATGAGGTTAATTACATAACTGTGCGGACTGCGCGGTCAGGTATGGGAGACCAATAGATCGACGCTTATGTGCGGTTGAGGTTCAGATTGTATGGTTGTTTGGTTATCCTTTCAACTCCACACGAACTGATGGCGATGCCCACATAACTGTGTGGACTGATGGTTCTAACCGTGTGAGCAGTTTTGTACTTAACCGCATAGTCTGGTTTGGCAATCCGCATGTGGGCGGGCTGGTGCTGCTAGCTGCCACATCACTAACGATTATCCTATTCCTCAGGCAGTGACGGTATCCGCCTACCCGACTATAAATAGGAGTGCTAGCCCTGTTATAACTAACTGGAACTGTAAGAACTGAAGCTCGAGTTAAACTCCACATTTAAGGATTTTGTATCCAAGCGACAAAGAGTAGTAATCATTTATCGCTGTGTTTTGCAGATTACACGTCTAGTAGTTGGCTCTGACAGACATGTTAGAGGAGGCAGTGCGGATACCTGGTAGCTGTCGGCGGAGGTTAGCAACAGGCCGCGGTTAGGCGGCTAGGCGGTCTTCCTTGGAAGTTTAACCAGCTTTGTTTTTTCAGTTCGCCCTTGGCGGACTGAGTAGCAGTTTTGTTCTAATTCAAATTGTTCATGATGGACTTTTGTGGTCAGGCGGCCAAGAAGTGCAGACATGGTTATCTTCCTCAGCATTCAATAACCTAGCAGTTCGCTCAGCTAAAGTGCTGTCTCGGCGGATAGCCTGGGCAGATAGTCGATTTGGCGGTTACTGGATTCAGTCAGTCAATTTACTTCAGTATTTTGTTATTTCCATCGGGTGCAATGCGCAATCATGTCTCGCAATATATGTCTCGCACTGTAAAAGAGATCATTAATTCCATTGTGACTCTTGCTCTTCTACTGCTTTTGATTTATTTGGCTTGATTTGGTTGAGTGACCCTGCAACCTTCTCGGTTCATGAAATTTTTTACACACTGTGATTGAGAAGACAAAAATGCGTCAATATAAATTGAAAGAGAAGATTGCAATCGAGAATTATACAAGCGATTTGCATTGCATGATAAAATTGGTACTGCAATTTACATTGCAACAAAAATAACACTTGAGCCTTTATCCCACTGTAATGAGGCCGGCTATATGAATCCTTTGTCGCCATTGAACTCTATCTTTTGTCATAATCTCACTAATGCCTGAGTGCATCTTGTCTTTCCTTATAGTTTCATTCCAAGTCTTTATTGGTCTACCCCTACCTCGTTTAACATGCCTAGTGACTAGACTCTCACAATGCCCGAGGGTGTCTCTAATGGCCTCCTTTGTACGTATCCAAACCATCTTAGTTGAGATTCTCGCATCTTCTCTGCAGTAATTGGTGCAACTCCTTTCTTATCCGTGATACATTCATTCTGAATTTTTTCCAGTCTCGTCTGTCCTCACACCGACCTAAGCATTATCATCTCCGTATCTCTCATTTTTTGCTCATGTACACAATTCACTGCCCAACACTCTGAACCATATAGTATCACTGGTCTAATTGCAGTACGATAAACTTGCCTTAAAGTTTTAGTGATACTTTACGATCACATAAGATCTTTGACGCGCATCTACGCTTCAACCAACCCGCTTGAATTCTATGTGTCACATCTTTATCAATATCACTGTCTTTTTAAACTATCGATCCAAGATATTAAAAACACTCACCACTGAAAATATCTTAATCACCCAACTTAATAACAAAGTCATCTGTCCTTCTTGCACTGCTAAATTTAAGTTCCAAACACTCACTATGTTATTGCAATTTTCATTATGCTATAAAATTTGTAACGGTCTAATCGTGCGCTGGGAAAACATGCGTGCCCGGACAAAAAAGGCACGCCAGGAAAACAAGCGAAATGCCCGGCGAAAAAGCACGTAGGGTGAAAAACGCATGTTCAGACAAAAAAGGTGCATTTAAGCGAAAAAACGCACGCGCGGGCGAAAAACGCACTTTCAAGGGAAAAATGCGCTTCTGAGCGAAAAACACGCCCTTATGGGAGAAAAACAAGTCCCAAGTGAAATACGCGAGTCGGTGCAAAAAAATGTACGCTCAAGCAAATTAAAAACATGCTCCCAGACAAAAAATGCGCCCTCGGGCAAGAAACACGCCTGGGCAACATACACCTGGACGAAAAATACGCACCTTGGAAAAAGTGTGCATCTGACTTAAAAATGTGTGGTTAGGCTAAATACGCATGCTGATGCCAAATGTGCATGTTGGACGAAAAATTTGCACCCGACTAAAAAGATGCGCCCGTGTGAAAACCGCGCGTCCGGCAAAAAAACTTGTGCCCGAC
The DNA here is from genome assembly GCA_039583875.1 of Platanthera guangdongensis. Classification (NCBI taxonomy): domain Eukaryota; kingdom Viridiplantae; phylum Streptophyta; class Magnoliopsida; order Asparagales; family Orchidaceae; genus Platanthera; species Platanthera guangdongensis. The sequence goes on along the minus strand of CM077166.1, from coordinate 23,178,319 downwards.
GAAAACGCTCCCCTTGACAAGAACGTGTTTCAGGACGAAAATGATTGCCTCGTCAAAAAACATACGCACAATAGAATACGGGTCATGCCGAAAAACAGCCACCCACACAAAAATGCACGCTCAAGTGAAAAATATTGATTTTTGTTAACTTCCATTTCTGTAGAAAATTAAAGATTATTTCACAAACTGAGTATTTTTGTGGATGCCTCATAATTTATTAATATTGATTTGATTTTAAGAAGTATTTTCTAGTGTTTTAAAATTATATTGATGCGTTGAGAATCTTTGTAAGCTCCTGCTGGTTATGTCCAGAGTTGCATTCAAGCGAGTAACTTGTTGGGCAATGGGACGGAGGAGCACTGCAATATGCTCCCATGAGTTTGGACAAAAAGCTAGGTAATCATGAGAGACTGTTTGTTTAGCATGACAACGGTTATAACCGTCAGTGGTCTGCCATCAATAAAAAAAGATAATTATTATTCACAAATTATAAATGTTTATTCATATATTAAAATTTTCACGTTTATAAATATCTATTCGTAGATCATCATTAAATTTTAACAATCAAACGTATTCTTCTCATGAATAATGCCCGACAATGCAGAATCATAGTTCATAACCATCATGTTCAACCATGAGCCATTCACCGCCGCAACCACCGCACCAAATGGAGACAATAAAGCGTTCGGTGGCAATGGCCGGCAAATGTGATGGAGAACACGCAAATGCATACAGCCAATCCGTCGAATCCGAGCCGTCGAGTCATGGCTTCATGGCCGTTAATCCCACCCACTTTTTCATGACAATCATATCATCAACGACTAAAAGCAGCCCCGCCTCTCTAGCTATTTTCAATCGTATACAACGCACGACAAAAAATTATGTAGATAATCCGGACTAATTCTTCGCCGTGTGCTCAATCACCGTGATGGCCTGCCGGCCTTGACTAAAAGGAATTAATATTAATTAGACCCATCAATTTCGCCAGCCAGTTTATATATTCCCTCAGCCGCTTATGAACGTGTAAACTAATCAGCATAATTGCATTAGGTTGTTTACTTGTAAATAAATCAAATTATTATATTTTTGTATGAATCTTGTACTATATTCTATTAGGAATACGAGCGACAGCCACTAGATGTTACCGACAAAGACTTCATTTGGCGGGGTGGTGGGGCTTCCGCAGAAATCACCGCGCCGCTGGACTGCCGCCGCAGTTCCCGCGGCGAGGTTGCGGAGCCCCACCGTGGGATTTCCAAACCCCGCAGAAATCATTTTTTACCGAGCGTCTTTCGGAAGTTACGGAGATCAGCCGGGCGGAAATGGAATTTTTAGAGAATAGAAAGCTTGAAACTCGAAAATTGGCTAATCAAATCCTTAGTGTTCGCATGCAAGGGGGGACAACTTGGAAAACATTTGAAGCCGAATTGTCCTCATCCCCTCATATTATAGAAAATCGGGGTGCTGAGAAGAGAGATTCGAACGAAGAACGGAAATAAAAACACAACACAAACACAAAGATATACAGAGGTTCACCCAAAACCGGGCTACTCCTCTCTCCCCTTCTCCCATTCCTTCTTGTATTCACCAAACAAAATACAGATTACAAAGTTACAAGGATCAAAACCGATCCTACCTCGCACCTCTCTATTTGGACAAGAAACGAAAAGGAGCACCGCCGCCGGAAAACACCTCTCCAAGGGATCTCCAAAAGGCGCTTACAAAACTCCTCAGCCGAAACCGCTTAAGAAAAACGTAACCCTAAAATTCGGGTTAGACACCTATAAATAGGTCGGAAGTGTTCCCCAACGGTACTTTAGTCATCGGAGAGGGTCACGCTGCGACGTCTCTAAGCTCACGTGGGCTAATCCGGTGTGAGAAATAAGAGAGCCGGAAGTGTTCCCCAACTCCAACACATATGATGCCTTGTGTACTTGGAAAACATTTGAAGCCGCTATCCGCTATCCCCCGGAGGGAAATTTTTTGTCCGCCTATCCGATCTAAACGAGGTGGTGGAATCAATGAAAACCCAGAAATTAGTGGGGCCCATGGTTCTGTGCACTGTGGATCCCACAAATTTTTGCCTTTTCCTGCATTTTATTGATGGAGACCTTCTTCTAGGTCCAAGAGACAGACCTAATTATTTTCCCCTGAGGCAGCCTGTCTCTTGAACATAAAATAATGTTCAACGAGAATCTATTTTTAAAATAATGTGAGATACCTGATTCCGTCAAACAAACACTCACTATATCCATCACAACTCTAAGAAGACCCTTAAAGTACTAAAGATAAGAAGTGGAGAAATATATTTGTTCATTTTCATATCATTAAGGGGACAGTGTGGGCCCGTTGGGGGAGTTGGGAGAGAAGACTTTTGTGGGGACATTAATGTGAGGTTCAATTTCCTTCACATATAATAGTTTGGTGGAAACCAGATGAATAATTAAGCAATCTCTTGATTTGAAGTAGGATTTGAGCTTATCTCCCTCACTTGACTTCCAATAATAAATTAATGAAGAAGCTTTCTCAATATTGCTACACATAAGTAATCTCTATCTATCTCTTCTTCTTGTTGCGGTCTGCGACAGGGATTTCGATGGACCGGACTAGCTGGACCGTCTTAGTTTTTGGAACGGTCAGTTACACAAACAGTCACAGAAATAGATCACAGAAGAGAAGAGTCTTTTTACGTGGAAAACCCTATGAATATGGTGAAAAACCACGGTCGGAACTGTGTCGACAGGAACTCCACTAGATCAGTCGAGATTACAAAGTTTCTCTTGGAGAATCGAGTGCGACAGACCGCTGCTCGTTACAACTTGAGGAGGAGAGAGAGATACAGTGTTCGACTTGAGGGAGAATGCTTGCGCACTTCTGGACGAGCGGTGGAGGACGGCTGAGCTGGCACGATGGGAATCCGGCACACGGTGCACTCTGAACACTGGGGGTGGCGGACGATGGGCGATCAACTTCATTTGAACTCTGAATTGCACGGAGGAGGCGTCGAGCGGCCTTCGACTTGGAGGCGAGTCAGTTGGCCACGGGCTTTTCCTTGGCGGTGAGGACAATGACGGTTAGACCTGTCACTTTAAACCGAAAACTGAACCAGAACCCCAAAGAACCGAACCGTTCGCGAATTATTTTGTTTCCGGTTTGAATTTTGGAACCGTGAACATCAATGGTTCGGGTGTGGTTCTTTCATTTTATTATCCGGACTGGAACCGGAATCGGAACCGCAACACACAAGTATCAAGCGGTTGCAAGATTTTTAGACCCGATTCGAACCGGACCGAAGCAGAACCAAACCGCAACCCGTTTATTATTATAATTTATTATTATTAATAATTTTATTATATTGTTATTTTTTTATAATATATATATAATATCTATACTTACTAGTATGAGATAAACTGATGCAGTTTGATTCAATTCGCAATCGAACTAAAAGAGTTTGGTTTTGGACTGAACAAAATCGCATCATATCAAAACTGTGCAGTGTGATTTGACATTGGTGCTACTTGGAGTCAGTTTTTGCGGTACAGTTTCGATTTTTACACTATTATATAATATATTTTCAATTTTACTCATACATTTTCCTGAAATAATTAAAGTAACTTTTACTTATTGACGATGATTGAAATATCATGCCCTCTCGAAGAAAATGACGCAACACGGTTTTGTTGATTTTGCACCGCCAAAAAATGCACTGCAAACTATGTTGTTTTGCAACCAGCGAAGTCACTCTACCACCAAGCTATTTAGTACGGTTTAAAATCTGCGCGATTTAAGATCAGTGCGGTATGGTGCAATTTTGTGATTTCGGTTTTTAACTTTTAGTGCTACTTACTATATTACACAAAAAAGTAATCTCACTTGCAGTAATGCAAAATTCCTACGCCCGGGCCTTGGGCTTCGAAGTCCTTGCAAAAAAATTGAACGGATTTACATTTCCCCTCCGACTTTTTATTTTTGATTCCCCAAGTTATTTCACCAAATTTAGTTTTGGTTCTATTTGGAACGGATTGGAAGCGGACCAAACCGCATAGAACCGTACCGAACCATTAGTGGTCAGTTTAGTTTTGGTTCTTGTTAAATTGTAACCGGAATCGCTGACATGAGGGTTCTAAAAATTATTCTGGAACCGAAACCAGAACCGGAACTGGTCAAACCAAATAAGGTTTTGGTTCTAATTTAAAGAACCGTTACCTTAGAGGTTCAGTTCACGGTTTTGGTATAACCGAAACCGAACCGGAACCGTGACAGCTCTAATGACGGTAGACCTGTGAAGGGGGAGAGAAAACAAGAGAGAGAAAGCTAGAGAGAAAGATAGGAATTCCGGTAGAAATCCCGAAATTCGAAGTTAGTCAAATGAGAAGGATATGGGTCTATTTATAGGTTTGGAGAGGGGCAACCCGATAATTTCCCCCTGTAACTACCAACCGAGCTAATTGAATCCCTCCGTTTAAGGACCACGGATCACCATTTTTAGGAAAATACTGAGCCTACCCTTGGGTCCAAAATATACCCGCCCGACATCGGGAACGGCCCAACGGGCTACGGGGGTGGTTACGCGAGGTAACCACCCCTAACTGCTCACTTTGTGGGCGGTTATGGGCGGCGGCTGCCCCGTACAGGGGCGCCGGAGGGGGCGGCTGACCCCTTGTGGCCGGCCAAAGTCCCCGGTCGGCGATACACCAGCCGGCCAATGTGGGAGGCCGGCCCTAAGGGCCCTTCGAGGGCCCAAACGGCGGGTGGTCGGGGAGAGGAGGGGTGGCCGGCCTCTTAGGGGTCGGGGCCTCCCCGGCCGGTCTAGCCGCAGGCGACCGGGGGGAAGAGGTCGGTCGGCGCCTCCCGGCCAGCCGAGCAGTAGCGGCCTGAGAGAGGGAGGCCGGCCCCTTGGGGGCCGGCGCCTCCCCGGTTGGCCTCAGCGTAGGCAGCTTAGGGAAGAGTGGCGGCCGACCCCTTGGGGGTCGGCGCCTCCCCGGCCAGCCTCGCCGTAGGCGGCCGGGGAGAGGAAGGGCGGCCTGCGTCGCCGACTGGACGTAAGGAAGCCGGCGCGCGGGATCCCAAATGGCGGTTGGCAAACCCTAGCGCATGAGTTAGGATCCCGTGTGCAGGAGTTAAGATCCCGCGCGCACGGTGGTTACAATCTAGTGCGAGATGGTTATGTCGTGGATCGGGCGCGTGGATCGCGCGCAAAGCGGTTTAAACCGTATCCCTCCACTTCGTCAATGGGGGGAGTGGGTGTTTTGGTTACATGCAACCCGACTCGCCTATATATTGGGGACGACCCTATCACTTCTTATATATATATATATATATATATATATATATATATATATATATATATATATATATATATATATATATATATATATATAGCTCTAGATTAATTGATATGGTGACTAATGTTGATCATGCAAGCTATTAACCGTTGCTTCAAGGTGCAAATTTGGATCACCAACTTACATCTTTCCTTACTTCCCATTCTTGGACATTATTTCTACTATTTGCCCGCAGATTATTCATATTATGAAGCAAATCATTTTTTTGAGGTATTTATAATTATAATAATATTATTATTTTGAAAACATTTTTTCAAAACCTACCTTCAAGTTTCAGAAGGATCTCTTTGTTAGCTTCAAGACAAGAAAAATGAAATTTTACTTTAAGACAAATGTTATGTGAAATTAATTTTGAATATATGCAAATCAATTATTCGTGCAGATCAAAAAATTATATGTGCAATCCAATTTGTTATGTACAAATCAAAAAAAAAAATCAAAAAACTTATATTAATAGTACATTGAACCCTCAACAATAAAACAACATTTACACAAACTATAATACTAAACATGCACTGAATGTCAGAATGATTAATTCATCAATTCATATTTCATCTTCACTTAGATCCATGGAACATACAACAATCATTATCTTCCATGTGTCTCACTATCTTTCCATTGAAAAATGTAACCATAACTCTATTAAAATTGCAACTCTCAAACACAACAAGGAAGATTGGAAGAACTCGATTCACACCAAAGATACAAGATATTTACTCCTCCTTCGACCCTGCAAAAGTTCATCAAGATCACAACCGTATGCTTACCAAACATAAAAAATTCATTAAAAGGATGCTAATTACCAATCTTCTCTAAAAGACTTGGGCTTCATTTGTTTCAGCGGTGGAGGATCGATTCGGCGGGTGGAAATGGAGTGTTCGAAACAGAGGGGGAGCTAGGTGGTTGCTCCAAACGGAGCTTTTTGGGACGTTTCTCAAGGCGGGCGGGTGGAAACGGAGCAAACGCCGTCGGAGGTTCATTTGTTTACCCGCCTTCTGGCAACGTTTGCCCAAAACGGAGCACCGAAACGCCCAAACAAATAGAGCCTTACAAAAAGGCAAAATTACTCATTTAAGTTCCTATTAATTATTTTGGCACCTATTATTCATTAGCACATATTAACGAGATATAAATACTAAAGAAAATTACAAATTGAGTAAAAAATAAATTTTGTATCATTCTTCAGCAATGTCAAGCTGATACCTCCTCCAAGTAGAGATAATTGGAGATATTGAGCAGTCATCAGGCATCTTAAGTTGCACAAAATGATTTTCATGAATAAATCCCATGAATATTTTTCTTCGTGAAGGCGGTGGCGTTGAATGCAATGACAAGAATGTGAAAGACTAGAACATGTTAAAATGAACCAACGCAATATTGTAGCAAGATACAATGATTATTAGTCTCATATCCGACATTGTCATCCACTTATCTAAAGGTGTTGAAACAACCGAGCAATCAAGTGATTCTTGTAATTCTGTTTTTCTAAGTTTCCCAAAAATATTCTCATACAAATCGTTATGTTGATGTATTTCAAGTGAAATGTCAATACGAACTTTTAATCAATCATTCCACATATCTAATCCATTACTGATTACTCGGTAGCCGCAATGCACATCCCCATCAACATCGACAACATCAACGATATACTTTGATATTACCTATGATGCAAAGGGAATTGTTCTTCCACAGAGAAAGTATGCCCTGGATCGCCTCACACAGTCAGGGATACTGGGGTGCAAGTCTGTTGCAGTACCGATCGACCCAAAGTTTAAACTGAATGCTAAGGTAGGTGAACCAGTCAATCAGGAGATGTACTAGAAACTAGTGGGGAAGCTGATTTACTTGAGCCACACTCATCCTGACATTTCTTTTGTCGTGAGTGTGGTGAGTCGCTACATGTATGATCCTAGAAAGGTCCACATGGATAGTGTGTACCAGATTCTGATTGGGCTAGTTATGCAGACGATAGGATATCCACTTCGGGCTATTGCATATTCGTAGGTGGAAACCTGATCTCCTAGAGGAGCAAGATGTAGTCTGTGGTGTCTAGATCTGTAACGCCCCAAAAAGCCTAAAAAAGAAGAATTGAGAGCTAACACGCAGCGGTAGGGTTAGCGATAACGTTAGCCTTTGAATTAAATTGTCAGAGGGCTCGGGAATCTAGCGCGGGGTGGTAGTAAGCTAGCGCGTGGCACTACCACTCAACGCTTTAAAGCGTTGAGTGACTATCGCGGGGCGGGAGTATACTATCGTGTGGCGATAGCACTCAACGCCTTTGGCTAGGCGTTGAGTGCCTACCGCGCGGCGATAGTATTAGCACTTGCGGTAGCTTTGGCGATTTATTTGGCCAAGTTTTGGGGTTGTCTACCGCGCAACGTTATTCCTACCACGGAGCGGTAGCAGAGTAGTTATGACGTGTCCATGTGTCAACGCCCGATTCGAGTTTTGAGCGGTGGTGTCCTTAAGATGCTAAACGATTTAGGTGATGCACGGCAGTAACTTCTTACCATGCGGTGGTAGCGCTCGTAAACTGAATTTTGGAGCGAATCATGGCCATCCGCTGGTTTTTCTAAGGGATCCGACGGCAGGTGGTTACCCCTGCAGGTATATAGCCAAGAGTGTAGGTTTCCATCTCACTTTTCCTTTGAATCTTCTCTTTCTAACTGTTAGAGAGAAGGGAGAGCAAATAAGGAAGAAGAGGAAGGAGATCTCACCACCGTTGGAGTCCGGAAGCTCCGATTCGCAAGACGAGTACAGATCTGTGGAGGCAAGATCGTTGTGGTCGCATTCGTCCGTCTAGATCTTTGGCATGACACCGAAGAGAGCGCAAAGGGTAACGATTCTCTACTTGGACATTTGAAGTCCTGTTCCTTTTGTATAGGAAACCCTCTCCCGCGAGTGTGCGGTTAGCATGTGGTCTTCCTTCGGGAAGATATGTAGTATCCCCGTAGTTTTGCATTTAGAGTTCAGAATCGAAGTACGAACATAGATATGGTGTGTGAAACACATCCGGATAGGTTGGTCTGGATTGGTGATGTTTTCTTTATGCTTGTATTACCGGAGAAGACTCAGTGATGTTTGTTTTTCGGGTTTCTACGCAGTAGATTGCAGCAGAGAATCTTGGGGACTAACTCTAAGGAGCATCCGAAAAACTTAGTAGAATCGCATTTCTACCAGGTACCGCACGGCGGTAGTGCTACCGCCGGCGGTAGCTCCTTGAGAGCTTTATTTGAGGCCTATGTCGTGGAGACCTGGGGCCAGTATTGTGGGGCTGAGAGCTTTGAGAGCCCAGCTTGGTGGCCTGAGAGCCATCCGTAGAACATAATGTGGTTATGTAATGTCTGGAGAAATGGGAAGGGGGAGGCCGACCCGCGTCGTGGCTTTTTGAGCCCGGCGATGTGAGCAACGGGAAAGGGCTGAACCTACCCAGTAGCTATGTCGAGCGTCCGTGGGTAGTGTTACCTGTCGCTGCCATAGTTACAGGTCTTAGGACTTGCGCAGACCGTAAATACTACCAAAATGCCCATGTATGCTGTCGTCTTGTGAACAGTAGTAAGTCCCTGGCTTTTGTCCGGACACCGAGATTGTGCCCTGAGAGCACGGGGTGTGTGGCCATTCGTACCTACGCATGTGGTGAAGTGTGCTTAAATTGCACTTTCATAGCTATGTTTTGTTTTGCTAAAATATTGCAGGGAAGGAGCACCGCCGCCCCGAGTAAGGGGTGTGGTCGTTATAATTTGGTCAGTTTTAGCTGACCGTTACTTTGTTTTGCCATCGTTTGGTGGATTGTTATTATGCAGGAACATGTGAGCCAAGTGGCAAGTAGCGAGCTGAGGCCCTTGATGCTGTGCTGACCCTTGAAGGTCAAAGCGAAATGTTTTCCTTTACTATTTTGATGTGTGGCCGGCCTACGCGTCGAAGTCTGTAAAACACTTATTTTTTAAGTAAACAGTTGTAAGGTCATAAGACCAAGACTCATTGTGTATTTTTACTTTCATTCCTTTCGTAGACTATAGTGGACATTCATGTTTTGTTGTTGGGTTTTTCCAACTTATTTAAAAACTTTCGCTAGAATGCTCTGTGTTATGATTCAAAATTTTATTATAGTAATTTGGTATTAATATGTAACTTCACTGACTGTTCGTAAAATTTTCCGTGGGGCGCTGGCCGGACCTTCTGTTATATTCCATGTGACGGATGGGGGTGTTACAAGATCGATGGCAGAGGCAGAATATAGAGCCATGACTTTGGGGGTTGTTGAACTTCTGTGGCTGAAGGGAATGCAGATGGGGCTGAAATTAGATCGAGGAGATGGGATGAAGCTATGGTGTGACAGCTAGGCAGCCACTAGTATTGCAAATAATCCAATCTACCACGATAGAACCAAACATATCGAGATCAATGTGTTCTTCATAAAAGAGAAGTTAGATAGTGGACTACTGGAGCTTAGTCATGTCTCGACCAAAGATTAGGCCGCAGATTGCTTCACCAAGGATTTTAGCTCGAAGGTCATGATCAGGAACTGTGATAAGATGGGTTTAATAAATATCTTCTGCCCACCTTGAGAAGGAGTGTTGGTGTTTATTTATTGGCACTACAACATTGATTTTCATTCTTAATTATGATATTTTTCTACTTTGACTATGTTAGAGAGAACTAGGGAAATAAAAAATTATATAGATTTTTGAGATCGAGAAATAAAGATTTCTATTTTAAAATCATTGCAAGATAAAATAATTGAATGTTTTCATAAATCATCATTTTGAAAATATCTTCCGCCTGCCTTGAGGAGGAGTGTTTGGTGTTTATTTATTGGTGTGCTATTAACGTGATTGTATATACATATATATAATGAAGAGAGAAATACGAAGCTCTAGGAATTCTTTTCCACAATAACATTGATTTTCATTCCTTATGATATTTTTCTACTCCGCAAATGTTAGCGAGAACTAGGGGAATAAAAAATTATATGTATTTTCGAGATTGAGAGAAAGATTTCTATTTTAAAATCGTTGCAAGATAAAATAATTGAACGTTTTCATGAATCATCATTTTGAAGATTCATCTCAACGGACATAGGAAATCACAGGGCAATTTCTCCAAATTGATAAAAGTAATTCAACTATTAAATAGTTATTTAATTTTGTTAGTATTTTAAATCATTTTCAAAATTACCCTAATCATTAATTAAATTTTTTTGCTTGAATTTAAAGAAAATATTAAATTAATATTTGCAAGCATTAAATTAGTGACTTCCTTGTGGGAACGATCTTTACTCTCATTTTACTACTTGATTCGACACGTGTACTTGCGTATATTATATACATACGTTCAGGGACATATCAAACGTTACCTAAAACGATCACTTTCACTAAACGACCTCTAATTTGTATGAAACGGGTTGTGTTGCACTCATATGGATCATACAAGTCTAATATTGCTTTCCTGAGTTAAGTCTGAGCTTATTTGCTCAAAATAATAATTTTTTATTGTTGTGCCGAACAACGTGACCTAAAATAATCACTTTCACTAAATGATCTCAGATTTAAATGAAACGAATTGTGTTGCACTCTTATGGAAATATGAGTCAAATGATCTCGAATTTGGAGGACAAATTGTGTTCGTCCTTCGTGTTAAATGTGCCTGGTAGCACCCCGGCCACTTCAAAATCTCCTTTAGATCTTCGTGTTTGCCCAAAAAATTCTCTTGATGATCTGGAGACAAACCTCTCTCAATTGATTCAGAGTTGTGGCTTTGGAGGCAACAGAATTGATACGATAAAAGGAAATGAGTCATTATTTAAATAGATATCGAGAGCCACAGGTGGTCGCAAGTGAAGGCATACTCGGGCAGGCAGGGCGAACCCATGTTTGGACACACACGGGCACTTGCCCGAGTGTGTTTTCGCGAATTTTACCTAAAAAATAAATAGTGGTTATTATAATAACTGATGCCTAAAGTTTTATAGACAGCGGTTATTATAATAATCACTGTCTAAAGTTCTGTCTGACAGGCTATAGACAGAGGTTTTTATAATAACTGTTGTCTAAAGTTCTGCCTGGCATGCTAAAGACAGTAATTATTCTAATAATCGCTATCTAAAGTTCTGCATGACGGACTATAGACAGCGGTAATTATAATAACCGGTGTCTAAGATTTTGCCCGTCAGACTATAGACAACGTTTTTTATAATAACCACTGTCTAAAGTTCTGCATGACAGAATATAGATAGCGGTTATTATAATAAATGTTGTCTATTGCCTGCAATAGATTTTTTTATTAAGTTGTTTTCACGAAGTTTCTCGACGTTATTCCACTTTTGCTTTCTTCTTCTGCGATGGATGGGGGCTGGACTACGGCTTGTAAAGTTGCGGGCGTTCTTCATCCCAGTGTGCATAGTGCACTTGTGCAACATCTGACTGTTATTGACCAATTGTTTTTCTTCCCAATGATTTTTTTCTTACCAGTGAGTTCTTCTTCCGATTTTTATATTGTTGATTTGTTGACATTGTTGTTTTATATTAACTGTTCAGTGATATGTTCTTAAGATGTATTAAACCACTAAGGTATTTCATTTAGTATATTAAGTAATAAGGGTATTTCATTTAGTTTGTTCTAGTATTATTTCATTTAGAGTTTTTGAATTTAATTTGTACTATGTCAGAATTAATAAATTCGATGGAGAGTTTTTTTTGAAAGTGAGATCAAGTCAGAATTCTACTACTAGAGGTGCACAAGAGACACAAGATTCAGATAGTAAAATGATTCGAGTTGAGTTTAAGCTTGAGGACTTACCTTCGGATCCTGATTTGAAGCATCCCATAATCTCTTATGATGTAAATCTACATGACACTATATGAAAATATTATCTGTAGAATGGACCTTGTCAACCTTTTTTAGAGAGTTTCCCTCAAACTGAAATTGGAAAAAAAGCTCATCGGTTCAACAAAAAATGGTATAATTAATTCAAAGATTGGTTGGAATACAACACCAAAAAAGATGCAGTATTTTGTGTTTTTTGTTATGTCTTTCCTTAAAGAGGTTATGATCCAACTTTTATAAGTTGTGGATTCAGGTATTGGAAAGATAAGACTATACTTGAAAAACATGTCGGGAATCACACTACTGCTTACAATGGTGCAAAGAGAATATGCGAGAATTTAATGAACCTAAAGCAGAGTATCCCAATTATATTTGCAAGGCAAAAAAAAAACTCAAATCATATTGAATATCGTACTCGTTTGAATGCATCTATTGATTGTGTACGTTTTCTTTTATGACAAGGAATGCCTTTTTGTGGCCATGATGAGTCCAATAAGTCAAGCAACAAGGGAAATTTTATTGAACTTCTAGATTTCTTAGCTTCACATAACAATGATATTAAATCTATGGTCTTGAAAAATGCCCCAAATAATTGTCAGTTAACATCACCAAAAAATAAAAAAACTAGATTATTTCAGCAATTTCAAGTGCTACTAATGACATAATTATTAAGGATATTGGACATGAATGTTTTACAATCTTAGTTGATGAAGCTCGTGATATCTCAACTAAAGAGCAATGTCTATTGTTTTGAGATATGTAGACAAAAGAGATAAAATTATTGAAAGACTGTTTGGTTTTGTTCATATTTCTGATACTACAGCTTTGTCACTCAAACTTGCTATTGATAAAACAGTTACAAAATATAGCTTGAGTATTTCAAGGTTATGAGGACAGGATTATGATGAGAGGTGAATTTAATGGCTTAAGAGCATTGATAATGAAAAAGAATAGTTCAGATTTTTATATCCATTGTTTTGCCCACCAAGTGCAGTTAATATTAGTTGTCGTGGCAGAAGGATATTCTGAAGTTGCAGAATTTTTTTCATATGTTAATGTTACCAATGTATTGAATGTTGTTGGGAGCTCTTGCAAACGACGTGATTGTCTTAGAGCATTGAAAATTGAAAGAGTTGCTCATGAAATAAATTATGGGGAGTTAGCTAGATAGTGGGAGAGGACTCAATCAGCCCCTTGAAATTAAGAAGGCAGGTGATACACGATGAAGTTCACATTATGGCACTATTCAAAATTTCATTCGTATGTATTCATCTATTAGCAACATTCTTGAAATTATTGCATGTGAAGGAACTGATAGAAATCAAAGAGAAACAACAAATAGTCTTTGGAAAAATATGAGGACTTTTGATTTTATCTTTCTCTTGCATTTGATGAAACAGATTTTATCAAAGACACATGACTTATCACAGGTAATGCAAAAAAAAAGGATCATGACATCATCAACACAGTGAATTTTGTTAAAATTGCAAAACAAATGTTATTCAATATGAGAAGTGTTGATGTTCAGTGGGAGGCTTTCCTCATTGAAGTATCAACCATTTGTGTAAAACAAAATATTGATACACCAAACATGGATGACATATTTTATCCAGCAGGGAGATCAAGACGTACTGCACGGGACATTACAACTTATCATTACTTTTGGGTTGAGATTTTTAACACTGTGATTGATATGATATTGAATGAGTAAAGCGATCGATTTAATGAAGTAAATACTGAATTACTTCTATGTGTTACATGTCTTGATTCTAGTCACCAATTCATTTCTTTTGATAAAGAGAAGTTGATTCAACTTGCAAACTTTTATCCATGTGATTTTTCTCCATTAGATTTGCAGTTTCTTAACAGTCAGCTAGATACATATATATTTGATATGCGGTCTAATAAGACATTCTCACAAGTTAAAGGTATTAGTGGGCTTTTTGAGAAATTAGTGAAGGTTAAAAAAATATTGTTACCAGTTGATTTATCGAATGTTAAAGTTAGCTTGCTTACTATTTGTTGCGACTGCTAGTGTGAAAAGAATGTTTTTTGTTATGAAGATTATCAAGAGTCGTTTGAGAAACAGACTGAATGATGAATGAATGAATGATTGTCTAATCACATATATTAAGAAATATATTTTGGACAAAATCACTAATGAAAAAATTATTATTCGTTTTCAGAATATGCATCCCCAAAAAATTGTTTGCTTACATGTTAGTTTTTTTTTGAATTCATTATTATGCAATGTCTAATATCACTTTATATTGTTATAAATTGTAATGGATGTTAGCAATACTTATTAAAGTATTAAATTATTATTTTTGTCAATTTAATTTCTCTAATTTTTAATAAAATTTTATTAGTGTCTGTCATGCAAAAATCCTGAGTCCGCCACTACCAGGCACGTACTCGGGTATGATTTTCAAAAAAAAGAGAAAAGTGCAATAACTTCTCCTCCTTTCTCCATGGATCAATTCTAGTTCTTTGCTTGGACAAGGACAGTGCCTCTTCACAGAGCAGACATTCCTCTCTCTCCCTCTCTCTCTCTCTCTCTCTCCTCTCTCTCTCTCTACCCCTCTCCCCCTCTATCCCTCCCCTTCTCCCTCTGAGTTTCTTTTGGTTTGAAAATAATGCAAAAACTATTTATCTACTGATAAAAACAAAATATTTGAAATTGAATGATAAAACCGGTCACGTTTGAACGGTTATGCGGTCGTGCTTGGTTTGACTAGAGTTGAAACTTGGAGAGGGGGGGGGGGGGGGGGGGGGGGGGGCACAAACTATTCAAATTCTCCTCCTTAATTCTGTAATTGAAAGGTTAAAGATGATTTTGATTTATGATGATAGAAATGAAAAAAAAACTATTCAAAATTTAATTTTTGTTACTTAGTACCCGGATCGGACGAAAATCGTAGGTCTGCCACTGTCGGGAGCTAACGTCGACGTTAGAGTTAATGTGGGGCGTAAGCTATATTTAGTAAGCGGGTCACAGATCATGACAAATATGGAAGTCGTGCTTTTGCCAATTTCGGTCTTTCCATATACTACCGCCGGGCAGTAGTGTTAACGCTCCGCATTAGAACTTGCTAAATTTGGCTCAGCCCAAACTTCCTTTCTGGCTACAAAGTTTTGTTCCATCGAGGGATGAGTCAATGTTGATGCGATGTGTTTGCGTTTTTTGAGACATCGTATAATTTGGCGAGACTCATTTTGGTAATTTATGCTAAACGACGTCGGATTTGAACGAAACAAATTGCATTGCACTTGTACAGATCGTATGAGTCTAATTCAACTGACCGAAGTAAATTTGAAGTTCATTTACTAAAAAAGTGGTTTTGGGATGAAGTGTCGCATAACGTGATCTAAAATGATCATTTTCACTAAACGACCTCTAATTTGTATGGAGCGAGTTGTGTTGCACTCGTGTGGATCATACGAGTCTAATGCTGCTTTCTGGAGTCAATTCTGAGCTTATTTGCTCAAAATAACATTTCGGGGTTGTTGTGCCGAACAACGTGACCTAAAATAGTCACTTTCGCTAAATGATCTCGGATTTGAATGAAATGAATTGTGTTGCACTCTTATGGAACATACAAGTATAATGCAACCAACTGAAGTCAATTCTGAGCTCATTTTCCTAAAATAATATTTTTGAGTTGTGCGGAACAATAGTTACTTTCACTAAACTGACTTAGATCAATTCTGAGCTCATTTGCTCAGCAAATCGCGTTGAGGTCGTTATGTAGCTCGATCAAGATTCCATTATCTAATAAAATTATAATAATTCTTTACAATGTATTTATAATATCAAGATCGCATTACATGATATCAATTGACAAAAAAAAAGAATTATTAGATGGCTCCCATAGAGATTCCATTATCTGATATCAACTAACAACAACAACAAAAAGAACCATTTATAAAATGTAAACATTTACGTCAACCAACTTTAATGTGAAGCTTTTCTGAAGTTTGAAAGGACAACAAAGAGGCACTAACCAAAAAAAAAGAAACGAGTCCATAGAACTTCAAACCTTACATTATACTATAACAACTTAACTTCATTTGAGCCTAAATTATAACACACAACTAAATTATAACACAACCAGATGTGGCGATTGCTGTTTATGTAATTTATGCCATTCCATATAAGGAAAACTATCAAGACACTACACAAAGAAAAATCCCAACACTTCACACATAATTTGCTCCTGCACAACATCATATGTAGTTGCGCATCTCTTGTTAATACAAACTCTATCACAGTATCATTATGTTTCAAAAACATTGGAGTATGGCTCGAGCATTGAAGTTTACTAGATAAAGAATTTATTCGACATGCATGGCAGCCCCTTGTCGTAGATCCATGCGTGAAATAAATTAAGCTTATTGAGGGAAGCTCGCTAAAAATCAGCTAAAAATCATTTTTTGTTCGTGATATCGATAGATGGCGCAATCTATTTGAGTAACCATTCAACGTAACAAGTGCGTAAATCAATAGTTCAAACAACTCTCAAAATGGGGTATTTCATATTTGACTATCATTCATCAATATAGGATTTCACGAGAGAAAGATTATGTTAATTTTTTACACCAAATCATGATTGAGTTACAATTCTCCATAGATTTTGGGGTTCCTGTTGTCGCCGCAATAAGGATGCTGATCCAGCTATATTAGGTGGTCGCCGTCGAAATATTCAAAGCAAGATTTGGTGTCCGCCTCGCCGCTCAAAATCACCGATCATAACGACGTGAGGAGGAAAACGATCCAACTTGATTCTACACCTCCCTATTACGGTATTACTGAGTCTCTTACAGTTTGAGAAATTGTTGAAGATGGTGACCGGGCGGTCTGGCGGTCTGTCTTGGCGGGTTGAAGACCGCGCGGTCTGGCGGTTTGTCTCAGCCGGCTTGGAGATCGGGCGGTCTGGCGGTCTACCCTGGCAGTCTCTCTGTCTCTCTGATGGTAGCCGTGCGGTTAGCCCTTCTGTCTAACCGCGCGGCTTGTGCGGTTTCTTTTGTATAGTCCGCTTAGTCCTGTAAATTTTTAGTCTCACATCTCTTATTTGTATTCTCTCATCTCTTCTTCATTCTATATAAGGGAGGGCATACCTTTGTAATAAATACCTTTTTCAGATAATAAAGTTTCTGTTAAAACCTCTTCCGGTTTGTTTTAGCTCCACTTTCGGCTTGTTTTTTGTTCATTTCTAACATGGTATCAGAGGAAACGATCTTTTCCTCCTGATTCAGCTTCTTCTTCTGTTCGCGCGGGCTACCTTCTAGCCGCTCGACTTCTTTCCCTCTGCTTGATTCTCGTCTTCCCGCGACCTGTCTTCGCGGCTTGCCTTCTCTTTTGACCGCTGCCCTGTTCGTGCGGCTTGTTTCTCCTTGCTTCTCTTCTCGCTGCTACTCTTAGTCGCTGCGGCCTGTTTACTAGTCGCCTCGACCTGTTTCCTTCTACCCGCTCCAGCTTGCTTGTCGCCCCGGCCTCATCTTTAGCCGTGCGACTTGTTCTCCTCTGTTCGCCCGACTTTTTCAAGCCGTGCGACTTCTGTCCCTTTGCTTTGCTTCTTGGTAGCGGCCTTCCTTGCCGCACGACCTGTTTTCTGTTCGCCCGACTTGGTGCTCTTTTCTCTTCTTCGCTTCACTGTTCGGCTTCTTCCTCTTCTCGCGGCTTGTACTTATCGTCGCGGTTTGCTCCTCTCTTACTTCCATGGCTTTCCCCTCCTCTAGTCTGTCCGCCTCGGTGGTCACCTCTTCTGGTAGTGCTCACGTTGTTACCCGCGGAAGATGGCTAATCGACTCTGGTGCGACAAATCATATGACAGGCAATCCTCAATGTTTCTCTCTTCTTGAAACACATGCTCCATTGCCCCCGGTCATTGTTGCGGATGGATCTCCCTCACCGGTCCATGGGACGGGCATGGTTCAAGTCACTCCATCTCTGTGCCTGGCTGATACCCTCTATGTGCCCAAGTTTCCGTGCAATTTACTATCGGTTACTTCTTTATGCAAGCAACTACGGTGTTCTGTCTTATTCACCCCTACCTCTTGTGCTTTTCAGGATCCGGACTCCCAACGGACGATTGCTACCGGGACTGAGAGTGGTGGCCTCTACTTCCTCGACAATGTCTCTGCTTTATCCGCCTTCTCCTCCTCATCTACAGATCTTCTCCATTGGCATCTTCGTCTTGGACATGCTCCTCCCAAAATTCTACGCCAGCTCCTGCCGCACCTCCCTCCTCATCCTCCTCCTCTAAACTGTGATGCATGTCAACTTGGCAAACATCATTGCTCATCCTTCCCACCAACGCAAAGTCGGGGCTCTTCCCGTCCGTTCGACCTCGTTCACTCTGACATATGGGGTCCCGCTCCTAACCTCACCATCGGTCGGGGTAGTTCCTATTTTATCACCTTCATTGATGATTTCTCTCGGTGTACGTGGGTGTATCTTCTCAAAGATCGCTCCGAGCTGTTCTCTGTTTGGACCTCATTTTATTCTATGGTTAAGACTCAGTTTGATACGTCTATTAAGATCCTTCGTTCTGACAATGCTAAGGAATATCTTAGCCAAGACTTCTCCTCTTTTTGTCTTCACCATGGTGTTATTCGTCAAACAAGCTGTGTCTACACCTCACAACAAAATGGGGTGGTGGAGCGCAAAAACCGTCACCTCCTTGATGTCGCTCGCACTATGATGACTCAAATGCATGTTCCTCGCTCCTATTGGGGCTATGCTGTCCTCCTCTCCTGCTATCTCATCAATCGTCTTCCCTCTACAGTTCTCCACGGTGCTACCCCCTTCTCCATTCTTTATCCGGACAAGGATCCCTTTCCTCTTCCTCTGCACATCTTTGGGTGCACTGCCTTTGTGCACTCTCCCGCTGCCACCCGTGATAAACTCTCACCACGTGCCACTAAATGTGTCTTTCTGGGATACTCTCCCACTCAGAAAGGTTATTGTTGTTTTGACCCCGTTACCCGCAAGCAATTTGTCTCTGCGGATGTCACCTTCTTTGCCAATGCATCTTACTTCTCTCCCGCTTCCTCCTTTCCTCCTCCTGATCCTACTTTTCCTCCCAACCCATCCCTTCCCTCTACTCCCACTGATGTTCCGCCATCTCCACCCTCTCCACCCTCTTCCCCATCACCATCATCTCCACCCTCTACTTCGCTTTCTCCCTCCACTCCGCTGCCATCTCTCTCTACTCCCGGGCCAGCTCTCTCCACCACGGATACTCCGGATACTGAGGCACCTGCTGACCTGGATCTCCCTATTGCTCTTCGCAAAGGGGTTCGGGTATGTACCCAACACCTGCTTGCTGCAGTTGTTTCCTACGATCGTCTTACCCCTTCTCGCCGAGCTTTTGCACTGGCTATCTCGGCCACTGCCACCCCTCGTTCCTACCAGGAGGCCCTTACTATTCCTCATTGGAAAGATGTCATGGATGAAGAGATTGCTACTCTAACTGAACGGGGTACCTGGACCCTTGTTCCTCCTCCTTTCGGCACGGATGTTGTTGGTTGTCGATGGGTCTTCGTGGTGAAGTTTCTCCCGGATGGCAGTGTGGATCGTTATAAGGCTCGCCTGGTTGCCAAGGGTTTTACCCAAACTTATGGCGTAGATTACTTTGACACTTTCTCTCCAGTGGCTCGTCTCAGCACTATTAGGGTTCTTCTCTCTGTGGCTGTCAACAGGGATTGGCCCATCTCGCAGCTCGATGTTAAGAATGCCTTCCTCTATGGTGATCTGCAGGAAGATGTTTACATGGAGCAACCTCCTGGGTATGTTGCTCAGGGGGAGACACGGGTATGCCGGCTAAAGAAGGCTATCTATGACCTCAAACAGAGTCCTCGTGCCTGGTTTGACAAGTTCAGTGGCATTGTTGCGGCCATTGGTTTTACAAGAAGCTCAGCAGATCACTCCTTGTTTGTTCGGAAAACCACCTATGGTCTGGTTGTTCTTGCGGTTTATGTTGATGACATTCTTCTTACTGGCGATGACCAGGATGGGGTATTGATGACCAAGAAACACCTTCGTCAACATCTGGTCACAAATGATATGGGCTCCCCGAAATACTTTCTGGGGATTGAAATCTCTAGAAAGCCCAACTCCATGGTCCTTTCCCAACGGAAGTATGCTCTTGATCTTTTGAAGGAGGCAGGACTTACTGGTGCTAAACCTGCACGTTGTCATATGGCTGTTGGAGAAGACAAAACTTGAACAGATGACTCGCCTCTTCTCTCCGATCTTACGAGATACCGGCGTCTGGTGGGCAAACTCATATATCTCACGGTAACCAGACCCGACATCTCTTATGCTGTTGGCAAGGTGAGCCAGTTCATGCAAGCTCCGAGGGAGTGTCATCTACAATCTGCTCTGAGAATATTAGAGTATATTAAAGCTGCTCCAGGAAAAGGACTCCTATTTCAGAAGAATGGTCACCTAAGGGTTGAAGCTTACTCTGATTCAAGCTATGCGGATGACAAAGGGGACCGCAAATCGACATCAGGTTTCTGCACATTTGTTGGAGGCAATCTTGTGAGTTGGAAGAGCAAGAAACAGTCTGTAGTTTCCAGGTCTAGTGCAGAGGCGGAATATCGCAGCATGGCATCGACTACATGTGAGTTGAAGTGGTTGCGGGCTCTCATGCTTGACTTAGGAGAGGTTTACAACTATCCTCTTCCTATGTTCTGTGACAATAAGGCCGCGATATACATTTCCAAAAATCCGGTCTTTCATGAGAGAACAAAATACATAGAAGTCGACTGTCATTTTATTCGGGAAGAAATATTGAAGAAACAGATTTGCACTCCATTTGTCACTTCCGACAACGAGTTGGCAGATGTCTTCATCAAGCCGGTGTCCGCTTCCTTTTTCCACATCTACGACAAGCTGGGCATGATCGATATATATGCTCCAGCTTGAGGGGGAGTGTTGAAGATGGTGACCGGACGGTCTGGCGGTCTGTCTTGGCGGGTTGAAGACCGCGCGGTCTGGCGGTTTGTCTCAGCCGGCTTGGAGATCGGGCGGTCTGACGGTCTACCCTGGCAGTCTCTCTTTCTCTCTGATGGTAGCCGTGCGGTTAGCCCTTCTGTCTAACCGCGCGGCTTGTGCGGTTTGTTTTGTATAGTCCGCTTAGTCCTGTAAATTTTTAGTCTTACATCTCTTATTTGTATTCTCTCATCTCTCCTCCATTCTATATAAGGGAGGGCATACCTTTGTAATAGATACCTTTTTCAGATAATAAAGTTTCTGTTAAAACCTCTTCCGGTTTGTTTTAGCTCCGCTTTCGGCTTGTTTTTTGTTCATTTCTAACATCCATGTGGAAACCACCCGTCACCACACATCTTCCCAAAACCCCGAGGTTATGGTAAGGGGGGACGGGGGTACATGAACACAAAGGATCGCCTACTACAGGCGATGTGGGACTAACCCCAACCACAGGACCGCGGGGATATTCCGCCACACAAGGGGGCCCACCGGGGTCAACACCCAGACCTGGAACGCAATGGGGAAAGCCCAAACATGCGGTCCCACACACACGTGTCCTGCTGGCTAATATAATCTCAACACATCCCCGCAGCAGGACAACCTCGCTTTGATACCATGTGGAAATCACCCGTCACCACACATCTTCCCAAAACCCCGAGGTTATGGTAAGGGGGGACGGGGGTACATGAACACAAAGGATCGCCTACTACAGGCGATGTGGGACTAACCCCAACCACACGACCGCGGGGATATTCCTCCACACAAGGGGGCCCACCGGGGTCAACACCCAGACCTGGAACGCGATGGGGAAAGCCCAAACATGCGGTCTCACACACACGTGTCCTGCTGGCTAATATAATCTCAACAGAAATCAAGAATAGAGAGGGAGAAATATTGCTATCATTCTCAAAAGTTATATTAATTACAATGGGCTCGCTCCTTTAAATAGGAGGAAGGGCCAAACAAGGATGGACCGTAAAGAGGTCCAAAATAGAAACAAGAAGATAAAAATGGTAACCAAGGTAAAGGTCGAAACTAAGAAATAAATAAAATATTGAATTGGTAAGAAGTAAACGGTAATAGCCCCCCTCAAGGTGGACTATGGATATTCCATAGGCCGAACTTGGAAAATAGAATGTGAAAGGAGGAAGGATGCAAGGCCTTTGTAAAGAAGTCGACAAGTTGAGCTGAAGAGGGCACCGCCAGTAATCGAATAAGTCCCTGTGTAATCTTTTCGCGTACAACATGACAGTCCAAATCTATTTGTTTAGTCCTCTCATGAAATGTTGGATTGTGGGAAAAGTAGATTGCTGATGTGCTGTCACAGTAGACATTTGCAGGTGTCGAAGAAGTAACACCCAAATCTATCAAGAGATAACAAACCCATTGAAGTTCACATGTAAGAGAGGCTAGATCACGATATTCAACCTCACATGATGAGCGTGAAACAATGATCCGTTTCTTAGATTTCCAGGAGACAAGGGAGGTGCCAATGAAAACACAATACCCGGTAACGGATCGTCTAGAATCAACACAACAAGCCAAGTCAGAATCTGCGAAACCAGAGACATTCAATTGGGAGCTAGGAACTAGAGAAAAACAAGCCAGCTGCAAGTGCCCCTTTGAGGTACTGGAGAACCCGGACAGCTGCGACATAATGCGCTTGCAATGGATTGGAGATAAACTGACTAAGTTGTTGAACAACAAAACAAATATCTGGACGGTAGTGGTGAGATACAAAAGTCTTCCAACCATCCGACGGTATGAAGATGGGTCAGGGTAATGTGTTCCCTGAGAGGCCTGGAGCTTGAGAGCAGGATCCATAGGAGTAGAAGAAGGTTTGGCACCCAGCAGTCCACTGTCAGTAATTAATTCTAAGGCATATTTTGTTGATTAACGATGATGCCTTCTGAGGACCTGGAAATTTCAAGTCCCAGGAAATAGCGTAGTTTGCCCAAATCTTTGATTTTGAATAGCTGATGCATGAATTTTTTGACTTTTTGAAACTCAGTGCTACAATTCCCAGCTAGGATTATGTCATCCACATATACTAGTATGACTGTGAAAGTAAATGCAATAATCTTTAAGAAGAGGGAATGATCGGCCGCAGATTGACGATATCCAAGTGAAATCAAAACAACGGAGAACTTGGAGTACCAATTTTTACTAGCTTGCTTAAGTCCGTAAAGTGACTGTAGCAGTTTGCAAACGGGCTTGACTGTGGAGGTTTGATATTCTGGAGTGTCTGTGGAGAATTGATATCCTGGAGGAAGGTCCATGTAAACTTCTTCATGAAGGTCCCCATGCAAAAATGCATTTGTTGAAGCCAAAAATGGCCTCTGTGGAGTTTGGGGTCCCTACAAAGGGGTGACCTCACACCTACTACACCCGGAGGAACGTCACGGACCAAAGATCAAGAAGCTAGAAACAGATCATCGGCTCTAGCGCGGAGGTCCCACCTCACACCCGGAAGGCTACCTGAGCACTTCCCCTCCCTAGCCAATGCCTGAGCTAAGGTGCCTTGGAGGAGCTCTCTCTACTCTATTCAAATTCTCCTCCTTAATTCTCTAATTGAAAGGTTAAAGATGATTTTGATTTATGATGATAGAAATGAAAAAAAAAACTATTCAAAATTTAATTTTTGTTACTTAGTACCCAGATCAGACGAAAATCGTAGGTCTGCCACTGTCGGGAGCTATCGTCGACGTTAGAGTTAATGTGGGGCGTTAGCTATATTTAGTAAGCGGCTCACGGATCATGATAAATATGGAAGTTGTGCTTTTGCCAATTTCGGTCTTTCCATATACTACCGCCGAGCAGTAGTGTTAACGCTCCGCATTAGAACTTGCTAAATTTGGCTCAGCCCAAACTTCCTTTCTTGCAACAAAGTTTTGTTCCATCGAGGGATGAGTCAATGTTGATGCGATGTGTTTACGCTTTTTGAGACATCGTATATTTCGCGAGACTCATTTTGGTAATTTATACTAAACAACGTCGGATTTGAACGAAACAAATTGCATTGCACTTGTACAGATCGTATGAGTCTAATTCAACTGACCGAAGTAAATTTGAAGTTCATTTACTAAAAAAGTGGTTTTGGGGTGAAGTGTCGCATAACGTGATCTAAAATGATCATTTTCACTAAACGACCTCTAATTTGTATGAAGCGAGTTGTGTTGCACTTGTGTGGATCATACGAGTCTAATGCTGCTTTCTGGAGTCAATTCTGAGCTTATTTGCTCAAAATAACATTTCGGGGTTGTGCCGAACAACGTGACCTAAAATAGTCACTTTCGCTAAATGATCTCGGATTTGAATGAAATGAATTGTGTTGCACTCTTATGGAACATACAAGTATAATGCAACCAACTGAAGTCAATTCTGAGCTCATTTTCCTAAAATAATATTTTTGAGTTGTGCGGAACAACGCGACCTAAAATAGTCACTTTCACTAAACTGACTTAGATCAATTCTGAGCTCATTTGCTCAGCAAATCGCGTTGAGGTCGTTATGTAGCTCGATCAAGATTCCATTATCTAATAAAATTATAATAATTCTTTACAATGTAATTATAATATCAAGATTGCATTACATGATATCAATTGACAAAAAGAAAGAATTATTAGATGGCTCCCATAGAGATTCCATTATCTGATATCAACTAACAACAACAACAAAAAGAACCATTTATAAAATGTAAACATTTACGTCAACCAACTTTAATGTGAAGCTTTTCTGAGTTTGAAAGGACAACAAAGAGGCACTAACCAAATAAAAAGAAACGAGTCCATAGAACTTCAAACCTTACATTATACTATAACAACTTAACTTCATTTGAGCCTAAATTATAACACACAACTAAATTATAACACAACCAGATGTGAGATGTGGCCATTGCTGATTTATGTAATTTATGCAAATCCATGTAAGGAAAACTATCAAGACACTACACAAAGAAAAATCCCAACACTTC
This sequence comes from Platanthera guangdongensis, assembly GCA_039583875.1. Taxonomy (NCBI): domain Eukaryota; kingdom Viridiplantae; phylum Streptophyta; class Magnoliopsida; order Asparagales; family Orchidaceae; genus Platanthera; species Platanthera guangdongensis. The sequence continues at coordinate 23,153,175 of CM077166.1, read as the reverse complement.
ACACATAATTTGCTCCTGCACAACATCATATGTAGTTGCGCATCTCTTGTTAATACAAACTCTATCACAGTATCATTATGTTTCAAAAACATTGGAGTATGGCTCGAGCATTGAAGTTTACTAGATAAAGAATTTATTCGACATGCATGGCAGCCCCTTGTCGTAGATCCATGCGTGAAATAAATTAAGCTTATTGAGGGAAGCTCGCTAAAAATCAGCTAAAAATTATTTTTTGTTCGTGATATCGATAGATGGCGCAATCTATTTGAGTAACCATTCAACGTAACAAGTGCGTAAATCAATAGTTCAAACAACTCTCAAAATGGGGTATTTCATATTTGACTATCATTCATCAATATAGGATTTCACGAGAGAGATTATGTTAATTTTTTACACCAAATCATGATTGAGTTACAATTCTCCATAGATTTTGGGGTTCCTGTTGTCGCCGCAATAAGGATGCTGATCCAGCTATATTAGGGGGTTGCCGTCGAAATATTCAAAGCAAGATTTGGTGTCCGCCTCGCCGCTCAAAATCACCGATCTACGTGAGGAGGAAAACGATCCAGCTTGAGTCGGTCAGAATGACTTGATGAGGAATCAAAAACCTTAAAAACCAAAACAAAACTTCCAACTCCAACTGCCTAATTTATTAATATCGACGGTTTACAACGTGTAATTTTGAACTGGCAGTTTGTATGAAAATCGGCCAAATTTCTAGTTAATCAGTCCAACCGTCCTGTACTTCCGTTAACCGGTTCTGGGCCGGGTTTTCAACTGGAGCGGTTTTAACAATGACGATTGTTAGCCGCACCTCTCGTATGGCTATTCGCACCCCATTTTGTTTTAAATTTTTTTTTCTAAAACTTTACTCGCACCCCATCTCTCCCATTTCGCGAAAGTCACGCCCCATCTTCCTCTTCGCCAAGCTGCTCATGTCTCCAACATCTTTCTCGCGTCATCATACTCTATTAGCCGTCTCACGCACACCATTAGGGGATATTTTCGGGTGCGTTAAAAAAATATCGCGGTGCGACAAGAAAAAAACGGGATGCGGTGATATTTTCGGATTGCGATTAACAATAAGATACGTATATGCAAAACCAAATTGCGGCTAACAATCGCCTTAACAATTTGATCAGAGGGCGAAAAACTGGTCGGCGGTTCGATCCGGTCCAATCTTAAAAACGTTTGCGGCTTAGCGCCACATCTCTGTGACTACAGATTCATGTGTAATAATAGTCTAGGTTTAAGATCAACCGAACGGCTCCTCCAGTCTCCATCCTTCACAGTCGCCCTTCGTTTCTGGTCTTCTCTGCCTCCGGCCTCCGTCTACCTGCGGCCTCCGGCCTCCGTCTACCTGCGGCCTCCGTCTGCCTCTGGCCTCCTTTCTTCTCCGTTAATGATTCATGTGATTGTGCCGCGGAGCCGCCTCTTATAAATCCCCTCTCTCTCTCGAGACATTTCGACGTTTAGGATGAAGAAAAGGAGGAGAGGGAATTGGATTGGAAGAACCGAAGAAGGTGAAGCAGTAGCGTTTTGCTTCCTTTGCTCTCATACTTTTGGCTTCCTTTTGTTTCTCCTTCTCACTCCTCAGTCGGAGGAATCTCAAAGCAGCAGCCCGACGATGCTCCTGGTGAAGCTCTGCCTTTCCTCCATACCCCAATATCTATGGAATCCATGCTCGTGAATTAAGAATTTAGCTTTATTTATATCTATCCGGGAAATGGTAGGCACTGGGTGCCGTTTCATCCCCATTCCTTTCAATCTCTTCCCCATTCCCTTCAGGCTACGTTGTCTCCATCGTCATCTAGGGTTTGCTTGCCATTGCCCCTTGGATTCCGACTCGTCAAACTCCGACGAGCTTGATCTTGAGCTCGAGCACGATTTCCCTTTTCATCTCCCGGAGAACATGTTCTCTCCAATCGTCAGCCGTACCGGCCATCCCACTCATCAATCTAACACTGGAAATTACTCCATCAAGATGAAGTATCCTTTGGATCGAAAATGGCGCCACGAAGAGAATTTGATGAAAAAGATAACATCAGCTCTTTCAAAGCAAGGGTGGGATCTAAGCTTCCATACTTCTTTGGGCATCAACTCTGATTCCTGGTGTCTTCCCCGTATGCTGAATGATTTGTTCGATGAGTACCTGGATTCCTCTCTCGTGTATTTCTTGTTCAGGATGTGGCTGAGGTATGGTGATAAATTGGAGCACAAGTTGCAAATCTACTGCGTAATGATACACATAGCGGTTTCAGGTAATATGAACCATATTGCCATGAAACTTCTCCGTGAGATTGTTAATAGTATAGACACGGTTGAAGGCGGGCCTGATTTCGTCTTCCATGCTTTGTGGCAGGCCAGGAGAAATGGGGGTGAGTTGGAAACTGTATATAGTATGCTTGTTATTTGTTTTGCAGAGCAGGGAATGCTGGATATGGCTACCAGACTGATGTCAACGATGGAAGACTTTGGTTTTTATCCAAGCAATGGTGTTTATGTTGCCATTTCTTTCTTGTTGAAGTCACAGTTCACCAACAAAGTTGAATCTGATAGAGATTTCTTTATGCAACTTCAGAGCTGTGGTTCTCGGTTGGTTGGATTGACTCTAAGCTTATTTATTCGCGAATTTTGCGCTCGAGGTTGCTTAGTTTCCGCTTCCAAGTTACTTTATGACATGCCAACTCTTGGCGGCAAGCCTGATACAATTGCATTCACAATTCTTATAGATGCATTTTGCAAAAGGGGATGTTTGAAGGAAGCAACTTTATTGTTGTTTAAGATGATTCAGATGGGTTTATGTATAGATTCTACTTTAATTTCTTCTCTTGTTCATGGTTATTGTAAGGTTGGGCGGTCGGATACTGCGATGTCCCTACTGAACTTTTCGGGTTGTGTGCTAGACGCATTCATGTATAATAGCTTTATTTTTGCATTCTGTCAAAATGGAGATGTTGAATGCGCTCATGCGCTTTTGAACGTGATGATTGAGTCTGATGTTGTGCCCGATTCTATCAATTATACCACTGTCATCAAAGGCTATTGTGGATTATACCGAATGAATTATGCTTTGAAGATTTTTGCTCAAATGCATAGAAGAGGTATCGAGCCAACCATTGTAACTTATGCAGTTTTGATTGAGGGCCATTGCAAGCATGATGATGTTCAAGGGGCAGAATTTGTCTTTAATTCACTGGAAAGAGATGGTTTGCATGCTGATGTAGCTACATACAACACATTGATCAATGTGTACAGCAAGAAGGGACATATGCACAAAGCATATGGGGTGGTGGATATGATGAAGAAGGCTGGGGTTTCTCCAGATTCTGTGACATACAATGTGATACTGCATGGCCTTCTCAAGAGAGGATTTGCTGTTAAAACAATTTTTGGTGAGCTTGTCAGAAGAGGGTATTCTCCCGATGAGGTTTATTCTTCCGATAAGATCGCTTGCACAAATATTATTCATGGATATTCTAAAGAAGGGAGGTTGGAAGAGGCATATCTAATATGGTGTAGTATGAGCAAGACAGGGATGTCACCTGATGTTGTTACCTGCAGTGCTTTGTTAAATGGATTTTGCAAAATGCATCGAATGGAGGATGCTGAAGTTCTATTCCACAAGATGTTAGATTTCGGTTTAGAGCCTGATTTGATCTTGTACAATACTCTAGTGCGTGGATTTTGTAAGGTTGGTGATGTTAGTAAGGCTCGCCAATTATTGATCATGATGAAGGCCAGTGGCATATTTCCAAATGATATTACACGTTGTGCTCTAGCTATTGGCCTTGGGAAAGTTGGGGCTGAGGATGCTCAAAAAAGCGCAAAAAATTTAATACAAAAGATATTTTCAACGGAATGATGTTATTTGTGAGTTGTTGTCATGTAAGTATTTCAAATATTTGAAATATTCAGCTGTAGATTTACCTTCTGATATGTCAAATATCTTTTCATGCTGTGGATTTTGTAGATGACAAATCCCAGCTGATTATCACAAGGATGACAACATGGATCCGGAGAATCTGTAATATGGAGAGCTGGCGCTGAGGAGAAATGACATAGCCAAACTAGGTATGTTTTGCACTTCATTTTCCTTTAACTATAAATATTTTTCCATGCAGTTATATAAGTTACTTGTGTTAATTGAACTTTGCACTTATTGTTAAGTCTTAAATCTATCTCTATGATATTTACGCTCATTAATAGTAACAAATCTATGAAGTTATATTTCATAAGCATTGTAAAGATGGTCATGAACTTCGATTGGTGTGCACACATAAATTGCTGCTTAGGAGCTATATTTGTCTCAGGTAATTGTAGGATCCTCATGGAGATGAATAGAGTCTGTAAACATGTTCAACTTTTTTTTTTCAATTTACTGTATTTTATTTTATGTTTTTGGCCAATGGAATGTTCAAACAATCCAAGACTTTAATTCCATTGACCTAGGTTAGGTTTCCTTTAAGTATGTTAATGTGGACTGGCTGAAGCATTGCTAAACACTCGGTCATACCTTTGTTGCTGATATTCTCCTTGGGCGCCGAATCCTCGCAATTTTCATCTCTGCTACTACAACCGCTGCAACCCCCTCTTGCATCCCCTACAATCACCCCCGCCTATTCCTCACTCTACAACCAACTCCATCCTCTGCAATTGACGCTTCTTTCCCGCCATGTAACTGATGTATCTCTCAATCCCTACTGTCGCTGCACATGCTAGCCCTACAATTGACGCCACACCTACTTCCTACATCCGCCTCACTTGCTCTACAACCTCCACATTTTCTATCCCAATGTTGTCAGGATCGCGATCCGGATCGTAGGATCGTACGATCCTACGATCCCGATTCTATATTTCGATCCGGATCTGAACCCGGATCGAAATCAAGTTAGGCTCACGCGGGATCGCGATCCGGATCGTGGAATCGCTGGAATCGCGATCCTAAACACGATTCCACGATCCCACGGAACCCTTAAAACAGCCCGCGGATCATTTCGAAACCCTATTTCCCCTTCCCGTCGTTTAGGGTTTCTGGACTCGAGACTTTGAAGATTTTCTGGACTGGAGAAGTAGTCCAGAAATCTGGACTTTGAAGAAGTCCAGATTTCTGGACTTTGAAGAAGTCCAGATTTCTGGACTTTGAAGAAGTCCAGAAATCTGGACTTCTTCAAAGTCCAGAATTTCTGGACTTTGAAGAAGTCCAGATTTCTGGACTTCTTCAAAGTCCAGAAATCTGGACTTTGAAGAAGTCCAGATTTCTGGACTTCTCCAGTCCAGAAAATCTGGACTTTGAAGAAGTCCAGAAATGTGGACGTCTTCAGTCCAGATTTCTGGACTGGAGAAGTCCAGAAATCTGGACTTCTTCAAAGTCCAGATTTCTGGACTTTGAAGAAGTCCAGAAATCTGGACTTCTTCAGTCCAGATTGCTGGACTGAAATCAGTCCAGAATCTGGACTTCTTCAGTCCAGCAATCTGGACTGAAGAAGTCCAGATTTCTGGATTTCTGCCCAGAAATCTGGACTGATTTCTGGGCAGAATTCAGTCCAGAATTCTGCCCAGAAATCAGTCCAGATTTCTGGGCAGAAATCCAGAAATCTGGACAGATTTCTGGGCAGAAATCTGGACTGATTTCTGCCCAGAAATCAGTCCAGATTTCTGGATTTCTGCCCAGAAATCTGGACTGATTTCTGGGCAATTTCTGGGCAGAATTCTGTCCAGAATTCTGCCCAGAAATCAGTCCAGATTTCTGGGCAGAAATCCAGAAATCTGGACAGATTTCTGGGCAGAAATCTGGACTGATTTCTGCCCAGAAATCTGTACTGATTTCTGCCCAGAAATCAGTCCAGATTTCTGGATTTCTGCCCAGAAATCTGGACTGATTTCTGGGCAATTTCTGGGCAGAATTCTGTCCAGAATTCTGCCCAGAAATCAGTCCAGATTTCTGGGCAGAAATCCAGAAATCTGGACAGATTTCTGGGCAGAAATCTGGACTGATTTCTGCCCAGAAATCAGTCCAGATTTCTGGATTTCTGCCCAGAAATCTGTCCAGATTTCCGGGCAGAAATCTGATTTATGTATGCCTAGATTTCTGCTCAAAATTATGTTTATGCTTATTAGCCTAATTTGGATTCTGTTTATGTATGCTTATATTTTTAAAATGCTTGATTTTGTAGATGTCTGCATCTGGGTCCGGTTCAAAGTCAGTTGGAAAAAAGTCCCGAAAGAATGCATCAGGTTCGAGAGGTGATCCGGGTTGGGAGCATGAGATTGAAATTGATAGTACAAACAAAAAAGTGCAATGTAAGTACTGTTTAGTGATTAGATCCGGTGGAATTTATAGATTGAAACATCACCTAGCCGGAACTAAATTTAACGTAGAACCTTGCACTAAAGTACCTGAAAATGTTAGAATACAATTTTTGAATATTCTTCAAGCTCATGGGGAGGAGATTGTTAAAAAGAAAAGAAATATTGAGCAGGCTATTCATTATGACGAAGTAGAAGTGAGTATAGGAACCAAGCAAAAAGGAAAAGAAACAATGGATCTTTTTGTTAGAAAATCAAGTCAAGCAACTATTAGTCATATTTTCAAAAAAGATGCACGTGAAAAAGCCTGTCAACAAATTGCTCGGTTTTTTTATACAAGCGCAATTCCATTCAATTGTGTTAAGAATCCAGAATTTCTAAGCATGATTGAGGCAATCGGACAACACGGCCCCGGAATGAAACCACCATCTTACAATGATATTAGGGTAAAATATTTAAACCAAGAGGTGAGCAGAACTCTTGAGTTGCTAGAGGATTACAAGTTGGAATGGAAGAAAGTTGGTTGTACTATTATGTCAGACGGATGGTCAGACAGAAAAAGAAGATCCATATGTAACTTCTTGGTAAATAGCCCGAAAGGTACCGTGTTTTTATCATCAGTAGATACATCGGATTTCTCCAAAACTGCAGATAAGGTTTTTCAAATGCTAGATGAAGTTGTGGAGAAAATTGGAGAAGAGAATGTAGTCCAAGTGGTAACCGATAATGCCTCAAACTACAAGGCGGCCGGACAAATGTTAATGGAAAAGAGAAAACATATATATTGGACACCCTGTGCTGCGCATTGCATTGACTTGATTTTAGAAGATTTTGAAAAAAAATTGAATTGCATAAATTAACAATAGCAAAAGGTAGAAAGATAACTTCATATATCTACTCCAGAACTTTGCTACATACTTGGCTGCTTGATTATACAAAGGGTAGAGAGTTGATCCGCCCTGCAGTTACCCGATTTGCCACAGCTTACTTGACATTGGGATGTCTTTTGAGAATAAGGGTGGTTTGATGACGATGTTTACGTCTGCCAAATGGAAGTCTAGTAGGTTTGCCGGTTCAAAGGAGGGGAAATCAATTCAAAAAATTATTTTAAATACAACTAGATTTTGGTCTCATGTCACTTCATGTTTAAAAGCAGCATTTCCACTCATCAAGGTGCTTAGAATGGTTGATTCAGAGGCCCCTATGATGGGATTTATATATGAGCAGATGGATCGAGCTAAGGAGAAAATTCAAAATAATTTTGAAAACATCAAGAGAAAGTAAGTAGCTATAGCTTACTTATTACTTTAAGTTTCATTGTGTTTTGAAACTTTATATCATAACATGCAATTATTATTTTATGTGTTATGTTGTAGATATGAACCAATATGGGCCATCATTGATGAGAGATGGGCAAGCCAACTTCATAGGCCCTTACACGCTGCAGCTTATTATTTGAATCCCCATTACCACTTTAGCCCATCATTTAGGGCAGATGCTGAAGTAAAATTGGGATTTTACAGTTGTCTCCAACGGATGATTCCAAATGAGGAGGAGAGAACGAAAATAGATATTCAAATGGATGATTTTAAACATGCAAAGGGGTTATTTGGGTTGGAGTCTGCAAAAGCCACTAGGAACAAAAGATCTCCAGGTGAGACAAATTATGTTTATAATATTTTAAATTATTAATCAATAAGCATGTAATGTACTTTTATGTTTAAGTATTTGCAAAATTTTCAAATTTACAGCTGATTGGTGGGATTCATACGGTGACAGTTGTCCCGAATTGCAAAGATTTGCAATTCGGGTTCTAAGCCTAACATGCAGCTCTTCCGGATGTGAACGTAACTGGAGTGCATTTGAGATGGTGAGCTCAATGCCTCAATTATTGTTGTATGTTTAAAAGCATAATCTCAGGCGTTTTCTTATTGTCATTAACGCATTTTAATTTTTTTTTCAAAGGTTCATGCAAAAAAGAGAAATCGGTTACATCAAAAGAAGATGAATGATCTCGTGTTTGTGATGTATAACAAAAAGTTGATGGAAAGACAAGATAAAAGGGATATGCAGTTAAAGGAAAAGTTTTTAATTTTGAGGATATTGCTTCTGATGATGAATGGATCACAGAGATGGAAGATCCAGTTCTACCCCGCAAGGACAACTGGTTGAGGATTATTCAACAAAAAGATGCTCAGGAAACATATAGTGATGATAGCATTGAAAGGAATGTTGAACAAACTACTACGGAAATGAATGAAGAAGGTTAGTTTCATATTAAATTTAAAATAGATCTGATATGCTCTCTTTTCTTAATAGATCTTGCATCGTGCTCTATTTTCTTAATTAAATTCTTTTTTTTGTAGGTGGAGTTGAAGATCTCACCACAAGGGGCAGTGATCACGATGCTATCGAATACATTAGTGAGGATGAATGGGATGATGACGAGAATGTCAGTGGTGATGAGGAAAATGTGACACTTGATGATGAGGACATGGTCGACATACCTATTAGGGATTTGTTCTGATTTTTGATGGTTTTCATTGACCATTAGATGAACCATGAACCTACACTTTGATTTGTTATTTTGTTTTAAACATTATATTTGTATTTCATATTTGATATGCTGGAGGAATTATATTTGAAGTGTTGGTTAATAATTTGTTATTTTTTTTGATTTTACACTTCAAATTTAACGATCTGATAGGCTGATAGCATTGTTAATTACTTAATTTGTCATTGTTATAAATTACAAAAGGGTTATTTGGGTTGATTATCTCTGTGACTTTTTTTTTTCTCATTTATAGGTTTATCTTCATAATTTGGTTACTGATGATAGTTTGACGAAGATGGGACAGACGGACAACTACGACAAAAATGTTTACTCATCTTGGCTTTAGAGTTGCTAACGTAGAGTCCGAAGTTACACTACTCAGGTACATTTACAATCATAACTGTTTCTTTATGCATGTTCTTATTTTGTCTTACACTTATGATCTATTCTAGATTTCTCGTAATAATAGTCTTATTACTCTTATAGTAAACAAATGAAAATGATTAATTATATGATTATTTGTATAAAATATTTGTGTAATTGTATGATATGATTGATATCAAATTCAATTTCCTCATTTAAGTCTTGTTTTAAGAATATAGTGGGATCTTACGATCCACGATCCGATCCTACGATCCGATCCGATCCAACCCCTTAAACGATCCCACCTAGGATCTCGATCCTGACAACCTTGTTCTATCCCCTACATCCGCCGCCACAATTAGAGAGAAAATCTAATAAAGTGGGATACATACAAATGAGTATCATGGAGAGAAAATCTAATAAAGTGGGATACATACAAATGAGTATCATGGGGATGAGGGAGAAAGAGATCACAAAGAGAGAATAGAGAATTTTTTTAAGGAGTCCGTTGATTAGTTGCACCTGTTAGACATTGTCAGAGTCTAGTCACTAGGCATGTTAAACGTGGGAGGGGTAGACCAATAAAGACTTGGAATGAAACTATAAGGAAAGACATGATGTACTTGAGCATTAGTGAGATTATGTCAAAAGATAGGGCACAATGGAGACAAAGGATCCATATAGCCGATCCCATTATAATGGGATAAAAACTTGAATGTTGTTGTTATAGTCCACTGATTAGATGCAATCGTAACGTACGTTTCATGAATTATTTTTGGAGGACATTATGACATAAGATACGTACGAGTTTCAACGACTTATCAGCCTCACAGACTGACGACCAGACCGAGGCCGTGAATATGAATTTATTGCGGTGTCTAGTTTTGGAGTATCCTTTGGTTTGGGATTCTGTATTGTCTGTAGCTGAGTTCAAGTACAATAGCTTTGTCAATAGATATACTGACATGAGTCCATTTCAAATAGTGTTAGGGTATGAGCATAAGAAGCCTATTGATCTTGCCCATGTTATCTTGGAGTCGCGTCCTGGTGAGTTTGTTACTTTGTTGAGTCCTTCATCCATCACATACATAAACTAGAGGAATTGATTCAACTGAAAATTGTTAGCAATAATGAATTATATAAGACACATGCGGACAAGCACAGGTGTTAGTAGCATTTTTCAAGTCAGAGAGTGGGTTATGGTCAAAATTCGCGTGGAAACACTCCCAAAAGGAGCTGTTAAAAAACTACAATCTAAACGAATGTGTACTTGTATGATTATAAGAAAAAAATTTAAACAAATGCTTACAAGAATAAAGAGATTGATCTCCCTACAAATATGGGTATTCATTTTGTATTTAATACGGAAGATTTGTCATGTTATTTTGAGCCTCTCAAGCATAAGGATCCCCACTTTGAGCCACTTCCTTCACCCTCCCAGTTCAACCTGAGTCATACCCCGACCATCTAAGACGAGCGCCTACAAACTTGCCTGCACCCTCTATGATTCCACGGGTTCTTCTGGATCCACTTAGCACGAGAGGTGAGAGCTAAGAGTGTTGCTAACATGCACGAGTGCACCACCACCATGGTTGTAGATGTCGGATATCGGGGACATGTCGGTTTAGGATTTTCATGTCGGTTTGAATATGTCGGGGGTTATATCGGGAATATATCATATATTGGGTTTTAATATTTAATTATTTATATGTATAATTATTTATAAATTTAAATTTTTTTTTATTTTATATATTAATATATTAATAATTTGATATTTATTGAACTCCTAAATTTATCAAACTGATGCTGATAAAGAATCTTTAATCCGTAATTCAAAGATCATGCATAATTGAAGTTGATGACAGACTTGTGCAAGGAAAAAAACCAGAGGAAAGAAAAAAAACAACATAAACAATGAAGTAATTTTGGTCTATTGTCACAAATTATATCGGCCTACATGTCAGTAATTAAATTATAGAGCATCGACACTAATTAAACAACCTAAACCATAGACATTAATTAAAATACATTGAAAAAAATTCAGCCGATAAAATGTCGGGATATATCAGCCAATATATCGGTCAATAGCAGACATATCAGAAGATATATTACAAAAGGATATTTTGCAAAAAAAATATCGGAAACGTGTCGTTTTGTCCATGAAACTTTTATGTCGGCCGACATGTCGGCCATATCGGAGGATATCCACAACACTGACCACCACCCCAGATGACGTATCTTGTCGTTACTTGGTGCATTGGAGTGGACACCCCACTTTTGACGACACTTGGATTTCGTTGACCGAGATTGATAGATTTTTCCCCAATCTTCGACGTCAGTATGATTATCTCCATTCATCAGAGATTAATGTTTTTCAGTCGGGGGGGGGGGAGTTGATGGGTATCAACCACAAGATCGACATTGGATATCAGGCCACTACTCATCTGAGCCCGCATTTATGTACTCGCGCATGAGACGTTGATTGGATTGACGATCTGAGACCACGAGCACGTTCAGAGCGTTGTTTTACTATTTCTATGTGAAAGTTATTTAATTCAAGGTTAGCTAATCACCTAGAAGGGGGGGAATGGTGAATAGGTCTTTGAATTTTTCTTAATTCGTTTGTTGTTTTCAAGTTGTTCTAGTTAGAGCTTGTTCTTAAATCCTGCAATAACAAAGAAAAGCAAGCACACAATAAACACAAAGATTTATAGTGGTTCACCAATTGGGTACATCCACTTTCTCTCTCACCTATCCAACTTATTTGTTGGACTCGGCACAAACTCCTCCACTATGCTCATCAGAGCTTACACAGATTCTCCACAGAATCCAACTCAGAACCACAAGGGTTCCTACCTCAGAGCTCTGCAGAACTCCTACAGCTTAGTGATCCACTGATCACCTACCTCAGCCTTATTTCTAAGGCCTACACTCAGGCTCTTCAGCCCTACAGTTTCAGGCACACAACCCTACTCTCAGAGTGCTGCAACACTCCTACAACTCAGTACCCCAACCAGGTACCTACAGCTCAGCGTCCTCCAAGGCATACAACTCAGTGACACACTTGTCACCTACAGTTCAGTGACTCTCCAGTCACCTACCTCAGGCACAAGACCCTACACTCAGGCTGGGAGGACTGCCCTACCTTAGATCCACACTTGAATCCTACCTTTGAGAGCAACAATCTCCTACCTCAGACACTTAAGCGCTACAGCTCAGATCCTCACTTGGATCCTACCTCAGTGCCCCAACAGGGCACCTACCTCAGTGACAAATTTGTCACCTACCTCAGGCACAAAGTGCCCTACACACATATTCAGATCTACTAAATCCTACAGGAAGTTAATACAAATTGTGTATGAAAAACAAAAACAACTGACTCAGAGAAGTATCTCTGAGTCAACTTTGCTGGACTGAGCAGATATCATGGTGGAGATGCGGGGTATCAGTCTTCTTGCCCCATACACAGATTCAGATCTACTGAATCCTACAGGAAGTTAATACAAATTGTTTATGAAAAACAAAAACAACTGACTCAGAGAAGTATCTTTGAGTCAACTTTGCTGGACTTAGCAGATATCAGTGCAACCCACTTGCTGTAGAAGGAATCAGTCTTCTTCTACAACTCACACTTTTCTGCCGCACAGATGAGCAGCTACCAGCTTGCTGAAGAGATGAATCAGCTACTCTGTTCTGATGAGAACACCCTTGTTGAACTTTGAAGTGCTTCAGCTATCTTTCTTTGCCTTCAGACTAACTTGGCTGGATTTTAGCTTTCAAGTTTGATGGGATGAAGATGTCCATCCGCCTCTTTATATTTCTCTTTCTATATTTTCTGCGTTTTATACTTGTGTATTCGTTAACCCTAATCCCTTTACAGTTTCCTTTTTTATATGCGTTGATTTGAATCAACGATACAATAGAATGTGGGCCCACCAAGGATTGGTGAGCGTCATCTCCATCAGAAAGGGACAAAACATCTTTCGGCGCTGCAGCAGCTTTCCCGCAACGGCTTCCTACAATTTTGACTTTGATGATGTGATGGGGGACCATCGGCCCGTAACAAGGCGGGGCCCACTTTCGTATATTCTCGCCGGAAGACTTGAGCGGAGGGACGATCCGACCCCGCGGATGCGTCCGGATGCGTGCCGCGAATCTTTTTGATATATAACTTTGTTATTTTTACTTTCATTTGCTTATGTTTGGCACGAGGACTCGTCGGCCAATCATAGCCGTCGAATCCGGGTTGCCCTAATGTTAGAATATTATAAATAGGAGTGTTAGAGGCTTGGAGAGACTCATTGCTGGTTTTGGAGAAGAGATTCCCGGACCTCCGCGATCACGCCACGGTGCCGACGCCGTGGAGCCCTAGGTGTTGACTCCTAGCGGTGGAACTTCATCCCCAAGGTACTACCCATCCATAACCTTCTTTTTTCCCCTCCGAAACCCTCATCCGCAACCCCTATAGCCCCCAAATCCCAACCCTACCGCTGTCCAGAAACCCAGGAATTACTGTTCACCCGTACTGTTCACCGCCGGAACTGTTCATGCGCACTGTTCATCCGCTGGTACTGTTCATCCCGCCGTTACTGTTCACCCGCCCCCTCATTTCTTCTCCCCTTCGTGGATCCACTTCCAACCGCCCCGAAAACCCTAGATCTACTTTGATCTAGCGCTACCCTTCACCGATCTACCCTCCACTTACATATTTCCCCTCCGTAACCCGGATCCGTCATAATATTACCGGATCTACCCGTTTCCAACCCTCCGCACCCATCTTCCACCGTGGACAACCACCGTTTCGATTCACCAACCCGGATCTAGTCCCGAAACCGCCGGATCTCTCCCGCCTCGGACATCCCTTATGTTTGTGAGTTGTTTGTTGTATGGATTTCTAGTTCTCAGTTTTGATTATTGTTTGAGATAGTTTGTGCTTGCATAAAATATTTTGTTGTGGAATTTTGCCCGTGAAAGTGTTGATTGCAGGAAGGAACTATTCGCAGCGCGCTTAATTTGGCCCTCCGCTTGGAGGAAAGCCTTGCTTAATTGCCCTAAAAGAATCATTGTTGCCTAATTTAATTATGTGTGGTTGTGAATCATTGTTTGAAATAATTGCCTAACGGGTTTTGTGCATCTCATCATAGCATCCACGTGTCCACTCACTAGAGTCAATCTAGGTTGCATAATAGATAGCCTACCCTACATCAATTGGTATCAGAGCCAGGTTAGGCCACTTGCATGCTCCGTAGTGGTAGGACATTTAGGACTAGCATGGCTGAACCACAAGTAACCGACGACCGTGCGGGAAGCTCAAATTCGGGCACCGCGTTTGCCGAGTTCCAGCGCCTTATCTTAGATCGTTTTGACGCATTAGGCGCCCAGTTTAACGACGTGCGACAGGACCTTGCCGAGGTAAACATACGACTGGACCACTTAGAGAACACTAGGGACACGCCTACACATCGTGACGATCCTTTGGAGGACGACCTTGATGTTTCACCACGTCCCGACCAACACCCAAGAGTGGGCCAACCACCAGTGGACCGCCGTCGCCGTGACATTCCCTACCGGGCCCCAGCCCCACCGGCAAGGCGAAACCCTGAGCCAGCACGTGATAGGCACGCGCCGCCACGTGAGGATTATCGTGTGCCCCGTCAGCCGCAACCGGACCTTAGGGACCGGGTGCCTCTACCTGGTCGCCGCGACCAGCACCGGGAGGAGTATTACCCGCCAGATCGACGAAGGTTTGACTACGACCACGATGATTATCCAGGGGACTACCCCGACCCCCGGAGAGGTGGCCATGCCTTCGACATCACCCGTCGGATTCGCCTCGACGCCCCATCGTTCGACGGCCGCTTGGATCCGAAGGCCTTTAGTGATTGGATCCTAGACATGGATCACTATTTTGACTGGTACGACATGAGAGATGAGCGTTGCGTCCGTTTCGCGAAGATGAAGTTGGTTGGGCAAGCCAAAGTATTTTGGATTAGCGTGGAGAGAGCTGTCGAGAGGGAAGGCTATTATCCCATCTCCCGATGGGATGAGATGAAGGAGAGACTGAAAGATAAATATCTCCCCGCCTCATACCGTGATCAGTTGCTGGATCAGCTGCAGAACCTACGTCAGGGAACGCTCTCGGTAGCGGAGTACATGGCTCGATTCGATGAGTTGGTCGTTAGGAGTGATATTTCAGAAGAGCCCATTGCCACTGCATCGCGATTTAAGGCTGGCCTTCGCTCAGAGCTCCGGAGAGAGTTAATCCCCCATCGCCTCGAGACGGTTGATCAGATATTCCAGCTCGCCTTAGAGTACGAGCAGTATCTCCGTACGTCAAGTACGAGGCAGTTCCCCTCGCGCACTGATTCCTCGACATTCAAGAGGCCCACACCTTTCCAGACCACCACGACCACCCCACCCCCACGGATCACCACTGACATGAAGGGCAAGGCCATCGCCACGGAGGGTCAGAGGCCCGGGGGTATCCAGTGCTTTAGGTGCGCCGGCAGAGGACATGTGGCGGCACATTGCCCCACACGAAATCTGCTAGTCGAGGGAGAGGAAGAGCTAGGCCTAGAAGGGTCCGAGGATGTTACCGAGGAGGTCGAAGCTACGATCGAGGAGGGATGGGAGAGTGAGGCTGAGAGATCCCTAGAGATGGGAGTAGTTCGGCGTCTCCTACATACCCCCCGTACGGACGAGGATTGGCGCCGTACCACTATCTTCTACACGTATTTTCCTAGTGCAGGCGGACCCTGCAAACTAGCCATTGATAGTGGGAGTTGTGTCAATATTGTGGCCCAGAAAGGTTTAGAGCGTATGCAAGTGAAGGCGGAGCCCCACCCCCACCCGTATCGAGTCATTTGGGTCGACAAGACCGCCATCCAGGTGACGCAGCGGTGCCTCATTCCTATTCGGCTTGCTACATTTGAGGATAACGTGTGGTGTGACGTCATTCCTATGGACGTTGCCCACGTGTTATTGGGTCGACCTTGGTTATACGACCGTGATGTCACGAGCTACGGTTGGTCGAATACTTACACATTCTTCGATAAAGGCAAGAAGATCACGTTGTCCCCAACCCGACCCAAGGAGAAATCTAAGGGCCCGATTGAGCCCCCCCCGAGCACCATATCGTCGCGACCGCTACATCTCCTGCGGTGTAGTGAGTTCTTGCGGGAGAGCAGGGATGCCGGGATATTTTACATTGTTGCCGCTACTATGGCTTCTGAGAGTCCGATAGTGACCCCGCATCTTCTCCCTGAGATCCAGACCCTACTTGACGAGTTCACCGACATCTTGCCGGAGGAGTTACCTGATGAACTCCCACCTTTGCGAGATATCCAGCACGCTATCGACCTAGTCCCGGGAGCTTCTCTCCCAAATCTACCGCACTATCGTATGAATCCGGATGAGCACACCGAGCTCAAGCGGCAGGTTGACGAGCTTCTTCGGAAGCAGTTCATTCGGGAGAGCCTGAGTCCCTGTGCCGTTCCCGCCCTTCTTACTCCTAAGAAGGATGGTAGCTGGCGCATGTGCATCGATAGTCGTGCCATCAATAAGATTACGGTGAAGTATCGGTTCCCTATCCCTCGTCTGGATGACCTATTAGATACTATGTCTGGTGCCCAACTCTTTTCCAAGATCGATCTGCGGAGTGGGTACCACCAGATCCGAGTACGGGAGGGCGATGAGTGGAAGACGGCCTTTAAGACTAAGGATGGCCTGTATGAGTGGTTGGTCATGCCGTTTGGGCTGTCCAACGCCCCGAGCACGTTCATGAGGTTTATGACACAGATCTTACGGCCTTACATGGGCAAATTCCTCGTTGTATATTTTGATGATATTCTGATCTACAGTCAGACCCATGGTGACCACCTAGCGCACTTGAGGCTACTTTTTGGGACCCTCCGTCAGGAGAAGCTTTTTGTGAATCTAAAGAAGTGCTCGTTCTACGCCGAGTCGGTACAGTTCTTGGGGTTTATCGTGTCATCCACAGGAGTGTCAGTCGACCCTGAGAAGGTTAAGTCCATCCGTGAGTGGCCACTGCCCACGACCCTTCACGAGGCTCGCAGCTTTCATGGGCTAGCTACCTTCTATAGGCGATTTGTTCGTGGCTTTAGCTCAATTATGGCCCCGTTCACTAGCTGTTTGAAGAAAGGCGAATTTCAGTGGACCCCGGCAGCCACTCGAGCGTTTGAAGAGATTAAGGAGAAATTGACCACAGCACCCGTCTTACGACTCCCTGACTTTGGTAAGGCTTTTGAGGTTGCGTGTGATGCTTCTGGAATTGGGATCGGCGGTGTGTTGAGCCAGGAGGGACACCCGGTCTCCTACTTCAGCGAAAAGTTAAATGAGGCCAAGCAGAAGTATTCCAATTACGATAGAGAGTTCTATGCGATCGTTCAGTCCTTGCGATACTGGAGACACTACCTCCTTCCCCGGGAGTTCGTTCTCTACTCTGACCACCAGGCGCTCCGATACTTAGACTCACAGAAGAAGTTGGGACATAAGCATGCGAAGTGGGTTGAGTACCTTCAGGATTTCCACTATGTTCTCAAACATCGCGCCGGTGTTGAGAACAAGCCCGCTGATGCGTTGAGTCGGCGGGTCACCCTCTTGCAGACCCTGAGAGCCCATGTGGACGGACTTGAGCAGATCATTCTTGACTATCCTGGATGTCCTGACTTCGGCGAGATATACGCAACCTTATCCCGAGACCCACCCGAACCTGTCGATGGCTTCCAGATTTGGGAAGGTTACCTTTACCGGGGTTCCCACATGTGCATCCCAAGCACTTCATACCGGGACTATCTGATTTGGGAGCTTCATGCGGGCGGAGCCGCCGGGCATTTTGGCAGGGATAAGTCCATAGCTATCGTAGAGGATAGATTTTATTGGCCAGGTCTAAAGAGGGACGTGGCTAGAGTTGTTCGACATTGCCGCATGTGTCAGACGGCGAAGGGAACTAAACAAAACACGGGACTATATACGCCCTTGCCGGTCCCACTTAGACCCTGGGAGGATATTAGTATGGACTTCGTACTCGGACTGCCACGCACGGTTCGAAAGCACGACTCCATTTTTGTCGTGGTTGACCGTTTCTCCAAGATGGCGCACTTCATCGCTTGCTCTAGGACCGCCGACGCATCACGTGTTGCTTCCATTTTTATTCGGGATGTCTTTAGACTACATGGCCTACCAAAATCCATAGTCTCCGACAGAGATGTTAGATTCGTGAGCTACTTTTGGAAGACCCTCTGGTACAAAACGGGTACTACCTTGAAGTTTTCATCTGCCTATCACCCCCAGACGGACGGACAGACTGAGGTGGTGAACCGTAGTCTAGGGAACTTGCTTAGGTGTCTCGTTGGCGAACATGTGGCTAGTTGGGACTCTGTCCTTCCTGTCGCGGAGTTCGCCTACAATAGTTCGGTCAATAGGTCAACCGGGTTGAGCCCATTTCACGTAGTATTAGGGTATGAGCCCAAGAAGCCCATTGACCTCCTTCCTTACCCATTAGAGGCCCGTCCTAGCGAGTCCGCCGAGTCTTTTGCACGTCACTTGCATGAGTTACATGAGTCAGTCCGTCGGCAAATTATTTCAAGTAATGACAGCTATAAAACCCATGCAGATTTAAGCAGGCGAGAACAGGTTTTCCACGAAGGTGAGCAAGTAATGGTCCGAATCCGGGCGGAAAGGCTCCCACCAGGGCCTGCCAAAAAATTAAGCGCTAAGCGAATCGGTCCCTACTCGATCATTAGGCGGATCGGGACAAATGCCTACAAACTTAATATCCCCGCAAGTATGGGCATCCATCCGGTATTCAATATTGAGGACTTGACTCCGTATTATGAACCTCGTGAATATTCGGACCCGAGTCGGAATGATCACCACCCTTCCACCCCGCCACCAGCGACAGCTTCGGCCCACTCGCCTCCACCTCTGACCTTGTCTCCTCCTACCCGCACCCTTGGGAGTCCATCATCTATGGTGACACCGCATGCACCGCTGATCGTACCGGGATCCATTTCACGAGCGCAGTCTACTGAGAGTATTACAGATATCAT
Organism: Platanthera guangdongensis; assembly: GCA_039583875.1. Taxonomy (NCBI): domain Eukaryota; kingdom Viridiplantae; phylum Streptophyta; class Magnoliopsida; order Asparagales; family Orchidaceae; genus Platanthera; species Platanthera guangdongensis. The sequence goes on along the minus strand of CM077166.1, from coordinate 23,133,879 downwards.
CACCCATGAGTACGTCCCTTCCACCACGGGACTGTCATGCCGCTACTTGGTTCGTTGGCGAGGCCGCTCGGCCTCTGATGACACATGGATTCTACCTACAGAGTTGGACCGACTCGCCCCTGGGCTTCGACGACAGTATGATTCTCTCCATTCATCGGAGATGAATTCTTTTCAGTCGGGGGGAGTTGATGGGGGACCATCGGCCCGTAACAAGGCGGGGCCCACTTTCGTATATTCTCGCCGGAAGACTTGAGCGGAGGGACGATCCGACCCCGCGGATGCGTCCGGATGCGTGCCGCGAATCTTTTTGATATATAACTTTGTTATTTTTACTTTCATTTGCTTATGTTTGGCACGAGGACTCGTCGGCCAATCATAGCCGTCGAATCCGGGTTGCCCTAATGTTAGAATATTATAAATAGGAGTGTTAGAGGCTTGGAGAGACTCATTGCTGGTTTTGGAGAAGAGATTCCCGGACCTCCGCGATCACGCCACGGTGCCGACGCCGTGGAGCCCTAGGTGTTGACTCCTAGCGGTGGAACTTCATCCCCAAGGTACTACCCATCCATAACCTTCTTTTTTCCCCTCCGAAACCCTCATCCGCAACCCCTATAGCCCCCAAATCCCAACCCTACCGCTGTCCAGAAACCCAGGAATTACTGTTCACCCGTACTGTTCACCGCCGGAACTGTTCATGCGCACTGTTCATCCGCTGGTACTGTTCATCCCGCCGTTACTGTTCACCCGCCCCCTCATTTCTTCTCCCCTTCGTGGATCCACTTCCAACCGCCCCGAAAACCCTAGATCTACTTTGATCTAGCGCTACCCTTCACCGATCTACCCTCCACTTACATATTTCCCCTCCGTAACCCGGATCCGTCATAATATTACCGGATCTACCCGTTTCCAACCCTCCGCACCCATCTTCCACCGTGGACAACCACCGTTTCGATTCACCAACCCGGATCTAGTCCCGAAACCGCCGGATCTCTCCCGCCTCGGACATCCCTTATGTTTGTGAGTTGTTTGTTGTATGGATTTCTAGTTCTCAGTTTTGATTATTGTTTGAGATAGTTTGTGCTTGCATAAAATATTTTGTTGTGGAATTTTGCCCGTGAAAGTGTTGATTGCAGGAAGGAACTATTCGCAGCGCGCTTAATTTGGCCCTCCGCTTGGAGGAAAGCCTTGCTTAATTGCCCTAAAAGAATCATTGTTGCCTAATTTAATTATGTGTGGTTGTGAATCATTGTTTGAAATAATTGCCTAACGGGTTTTGTGCATCTCATCATAGCATCCACGTGTCCACTCACTAGAGTCAATCTAGGTTGCATAATAGATAGCCTACCCTACATCATGATGTCAGCAGTGGTCATCAACATCTGGACTTAGAAAATTTTCCAGAATTTCATCAAGCGTTGAGTGATGTTAAGACACTCAACGCCATCAGTCTTGACTCTCAGCGCTTCTGGACTTAGAAATTTCTCTGGCTTTGTCTCAACGGTTTTGTCTCAGCGGTCTCAGTGGTTTTTCATTATTAGTCGAGACATGCTTTTGTCTCAGCGCTTTCTTCTTCTTAGCTGTGACAAGTTCCTGTCTCAGCGGTATCTTCACAGCTGTCTCTGCGGTTTCTTGCTTTTAACTGTCTCAACGCTTCCTTCTTCATTAGAAGCGTTGAGTGAACCTGCTTCACTCAACGCTTCTGGACTTAAAAAAATCCAGCTAGTTTTGTCTCAGCTGTTTACCTCTTAACTGTCGCAGCGCTTCCTGCTTTATTAGAAGCGTTGAGTGAATCTGCTTCACTCAACGCTTCTGGACTTAAAGAAATCCAGTCAGTTTTGTCTCTGCTTTCTCAGCGGTCTCAACGCTATCTTCTCAGCTGTCTCAGCTGTCTCAACGGTCTCAACGCTATCTTCTCAGCTGTCTCAGCTGTCTCAACGGTCTCAACGCTATCTTCTCAGCTGTCTCAGCGGTCTCAACGTCTTCTTCTCAGCGGTCTCAACGCTTTTGCCTTAGACAGATTTTCTGGCTTTAGCTGCGTTCGACGATCTGTGGGCTGAGCTCGACGAACTTTGATCTTCTCAGCAGTCTCAACGCTTTTTGCCTTAGTTGATTTTTCTGACTTTAGCTTAACAAGTGTTGAGTTGAGTTCGACGATTTGTAAGCTGAGCTCGACGAATTGCAAGTTGAGCTCGACAAACTTCAAGCTGAGCTCGACGAAATTTGAAACCTGAACTCTTGAGCTTATCCCTCGGAATGTTGAGGTGAGCTCGACGACCAGCGTGCTGAGCTCGACGATTTTCGAGCCGAGCTCGACAAAATGTGAGTTTACTACCAAACTCATTTTCTTCACATGTCCAATCATGAACTACCTGCATGAACTAAAGCACACATCAAGTACATTATGCTCCTTAGCATGATTGGTGATGCCCCTTCCAATCCTGAGGAACATTGTAGGGCACAATTCCCAACACTATGTATTTTGTTAAAAAACCAACGACGCCGCCGAGCGTAACTGCGGAGAGATCCCAGGTGCGACGTCCTGATTAATTATTTCATTTTCTAGTTTCTTTCTCTTCTCCCATAACTCCACACATGTCCCTACCCTAACCACAAACCCTTCTCCTTGTCGCTACTCGCTAGCCGCTCTCACTCCCCCTCCCTGAATCCCTGTTGCAAACCACTCACAACCTTTCCGTAGACGCACATCCCGCTACCTTTGTCTCACCGCCAATGTCTCCCTCCGCAGTCGCTCCAGCTGCACGACCTTCCTCCACTTCCGTACTCATCCCACAAGCTCCAACCCCACTATTACTAGCGCCATTCATCCCCCTCCGCATATTATCGCAAGCAATCCAGTCACCACCTCCTCACTGTTTACAGCCAAACCCCCTCCACAACCACCACCCCTTCCTCCGCCTCACCTCCTTTCCCGCACAACACCTTCAGTCCACTTGCGGATCAGATTATGGTCGCCGCCTCCTTTTGGATCTCCTTCCATCGCCGCCACTGGATCCCCATATTTGTGAGCATCTAGTATTGCGTTTCTTTATCGTTATTGAATATTGAATTAATATTGCATACTTGGTTGAAAATCTTGTCTTGTTTGCGCTCTTTTTTCATTTTCATATATTTTTATAAAACTTTTGCGTTCCGATTATAGTTGAAAGCCCCTCGTGCAAATAAGATCCTGTTTACTTGAAAATTGTGGTCTTGTATCCAGTTGCTAAGCCCATTTAATTTTTAACTTCAGAATTAATTCAAATAGTACATGCATCATATAAATTAGATTTGTTGTGTTAATTGAGTCCCACTTGCATAAGGTTGCATTAGTGTCTGTCCACTTTCACAATCTACCTTGCATTACGGTGTTCATGACAATCAAAATTAATGAAGTGCAGTTTGAGGTTACCTGCAATCTCCAGGAATTTAATGAGAAGTCAAGCTTCATTGATAAGTGAAATTTCTAGTCCGGGAAACTGCTCTCTACGCCAAATTGTAGAAAAAGGACTATGAATGAAGGTTGCTTGTTGGAGGCATCAAGGAAGGCGGTGTGGAGGACAGACTAGGACAAACTTCTCTAGATGCTTTTGTAGCATCCTACATACTTATTTTGAGCACCAGGAAGACTTGTTATCATAACCTAACTTCAGAGCCGTGAAAATAGAGAGAACATTTTTTTTCTTATTTCACACAACCAAACTTCAAAGTCACGGGTTCGAGTCCTGGAAACAGACTCCTGCATAAATGCAAGGTAAGGTTTGCCTACATTTCACCATTGTGGTGAGACCCTTCCCTGGACTCTCGCTACGCAAGAATGCTTTGTGCACCTGACTGCCCCTCTTTTATTTCACACAGCTAAACAAGGTTGGATTTATCCAACAATGGAGGGAGTAAGCTTAAATATTAGGGAAGTTATAACAAAACATAACTCAACAAAGGAGGAGAATTGATGGGATTATGTGATGGCGATCGACGACACACGCACGTCTATTCCCGCAGGAGGCGGTGATCGACGACCCGGTTGGGCGATCCGAGTCCGCGGATGCGCCCGGAGGGTCGTTCCGAGCCAGTTTGATATATTAGCTTTTTATATTTTGATGTATTTAGCCCCCGATCGGGTCGAACATTTATGGTCGTCCGATCGGGAGCCCTAGTTTTGCTTTAGCTTTTCTCTTATATATATGCTTGTTAGTGACCGGTCTGAGGGATCGGAGTTGCTTGTGCTGCAACCTACCGGTCTTCCTCTCGGTGGATTCCGAAGAGCACGGTTCCGCTTCTGCCCAGCCCGCCACCTCCATCCATCCCTTCCCCTCCCAGGTTTGCTTCTCCTCCTCCTCCTCCACTCTCCCCGTCCAGATCCAGCAACCCAGCCACGAACATCCCTCCCCGTCCAGATCCGCAAACCTCCTCCTCCTCTTGCAGCGCTCCACCCTCCCCGTCCCTATGTTGCACCGGCACTGACACGGGATACACAATAAGACACGATACGACACACGACTTGTCAATTCTCAAAAAGTACCATATTCTGACACGCTCGGACACGTATATTAAATATTCATTTTTTATATTTATGAAAATCCTAAAAAATTTAACAAAAAATAAAAAAAAAAACAATTAATAAATATATAAATACATTAAGTCATGTTTAAATATTACTCGTCAAATATTCAAATGTAAAACTTAACAAATGATCAAAAAATGATAGATCATTAACACATTACCATTATATATCATCAGTAAAAATAATGAATTCTCATGCAAACTTTTTTCTCCACTTTCAATCTTTCATTTTCTAAAGAAAATATCTACGCCACTAGTAGATCCACTTTCACTACTTGAAATGCTAGAAAGGGGTAAAGACACTTCCAAGACAAATTGTCACCGGCCTCACCATGAGTAGCTAACTTAGGGACACGCGTGTCCGATTGAGCGGGACACGCGTGTCCGATTGAGCGGGACACGCGTGTCCGATTGAGCGGGACACGCGTGTCCGATTGAGCGGGACACGCGTGTCCGATTGAGCGGGACACGCGTGTCCGATTGAGCGGGACACGCGTGTCCGATTGAGCGGGACACACAAGTCCCACGTGAGCCAGTGTGTCGTATTTCCGACTCGAGTGTTGGAGAGTGTCGGAGAGTCGGACGAGTGTCGGACTCTCCGACACCGACACACTGGGTATTTTGAAGTGTCGGTGCTTCATAGCCCCGTCCAGATCCTGCAACCCAGCCACGAACAACCCTCCTCGTCCAGATCTGCAAACCTCCTCCTGCAGCCTTCCACTCTCCCCCGTCCAGATCCGGCAACCCAGGCCCTCGCCGCCCTCATCCAGCCGCAAACAGCCCTCCCTCCTCTCGCAGCCCGTCGCTGTCCTCACCTAGCTACGAACACTCCTCCCCGGCCAACCTCCCTCTTCCCCGTTCCCCCTCCCAAGCCCCACAGCCCTCTATCCCTAAGCCGAGCCGCCGCATGCATAGGCTAATCAAGGTATATGGCGTTTTATTTCTCTTATTTGGATGCTAGGTTTTGAACTATTGCTGTGGTTGTGGAATCAATATATGTTACCGTATTATATGTTGTTTGACTTGTTGGATCTTTACCGACGCGCTTAATCGAATCGCGTCTCGCTCGTTGATAAATTATAATATTCTCTTACGATAAATTGTAGCTCATAATTGTGGATGTTGTGCTTTTAGCCTTCTATTAAAATTTTATCACTGGCTAGTTGATCTACTTGGGGTGCTCTCATGTTTGCAATTGCACGGTACATTGGTATCATACTCGCTAGTTCACATTTTTAGAGTCCTTTAATTTTAGTAGGTCTTCCACTGCATCGTTATGTGACTTATGTCACACAATGGTTCACACAATGTCTGGTGCGTTAATTTTGTGCGGGCCAATGATTTATGAATTTTAACTATTTTTTTAATATTTTTAAGTGTATTTGTAAAACTATCATGATTGGTAGATCATGATCGTCCATGATGGCTCTGAAGTATGAACTCTATAAATGAAACTAGAGAGCTTTGGTTAGAGGGATCGAAAGTTGAGGAGTTCCTCCTTTCAGTCACCCTGTGCCCAAGACGGATCCTTGGTGACACACATAGGATGCCCCTCCCCCTTTCATTCGTCTCCCCCTCGCATCTCCCCCATCCCCAATTTCCAGCCACCATCACCACTGACCAACACCTCCCACTAGCCACCACGCCACTAACCATAGCCACCCACTTGCACCAAAACTGTCCTCCTTAGTCCTCATGCTCAAAAATTGTAGCTCAGTTCTCAGACTTTACCAATAACAACCGCCCCCCTTCACCCTTGTCACTAACTACTGTTTGAATTATGTTATTTTGCATTATGTTTTTTTGCCTTGTAATTTCTCCCTCCTATATATAGGAGAGAGCCTACTTTCCTTAATTAATTTTCTATTCCATACTCTTCAACAACTACTATTCAAGGAGGTCGGTGGTTCGAAACATCGCCTTAATAACCTACTGTGCCGAGAATACGCGCAGGGATGTATTGGGGTGCAAGGACTGTAGGCCTGTTGTTGGGTGGACGTGGGCAGGATGTTGGAGCGGGAGCGGGATTAAGCCCAGTGCCCCAGATTCCCCAGTGCGGCCCACAACAAAATACAAAAAGGCTCAAGGATAATTCCTCTCATTGGGAAAATGATAAGCAGAATATTGAAAAAGGGTCACTTGTTGAAGATAGTCACACATCATAAACTAATACAATCTTTTATACTTAATATACACCTACACCAAATTAGGTTTAGGATGCTTGGTTCTTAAAATGGTATAAGAACTGGCTAGGCCTAACAACCCATTCCCACATCACTAGATTGAAAAAAGTCCGTCGAAGATCCTTCACATAAGGAGGCATATTGAAAATAGTCACACATCAAAAAACTAATACAATCTTGTACATTTTAATATTGATCCGTGCCCCTCCACCATGTTTCTAAGATCGCTGAGACCTGAACAACAACCATAACAATATTGACAATATGGTGAAAAGATGGGAAAAAAGAAAACTGAATAAGGATAAGAACAGTGACATGACACTAATATGGAATGAAGAAAACTCTGCCCTAAACATCGCAAATAGTTGTGAAATAATGGACTCCTGGGCATGATAAAGTTATGAAGATTGTGAATGACAAAACAACATAAGGAGACAGACAATTGAAACTATAGGAACAGCCAAGCATTCTAAATATGTTTTTTTCCTGTTCTGTTTTCTATTTATTTTTGTAAATATATTTTGCATCTATTTGGATCCTAATGTGGCAAAATCATCAGATAGTTTTTTTCCTTCTTCTCCCGTTTCTCTTCAATCCCCATAATTATTGTTTTTTCAGTCCAGCTGGATTTTCGTCTTGGTTTTATGATTGACTGCATAAAAATGCATCATAGTCGGATTTTTTCAGTTCTGTCGAAGGTTACTATGATGCTGCTCCACAAAATGTGCTTCAGTGTGAGGATGAGTATCTTGGTATAAGATTTCCATCCAGCTCAATGCATGAAAGCAGCTGCTTCTGAAGCTCTGCTCGATCTTGGCAATGGTAATGGATTCATTTATGTTTTCATTGATGATCATCATCTTCTCTATGTTTTAACATCAGCTCTTATGTCTTTTCTGCCTTGTAAGTAATGTTGAATGCATGTGACCACTTCTGTAAATAATCTTCGTGTGTCCCACTTATTTTTTTTTAATATCTAAGTATGATGTTTGATCGTATTCTACCAATATTTGTTCATAAGGAGATACATCTTTACTCACCTCTGTAAGGGGTTGCTACTCACTCTTCTTGATTCCATCGGCACTTTTTAGGTTAATATTGAAGACCAATTTGTTTACATTTATATAAATAAGATATTAATAGTATTCTAACCACTCCCCCTCAAGTCAGCTATGATGTTTGAAGTGGAAAGCTTGTCCGTAATGTAATTGACACGACTTTCTGTTTAGGGCTTGATGAAGATGTTCGTCAATTGATGGTTTGCCATCACACATGTAATTGAAATAAGGTGTATATTTTCTCTCTCAAAGATTGGCTATCAACTTCAATATATTTAGTACATTTGTGAAACACAAGATTCAAGGCAATATATACAGTTGCCTTGCAATTGCACATCAACTCAGACTGTAGACTTTTAGCTGTATCCCTATTTTTCGTTAATTAATTGAGTCGGACCCGTTCATATAATAGTATGCAATATTGCCATGTATCTGATTCATCACTCATTTTTTTATAATATATTGTTTCTTACTCCGATTTAACACTTTTTTGCAGGCTGTCAATTTTTTTATAATATATTGTTATCTGAGTCAGGGATAAGATAGGAGGAGTGACACTGTTAAGATATAATGAAAAAGTCTATTGAAAGAAGCCCATGTACAAGCTCATGTATAGTCTATTTAGTCCCACATTGTAGATGTAAAAGACTCTCCCTCTCTTCCTCTCTATATAAGTGTATGTACTCATGTATTTGATAATTAATAAAAATTCTGGGTGATTTTCTCACTTACATCTTTCTCTACATGGTATCAGAGCCATTGGTCTGGTTTTTTCTGCTCCCAGCGGATAGTTTTTTTCGAACCGCCGGTCTCCTCTGTCTATCCGCGGTCTACTGCAGACTCCTTCCTATAACCGCAGTCAGTCCACTCCTCTACTGCGGTTTCCCTTTTCTTACCCGCAAGCGTGCCTAGTTCTCCCGTGGATCCACACCCTCCCTCCCGCTCATGGCTTTTATATACTTCTTCGTGGGACCCATCAGACTTTCCACTCTGACCGTCGCGGGCTTGGTGCCAACTTCTGATTTGTCCACTGGTACACCGAGGTTTGTCTATAGGGATGGAGTTTTCATCACCGATTGCAAATTGACGTTCGGACTGGTGTTTATCTGCTTGTATTTTCATCCTGTTTTGAGCAATAAGGAGGTTATCACGTAATATAGCGAGGGTATGGTCGCACAACTCACGATCAACAGTTGTTCCCCCTGGCTCATATGTACTCAGACTCAGGGCAAAGTGCCCATATGCAATTTTAAAAGGAGTAAACTTACTGGCCGTGTGGTTGGATGTATTATAGTAGTATTCTGCTCAGTGCAACCATCGTGTCTTTGTGCGGGGCTCATCCATAACGAAGCACCGTAAGTATGTCTCAACTCCCCGATTGAATACCTCGGTCTGAACGTCTGTTTGTGGATGGTTTGCGGTATTCATACATAGACGCTTACCCTGCTGCTTGAATAGTTCCTTCCAGAAGTTGCTCACAAAGACTGGATCCCGATCAGAGATGATGGACCGTGGGATCACGTGAAGTCTGACTATCTTCCGCACAAACAAGTCTACTATTGATTCACCTATATAAGGACGGCTCAGGGCTAGTAAGTGTCTGTACTTGGATAACTTATCTACCACTACTAAGATACTGTCTTCCCTTGGGACTTTGACAACCCGTCGATGAAGTCCAAAGACACTATGTCCCAAACCTGTCGCGGTATCTCCAGAGGAGTCAGAAGGCCCACTAGTAAGGTGGTTTCGTATTTCTGACGCTGACAAATGCCGCATTGCTGCACTGTAGAAACCGAACAGAGAACAAACCGAAATGGTTTTAAATGAAATTTTATTATCCGAAAAAGGTATCTATTACAAAGGTATGCCCTCCCTTATATAGAATGGAGGAGAAATGAGAGAATACAAATAAGAGATGTGGGACTAAAAATTTACAGGACTAAGCGGACTATACAAAACAAACCGCACAAGCCGCGCGGTTAGACAGCAGGGCTAACCGCACGGCTACCACCAGAGAGGAAGAGAGACTGCCAGGGTAGACCGCCAGACCGCCCGGTCTCCAAGCCGGCTGAGACAAACCGCCAGACCGCGCGGCTATCAACCCGGCAAGACAAACCGCCAGACCGCCCGGTCACCAACTTCAACACTCCCCCTCAAGCTGGAGCATATATATCGATCATGCCCAGCTTGTCGCAGATGTGGAAAAAGGAAGCGGACACCGGCTTGGTGAAGACATCTGCCAACTCGTTGTCGGAAGTGACAAATGGAGTGCAAATCTGTTTCTTCAATATTTCTTCCCGAATAAAATGACAGTCGACTTCTATGTGTTTAGTTCTCTCATGAAAGACCGGATTTTTGGAAATGTGTATCGCGACCTTATTGTCACAGAACATAGGAAGAGGATAGTTGTAAACCTCTCCTAAGTCAAGCATGAGAGCCCGCAACCACTTCAACTCACATGTAGTCGATGCCATGCTGCGATATTCCGCCTCTGCACTACACCTGTAAACGACAGACTGTTTCTTGCTCTTCCAGCTCACAAGATTGCCTCCAACAAATGTGCAGAAACCTGAAGTCGATTTGCGGTCCCCTTTGTCATCTGCATAGCTTGAATCAGAGTAAGCTTCAACCTTTAGGTGACCATTCTTCTGAAATAGAAGTCCTTTCCCTGGAGCAGCTTTAATATACTCTAATATCCTCAGAGCAGATTGTAGATGACACTCTCCCGGAGCTTGCATGAACTGGCTCACCTTGCCAACAGCATAAGAGATGTCGGGTCTGGTTACCGTGAGATATATGAGCTTGCCCACCAGACGCCGGTATCTCGTAAGATCAGAGAGAAGAGGTGAGTTATCTGTCCAAGTTTTGTCTTCTCCAGCAGCCATAGGACAACGTGCAGGTTTAGCACCAGTGAGTCCTGCCTCCTTTAAAAGATCAAGAGCATACTTCCGTTGTGAAAGGACCATGGAGTTGGGCTTTCTAGAGATTTCAATCCCCAGAAAGTATTTCGGGGAGCCCATATCCTTTGTGATCAGATGTTGACGAAGATGTTTCTTGGTCATCAATACCCCATGCTGGTCATCGCCAGTAAGAAGAATGTCATCAACATAAACCGCAAGAACAACAAGACCAGAGGCGGTTTTCCGAACAAACAAGGAGTGATCTGCTGAGCTTCTTGTAAAACCAATGGCCGCAACAATGCCACTGAACTTGTCAAACCAGACACGAGGACTCTGCTTGAGGCCATAGATAGCCTTCTTTAGCCGGCATACCCGTGTCTCCCCCTGAGCAACATACCCAGGAGGTTGCTCCATGTAAACATCTTCCTGCAGATCACCATAGAGGAAGACATTCTTAACATCTAGCTGCGAGATGGGCCAATCCCTGTTGACAGCCACAGAGAGAAGAACCCGAATAGTGCTGAGTCGAGCCACGGGAGAGAAAGTGTCAAAGTAATCAATCCCATAAGTTTGGGTAAAACCCTTGGCAACCAGGCGAGCCTTATAACGATCCACACTGTCATCCGGGAGAAACTTCACCACGAAGACCCAGCGACAACCAACAACATCTGTGCCGAAAGGAGGCGGAACAAGGGTCCAGGTACCCCGTTCAGTGAGAGTAGCAATCTCCTCATCCATGACAACTTTCCAGTGAGGAATAGTAAGGGCCTCCTGGTAGGAACGGGGGGTGGCAGTGGCCGAGATAGCCAGTGCAAAAGCTCTGCGAGCAGGGGTAAGACGATCGTAGGAAACAACTGCAGCAAGCGGGTGTTGGGTACAGGCCCGAACCCCTTTGCGAAGAGCAATCGGGAGATCCAGGTCAGCAGGTGCCTCAGTATCCGGAGTATCCGTGGTGGAGAGAGCTGGCCCGGGAGTAGAGAGAGATGACAGCGGAGTGGAGGGAGAAAGCGGAGTAGAGGGTGGAGATGATGAGGATGGGGAAGACGGTGGAGTGGGTGGAGAGGGCGGAACATCAGTGGGAGCAGAGAGAATGGATGGGTTGGTATGAGAAGTAGGATCAGGAGGAGTAGAAGAGGAAGCGGGAGAGAAGTAAGATGCATTGGCAAAGAAGGTGACATCCGCAGAGACAAATTGCTTGCGGGTAACAGGGTCAAAGCAACAATATCCTTTCTGAGTGGGAGAGTAGCCCAAAAAGACACATTTGGTGGCACGTGGTGAGAGTTTATCACGGGTGGCAGCGGGAGAGTGCACAAAAGCGGTGCACCCAAAGATGTGCAGAGGAAGAGGAAAGGGATCCTTGTCCGGATAAAGAATGGAGAAGGGGGTAGCACCGTGGAGAACTGTGGAGGGAAGGCGATTGATGAGATAGCAGGAGAGGACAGCATAGCCCCAATAGGAGCGAGGAACATGCATTTGAGTCATCATAGTGCGAGCGACATCAAGGAGGTGACGGTTTTTGCGTTCCGCCACCCCATTTTGTTGTGAGGTGTAGACACAGCTGGTTTGACGAATAACACCATGGTGAATACAAAAGGAGGAGAAGTCGTGGATAAGATACTCCTTAGCATTGTCAGAACGAAGGAGTTTAATAGACGTGGGAAGATGTGTGGTGACGGGTGGTTTCTACATGGTATCAGAGGACACGGTCGTTTCCTCCTGATTGTGTGCGCTCTCTGATTCTCGCGGCTTGTTTTCTGCTCTCCGCGACCTGTCTTGCGGCTTGCCCTCTCTTCTGTCCGCCGCCCTGTTCGCGCGGCTTGCTTCTCCTTGACTCTCCGTCTGTCCGCGCGACTTGTCCGCGCGGTTTGCCCCTTCTTTTTTTTCGCGAACCGTTTTCGCGATCTCCTCTATTCGCCGCGCTCTACTTCTTGTTGCCTTCTACCCGCTCTTGCTTGCTAGTCGCCCCGGCCTCATCTTTTGCCGTGCGACTTGTTCTCCTCTGTTCGCCCGACTTTTTCAGGCCGTGCGACTTCTTTCCCTCTGATACCATGTAGAAACCGAACAGAGAACAAACCGAAATGGTTTTAAATGAAATTTTATTATCCGAAAAAGGTATCTATTACAAAGGTATGCCCTCCCTTATATAGAATGGAGGAGAAATGAGAGAATACAAATAAGAGATGTGTGACTAAAAATTTACAGGACTAAGCGGACTATACAAAACAAACCGCACAAGCCGCGCGGTTAGACAGCAGGGCTAACCGCACGGCTACCACCAGATAGGAAGAGAGACTGCCAGGGTAGACCGCCAGACCGCCCGGTCTCCAAGCCGGCTGAGACAAACCGCCAGACCGCGCGGCTATCAACCCGCCAAGACAAACCGTCAGACCGCCCGGTCACCAACTTCAACATGCACAAACCTAGTAACATTCCTCTGTTGGTCTTTCCAGAAAACATTGGCTCTGACCCACTGTAAGGCACGTAGAACTCACACATTCCCCCGAACTGGTGAGGAGTGGAACTCTTTTACCATAGTGTTCTTCCATGACGACGACAAGGGTATGACCACCCGATCATGAAAGTACAAGTGCCCATTTTGCGGTCGAAACCCTGGAGGGTCCTCTTGTCCCTGTTGAAGTGCCTCCACGATAAGACACACCTCATGGTCTTGTAGGACCTCTTTTTGTATATCGTCCAAAGTACCGATCAGGGGCCCTGAGATGTGTTGCAGTGCTCCCTCTGGTATGCGGGATAGTGCGTCAGCCACAACATTCTCCTTCTCCTGCTTATAGACTATCTCGTACTCGTAGCCAAGCAACCTCATCACCCATTTTTGTTGTAGATGAGAGGCCACCCATTGCTCCAAAATGTTTCAAACTCCGGTGATCGGTCTGGAACTTAAAGTGTCTACCCAGGAGGTAGAGCCGCCACAAGGCCATGACATGTATGATGGCCAGCATTTCCTTTTCATAGGTCGACAAGCCCAGTGTCCATGGGACCAATGCCTTGCAAAAAAAAAGCTATCTATTGACCTTCTTGCATGAGCACAGCTCCGACCTCTACGCCCGATGCATCAGTCTCCAATATGAATTCCTTGGTGAAGTCGGGAAGAGCCAACACTGGTGTCGTCGTCATGACCGTCTTGAGAGCTTGGAATGCAGCCTCCGCCTTCTCTTGCCAGCAAAAGACATCCTTGTGTAGCAGTTGGGTCAACGACCGAGCTATCTTCCCATAATATTTCACGAATCGCCGGTAGTAGCCCGTCAGCCCAAGGAAACCCTAGAGTGTCTGGACCGTGCGCGGCCTAGGCCACGTCTGCATGCTCTCCACCTTCCGGGGGTCGGCCTTGACTCCTTGTGCCGAGACAATATGACTTAGATATTCTACTTCTTCTTGACTAAATGAGCATTTGGAGCACTTGACATAGAACTGGTGTTGTTGTAATATCACGAGCACTTGTTTCACATGTTGGAGATGCTCTTCCCAGTTGACATTGTAGATTAGAATGCCATCAAAAAAAAATAATACAGACTTGCGGAGGAGGGGCCTGAAGATCTCGTTCATAACTACCTGAAATGTCGAAGGTGCGTTGGAGAGTCCAAACGGCATCACGAAGAACTCACAGTGACTGCAAATTCAACTTGGTGAACAGGTGTGCTCTGTGTAGTTCATCCAGCAGTTCCTCGGTCATGGGGATAGGGAACTTGTCTTTGATAGTAGAGCTGTTCAGAATGCGGCAGTCGACACAAAATTGCCACGACCCGTCCTTTTTTTCACCCGGATGATGGATGAGGAAATCAAACTGGTGTTGGGTCGAATGATCCCCGTGGCTAGCATTTCCTTCACGCTCTGTTCTTGTAGGGTCGAATGTTGGTCGGCTCAGTCCCTTCCTTCAGGCTGATATGGTGATCTCGAAATCGCCAAGGAGGTAACGATCAGGGCTCCTGGAAGACATATCGGTACTGGAGAAGTAATAAATTCTTCTGTTCTGGGACTTCTTGCGTAAGCGTAGACGGAGGCCCGATCTCCATAATCACAGCCATGTCGTTCTGTTATTGCCACAGTCTCTCTAAGCAGCAAAGAGAGATCTCTTTCACCGGTGAAGTTTTGATCCCGTGCAGGAATTACTCTCTCCCATCCTGAGCAAACTCCATGATCAAAACTATTTCAATCCAGAGTTATTTTACCCAGCTGTCGCAACCATTGGACCCCCAGAAACATATCTTATCCCCAGATGGGCAACAAGTAGACATTCTTCCTGTAGGTGAATCATTGCACAGACCCCACTCTCTTCAGCACTCTTTTGCACTACAGCTTATTCTCATCTACCACCATGACCTGGAAAGAGGCATCCTCGATGATCTCTTGCCCCGACATTTGTGCCACAATGGGGTTGATGAAGTTATGAGTACTCCCGATGTGAACCAAAATAGTCACCTTATGTTGGCAGATCCGCCCTGCAATTCGCATCGTGAGCGGTGTAGTTCCTCCCTCCATGGTCTGGATAGATACCCCAAACTCGGGTATGCCCGTGATGTGCTCATGTTCCCCTTCTTCATCTGGTATCTCATCTTCCTCTCGCAACATGTACACCTGGACGGCTGAACCAACTGACATTTGTGGTCTGTGATGAATTTTTCATCACAGTTATTGCACAATCCCTTCTCCTTTCTTGCTCGTAGCTCTGACCATGTCAATTTCTTCACAGTTGCCCTTCTAGTAGCTCCTTGATCTTTCTTGGTGTCCGGAGAATTTTTAGTGTTCTTCGTATTTCCCCTCGGTTGAATAACTCCTCTTGAATTCGGGTCAGGCTGATAGCATGGGTCAAACTGCGCGGCATGTAGGCATGCACCTCATCCTTGATATGCTCCTTCAATCCCGAAATGAAGCAATTCATTAATGTGTTCTCTTCCCACTGGGCCCGGTTGGCCAATCTTTCAAACTCTGCTCGGTGTTTCATCACCGTCCCTTTCTGCCTCAGTTTCTGAAGAATAGCATCAAATCTTCATATTCAAGGTGCCCAAATCTTGCTATGAAACCATCAACAAAATAGGCCTAAGGGGCATAATGACACCCTTGAAGGAAACACTGGGTCCACTAGAATGCATCATCTTCAAGATGAAAGGACTCCAGTTGCACCCACTACTTCTCCTTGTAGTAAAGTAACTCTGCCTTTTGAACCCATTCCAACACGTCGCCCCTTTAAATTTTGGGTAATTCACGCGGGTCCTTTTTGTTGGCATGTATGCTCTCGGATTTCGCTGGTTGTGTGCTCCATACTCCTGGCCAAGGCCAATAGGCCGTCGATGCTCCGTTGGCCAATTCGGTTATCCTCCTTTCTCTTCTCTTCGTGTTGATATTTGGGCCTTGTTGCTGCCAGAGGGGTCTTTACTCCCAGCCTCCGCCTGTTCCGCTGCTGCTTGCGTGTCCCGATCACTTAGGGTTAGGCAGGAGCCCATCCCGAGGAGGGTAGATTGTATCTCTAGGCTGTTTTTCAATCAGGTCCTCTCGTCCCCTGTTGAGGCCCCCTGTAGACTGGATCGACCCCGGATGAGTGCTCGCTTTTCGTTCACAGTTATTTTGCCCTTGATATTTGAGACAACAAACTCTTGATCTCCTCCATGTGAGCATTCGGTCTCTCTTTCAGACGTATCTCTGACACCCTTAATTTTTCTTCGATGGTCGTCACTGTATCTGACAACCCAGAGTTGTTCTTCTCTAGAATTGCTAGTCTCGTGGACTCTTCCTGTGAGTGAGTCACCATAACAGAACTCGAGGGTTTAAAGAAAGGTAGCAGGTAGGCCGACATAGCCGACGGAGGGATCTCCGTTCGAAGCAGTTGAAGGGTGCAGTCAAAGGATTGCTGCAGTCGAAGCAGAGAGGATGCAGTTGAAGAGTTGCTGCGTTCGAAGCGCAGTCGACGAAGCGGTCGAAGACGATCGGCGAAGTTGACGATCGGGGCGGAGTTACAACGTCGAACGAGTCGGAGGTCGAAGTTGACGATCGGAACAAAAATCGACGTCGACGATCGGCTCGGAATTCGAAGCCTTGCTATCGACGTTGTTCGATTCGACGACGGCTGTTCGATTTGATGAGGCAACTCTATGAGATCGGCCATGGTCTTGTGGGAAGGAAGTAGCGGCTAGATTGGAAGGAAATATCCTCTGATACTAGATGTTAGGAATGAGAAAATAGTTGAGAGTGAAAAGAAAAAAAAACTACGGTTTTGAGAGACGAAGAAAGAAATGTCTGAGAATACTTGTTTGTCCACCACCCGGAAATCCTAGGGGTATTACCCCTCGGGTTGAGGATCGGGTTGAGGAGGGGGGTTCGGGTTCGTCCCCCAACCGCCTTCTTTTTTTAATTAGGGAGGGCTGAACAGGATTGTTCGGCCTCGCTTGATGCCACATCCTTTCGCCGTATCTGATATGTCTGTCCTGCGAACTGGCATATTTATAAAGAGACAGCGGTTGTTCCGTGGGAGAAGCCGGAAAAACTGCATATTGCTTTTACCTATTTTCTCTTTATTTGAGAATATAACAATGTAGTATAGTTGTGGGGGAAGTCAATGCTTCAGATTTTTTTTTCTTTTCAAATCTGCTGTTGAAGTACTTTGCTTGTGATGGTGAAAGGGGGAAAGCGGAAGCGTATTTGATAAGTGATCTGGGGCGATCTTGTTCTCGATCATTATCAATATTAAAGTTTACATATACCCATATATCGTTCGTAGTTCAAATCGATTGTTCTAAAAGACGCTGAAGCTAGTGAGTTTGTGTTTTGAGCCACTATGTACTCAAGCTGGTGGCGCCATTAGAGGAGGCGGTGGAACGGTGGTTGTGCCGCCAGAAGTTGGCTTCTTCTGGCGAGTCTTATTGCAATGATGCTGTTTTCAGCTTCAATTTCTACTGCTGAAGTTGTGCTTCTCACTGTTATCGAATTTTATGTGTTTTTGCTGTAGACATGATTCGTATGATACCTTCATTTCCCAAAAATGTTGTGAAGGGAAGAAGCTATATGAGCAGTTGTTTGAATTGTTGAACTGGCTGATTGTTATTCTAAAAGAGGGTGTGAATTAGTATTATTATTAATTGTCAACAGTTCTTGATTAAAATAAATTATCTTTAATAGTTTGGTTTATGTGAAAATTAAAAAATATACTAATATTTTATCAACTTTATTTGCCATCATTCTTATTGGAGCTATAGAGACATAGCAGCATGCTCAGGACCGTTAGATGGGTGCTTGATATTTATAAAACATAGCATTGGGTTTTCGGTCAATTCCAGGACACAAATTTTGTACAACTCCTGGATCGCTAATTTGCTGTTGCATCTTCTTTCCCCAATTTAGCAAAAAGTTGAAATTTCGTGAGGTTAGAATTTGTTTAATGCATTGTTGCAATTGTTAACTATTGTGTCCAATAAAAAATTTATTTTCTTGTCCCATGAACTTTAGATCAACACACAATCTATTGAATCACATTTTGGTTCTGTTTGGCACGATGGTGGCGGTTGTAAACGCATGAGTTAAAACATCATTTGTTAAGAATCACCTAACAAACATCATCTGTTTGAACATAAAAGTAGATGAAGTTCCTTAGGTGGACGTTAACAATGACAATTTAACCCCGTGTTCATGACCGGCACCACTGTGCCAAACGAAGCCTTTGTCCCCTCTTGATGTAGATTAACAATTCATGGATCAAATCACACTACGAGCGCAGCCCATTTGGTGGGTCCGCCGCTGTGCCGATCCCATTTGCTCGCCGCTAGATTTTTGCAAAATTTAACGTATTGAAAGCGTGCAGAGGCCTCTGCGAATGTGGTGGCCTTTACGAGTTTGGCTTGGCTGCCAAACCAGATCTATATTACTTGTGTTATTGCTGTGCTGTTTTTACGGGCTGTGTTTCAATAAATGTCCAATAATACTAGTGTTGAAATTGTTAAATTAGGAAGTGGGCAGTCATGATGGTGCAGACCACACAGACCGCCGAGACCGCGCGCGGTGAGCGCGGATAGGATTGAGGGTGTTAACCGTGAAGCTGTGCAGACACCTTATGAACTTCTAAAGGGCAGGAAACCTCCCTGGGGTATCAACCGTGCGGTTAGCTTGGTTGGTTAAGATTCATGTCGCGTGGCTGTCTGGTTATCTACCCAAGTCCACGTGGGCTGAGGGTGTTGTTCGCATAGCTGTGCAGACTGGTGGACTTAACCACACACGCGGACTGCTAGCTGCCACGTCACTAGCAGTTACTCTATTCCTATGGGCGGCGACGGTATCCTCCTGCCCGCCAATAAATAGGGATGCTGACCTCGTCATAAATAATAGAAACTGTAAGAACTGAAGCTCGGGTTAAATTCGTCGGTTAAGTTTTTCTAACCGCACAGCTAAGTGAACTGACTAGATTTATTGTTGTGTTTGCAGATTGTGCGGCAAACACTTGGCAGCCAGGAAACTTGTTTTGAAGGCAGTGTGGATAGCTGGTAGTCGACAACGATTAGCAGCAGGTAGCGGATAGGCGACTAGGCGGTCTTCTTCTTCGCCAGTTTACCCACTTGATATTACAGTTCGCATTTGGCGGACTGAGTTGCAGTTCAAATAAAGCTGTTCGTCAACTCGCGGTTAGGCGACCAAGAGTTGCGGTTAGGCGACCAAGAGTTGCGGTTAGGCGACCAAGAGTTGCGGTTAGGCGACCAAGAGTTGCGGTTAGGCGACCAAGAGTTGCGGTTAGGCGACCAAGAGTTGCGGTTAGGCGACCAAGAGTTGCGGTTAGGCGGCAGCTCAGTTTCAGTTCATCTGTTCGCGACGACTTCAGCGGTCAGGCGACCTCGCGGTCGGGCGACCAGAAGTTGCGGACAGGGTTATCCTCAACAGTCAATAAGCAGCAGTTCACGCGGCTAAGTGTGCGATCTGGCAGCTCGGCAGACTTGGCGGTTGGCCTTGGCAGATAGGCGGCTTGGGCGGTTACAAAGTTTTGTCCACCGGTTTTACTATTGTTTTTTGTGTTCTTCATCGTGTGCATTGCAAAATCATGTCTCGCAATGTATGTCTTGTGTTGTACAGAAGACTTTTAATTCAATTGTGTCTCTTGTTTTTCTATTTGTTTTTTGTTTATTTGGCTTGTTTGGTTGAGTGTTACTGCGACCTTCCCGAGTTTACACAATCCATTATACATAGGAATAATATGATGTAATTGTATTATGATAAGGGCATCAGATTAATATGAATTGTCATATCCTCTATTTGTTTAAAAATGTCTTAATAAAACCTCAAATTAGCCTATTTTCCTTCTGCCTTTAATTATTTGCGTTTTGTTATTTCACATTGACCTGCATCCGATCACATTATAGGAATGCTTTGGGCATTGGCAATAGTGAAAATAAAACATAAATAATAAATTAGCTTTTATTAAATGAAAATTATGACAGAAACAATATGGATAAATCTTATTGAGCTAGCTACATCAGCCACCATTCATCTTAGTAACTCTATATTTCCTGTCTATTTTCATGATCAAAAATATCGTTAAGGATTGTAGCCAGTCGCAGGCCCGCCTGCGCGATTCTCTTCTTCACTATCGGAAGCCGGGTGAAGAAATACTCGTCTGCGTGACCAAACTCGCTGTCAGAACCCAGTTCCAGTAATTGTTTTTAATAATAAATACCAACAGAATTAGCTCAGTTACCTCCTAATGTTGAGTCTTGCTCCACATCCTTGTATGCATAATTACAATCTAGATGTATACTTTCTACTGCATAGCTGCAAACAGAGGGTGATTTAATTGAATGTGTTAAGGTGTGGATTGTTTGTTCTGTGGAGGCAATGAGAAAAATTCAGACATTTCTAGCTCCAATCTTACTCATTTGCACAAGTTGCTTTTTTGTTCTGGCAATTTTCCCAACTATCCACTTCATCTTCCCATCCGCCCTACACGAGAAACTTAGTAACATCAAGCTAACTTAAGCATATTACTTCTCATCAAGGGTCAACTCATACTCGCTCGAGAAGCTTGACCCCATGAGTGACCTAACAACGGTTAACTTACCGTTATGTTTGACCTAATCCCGTCGACCATGGTGTCGAGATCATTGTCGTAATAGTCTTTCATTGCCGTTTCGATCATGCTCGTATCCCATACCTTGCAGAATTTAAACAGTTTTTTTTACATCATCAAAACCTCACCAGAAAAGAGATAGCAAGCTCTGATGTAGAAACTATATATGAGGAGATGCTTAACATGATGGAGGTTGGTCTTCCTTCTATACCAGTGGACGACAATGGTGTTTCCGCCTTCGTCTGCTGCGAATCCAGCATGCAGGGGCTGGTGGATGTCCCCGACAAAATGCGCGAGAAACATCAGGCTTTCCGTTAGATTATCTGATTAATGGTGGCAAATCAGGAGGGTGATATTCAGATAGCTGGTGAGCAGAGGATTGAGCGTTAGGCTCCGTTTGGCAGGGTGGTGGCGGTCATAAATGCATGAGTTAAACTCTCATTTGTTAAGGATCATCTAACAAACATCATCCGTTTGAACATAAAAGTGGTTGAAGTTTCTTAGGTGGGTATTAACGAATGATAATTTAGCCCCCATGTTCATGACCGCTACCACCGTGCCAAACGGAGCCTTAAACTGCTTAGTAGTTTTACAGTGATTTGATGAATCTCCCCGGCGGCGGAGCTGGTCTGTGTAGTTATTGATAGCCCCTACCACGCACATTCCCTTCTCTTCTTTGGAGTTATGGCAATCCCCTGCAGCATAAAGACTTTGATTGATTTATTTATTATTTCTATTAATTACCCAAACTTTTCTCGGGAGTTTGCATACTTACGGGTTGAACCCCCTCTATCTTTAGAAATTAAAAAAAACTTCTCCTTTAAATTTACATTTCATAATATGTATGTATTTTTCAGGCGCTCCAGTTCTTATTGAATTTTCGTGCATGCCAGGGCATGTAAACTTATTGCAGAGGTTTTTGTAATTTCAAAAAATAGAAAGGTGCAGGCTCCGTTTGGGAGGATTTATTTTCACCGGTCAAGCGGTCACGACCGCATGAACCAGGACTTAATTAAGGTCCGATTCATGCTGTCGTGACCGCTTGACCGGTGAAAATAAGTCCCCCAAACGGAGCCGCAGTTTGTAATTTTGCAAACTTGCACTGGGGGTGTGGAAATTCAATGGCTATAAAATATGATACAGACATATAAAGGATTTTAATTAGAGGAAATTTTGGTGCGTTCAATGTATATGGAGCATGGTGGGGCGGGATGCATTTGTGCCGTCCATAAAAAACACAACTTGATGGACAGCGTAGATGCATCCTGCGCACCACGCTCATATGTGTTATCACACCGAAAATTTGTCCTTTTTAATGAACTCTTTTTTTTTCATTCTAAATTGGGGATGTGTTTCCTCTCATGTGGAGTCACCCAACATGGTCGGCCTTATAAGGCCTGGACCTGATAAAGAGGTGTGTATAACCCTTAATTCATCGTGATCAGAAATGCTTGTGAATATGCCTATTCGTAAACCTCACCAGACGAGCAGAGGCGGGCTTGAGCAAGCAGAGGTGAACTTGGGCGACCAGGGGCGAGCAAATGCGAGATTGGGCGAGCAGCCCTCGTAACTCGCCAATATGAGCCAGTATCCAAAGCCCTAAGAGGTATTTTCTTATTCTCCCCTAAGATTTGTCTATAAATCCCCCATGAGTACCAAGAATGCCACGTTGGAAGAGGCCGAGACCCCTCAAGTTTGATACTCGTCAAGTCCGTGCCTTTCTCGTACCTTGCCTAGCTTTTTGGTTGTGGAGGGGAAGGTGTTGAGATATAACGCAGAAACTATCCACTAGGCGCAATAAAATTAATACAGGGTTGACAAGACGTATAAATTAGAACAAAATATATATATAATTAATATAACTGCAATAATAATATATGAAGAAATGTACGAACGTCCGTTAAAGAATACACTGCGAATGAGTTAGACTCGCTCGATCCGCGGGAGAGAGAATCGTCTGGACTGCAATCCGCTAGCATAGCGGACACACAAGGTTCACCGAGAACCTTCGTCGTCGGATGACGACCAAACCACCCGCCATCACCGGAGAAGCACTGTCAAGGCCAACTGCACTCACGCACGCCATCGACGCCAAGCCGCACCACCGGAGAGAAACACCATCAAGGTCATTGCACTCTTGCATGCCTTCGCCGTCATGCCCGCACCGTCAAAGAGAAACTCCGTCAAGGTCACTGCACCACAACAAGCATTCGTCGTCACGCCCGCATCGCCTCATCTACTCGAAGACCGGTAGAGATTCTCTCCTCCAAGACCGGTGGCTATTTCCTCCAAAGCTGGTGGATACATCGAGAGTCCCACACGAGAGAAATGATCTGGCGCCATCGCACGGTGTTGCACCAACGGCAACCACCGGCGGCATCCAACAGGGATCTCCCACCCCTTGCGGCACCAAGAGTGAGACGGCTGCGGCGGCGGCTCCTCCCTCCAACGCTAGCAGGGGCGGCGCTTCTTCTCCTCAAATGGTTACTGCTCCTCCAATGTGAAAGGTAAAGGCATCTTCTAACCAAGTGGTTTTTTTATACACATAAACTGGGAATCTCAATCTTTATATATGTGTATATATTTATATATATCACTATTTCTTTTTTTGAGATCTAGAGAGAGCATTTCTCAACGCCATTAATTTGGGCTGAAATTTTTTTTATTTTACTGTCATAAAATATATGACATGTCATGCTGCTCTTTCTCTCTATAATTAACATCATTAATAGGGCTAGGTGTTTTCCATACATGGAGTTTCTTTGAATGACATTTTCAAATTTTGAATCCGAATCAAATATTCAACAGTGATGTGAAGTTGGTCCTAGTCCGTAACACGTGTTGTCACGGACAACGCAACGAAAATGAGCGAGCAATAGTAATAGCGCAATAAAAAAGAGCGAGAAATCAAGCACACAGACGACACAGATATTTTTACGTGGTTCGGAGAGAAGCTCCTACTCCACGGGGAGAGCACTGGGGAAGATCCACTAAAATAATATGGAGTTTGATACAGAGTTACACTGAGATCATAAAGATCGGAGTCGCGCCAGAATTCTGTCCGATCACTGTCTGGAGGCTACGCCGCCGCTTGCCGTCGCCGATTCCTGGAATCCTCCGCCTGAGATTTCCACCGCCGATGGGTCGACTTCCAAGGTCGTCGACTTAGCCGGAGCCACCTGCTCCCGAGCCGCCCGTCGGAATGATGGCAGGCCGCCGCCGCTTCTCTCTTCGAACGCCGCCGCCGCTGCCTTGGACGACCACCGCCTCTGAACTCTTTCTTCTTCCTCCTCTTCTCCTCTTCTTGGATCTGGTGTGTTTGAAACTCATGGGGTCTCTCCTTTTATAGGCTAGAAGAGGTGGTAGTTGTCATAATCACATGGAGGTTGTAGGTGGAGGTTGACAAGAGTGGTGAGGACCGGTCAAACTTGTTGAAGAGGTGGTGGTTGTCATAATCACATGGAGGTTGTGGGTGGAGGTTGGCAAGAGTGGTGAGGACCGGTCAAACTTGTTGAAGAGATCAGGTTTGACTTTGACTGTGAGGTGGCATTTTACATTAACAATCTCCACCTTGACGCCTCACGCATGAAGTACTCCACCTTGAGCTTGGATCTTCTCCCCCCGAAAATTACTACCCCCTCTCCCTGGGGTCACCCCAATCAACATGCACAAATATGAGCCAAGTCAAGGCAGTGCTTGAACTTGACTCTTGTCACTGGCTTGGTCAACATGTCTGCAACATTGTCCTCCGTGGGCACCTTCAGCAACAAAATGTCTCCACTTCCAACAAACTCCCTCAACTTGTGGTAGCGCACATCAATATGCTTTGTCCTTGCATGGTAGACCGGGTCTTTGGCAAGACAAATCGCACTCTGACTGTCACAGTGCACCTTCACCGCTTCCTGAGTGATCCTGAGTTCTTTAGTGAGATTTTTAAGCGAGATGACTTCCTTTGCGGCTTCCACTGCAGCAATGTACTCCGCTTCTGTTGTCGATAGAGCAACGATGTCCTGAAGAGTGGCTTTCCAACTGATGGGACCCCCACCTAGAAGAAAGATGTACCCGGAGGTAGATCTTCTCCTATCGAGGTCACCGGCGTAGTCGGAATCAACGAAGCCCTCTAGAGCACCAACATCCTTGCTCCTTCTGAATAGTAGTCCGACGTCTGAAGTTCCCTTCAAGTATCGCAGAATCCACTTGACCGCTTTCCAGTGTTGTCGCCCTGGATTCCCCATGTATCTGCTGACTACGCTCACAGCCTGAGCGATATCTGGTCTGGTACAGATCATGGCGTACATCAAGCATCCTACCGCACTAGCGTACGGCACCTTAAGCATCTTTTGACGTTCCTCTTCTGAGTTTGGGCACTGCTGTGAAGATAATCTGAACTGCTGTCCCAGAGGAGTTGAAACTGCTTTCGACTCCGTCATACTGAACTTCTCCAGCACCTTCTTGATATAACCTGTCTGAGAAAGCCAAAGCATACCTCGTTTTCTGTCGCGCTTGATCTCCATCCCAAGGATTTTTTGTGCTTGACCAAGATCTTTCATCTCGAACTCAGCATGTAGCATCTGCTTCAGAACTTGAATCTCCCGAGCTGACTTGCAAGCAATCAGCATGTCGTCGACGTAGAGCGTCAAGATCAGTATATCTCCATTTGCCAGAAATCTGTAGTAGACGCAGCTGTCGTACTGGCTCCTGTTGTAACCATGTGAGGTCATGAAGGTGTCAAACCTCTTGTTCCACATCCTTGGAGCCTGCTTCAAGCCGTAGAGAGATCTCTTCAGCTTGCACACCTTTTTCTCGTCGCCGGGTCGAACGAACCCGTCAGGTTGCAGTATATAGATCTCTTCATCTAGGCCGCCGTGAAGAAAAGCCGTCTTCACATCCATTTGCTCCAGCTCCATGTCCCACATCGCTGCTATAGCAAGCAGCATCCGTATGGAACAATGCTTTACCACGGGTGAGAAGATTTCATCGAAATCAACACCTCTCTTCTGCGCGAACCCTTTTGCAACGAATTTGGCCTTGTACCTCCACTGGTCCTCGCCTGATGTAGACTCCTTCTTCCTGAACACCCACTTGGAGCTTATTGCCTTAGCTCCTTTGGGTAGATTGACCAAGTCCCAAGTTTGGTTCTTCTGAAGTGAGTCCATCTCTTCCACCATAGCAGCTTTTCACTGAGAACAGTCTCTGCTCTCTACAGCTTCTCGGTAGGAACTGAGATCTGAGGAGATAACCTGAAAACCATATGCCACAGTGTCTAGTAGCCTGAGAGGTAGTCTAACCTCTCTCCTCGCCTTTCCTCTAGCAATCGTGTATGGTTCCGCATCAGTTGGTTGTGCAACATCTGTATCCTCCGAGTCAGAGGAATCATCATGGTCGTCAACTTTGTCACTTTCTTCCAGCTCCACCTGTACTGGTGAGACTGGAGTCCTTTCTGCTTCTCTGTTATGAGACTGAGACTTCTTCAGCATGGAAGCCTCATCGAAGATGACATCGCGCTTCACCTCCACCTTCTTTGTTTCAGGATTCCACAGCTTGAACCCTTTTGTGCCGGCCTTCTGGCCGAGATAGATGCACCTTCTGGACAGTTAGAACCCGCCAACCCATTAGTTCATCTCAAAACCCAGGTATTGAGATGAAGGGTGGCGGGGTACATGAACACAAAGAAGAGAAGTCTGCAGGCGGTGTGGGATTAACCCCAACCACATGACCGCGGGGATATTCCGTCACACAAGGGGGCCCACCGGGGTCAACACCCAGACCTGGAACGCGATGGGGAAAGCTCAAACATGCGGTCCCACACACACGTGTCATGCTGGCTAATATAATCTCAACACACCCCCGCAGCATGACAACCTGCTTTGATACCAAGTTAGAACCCGCCAACCCATTAGTTCATCTCAAAACCCAGGTATTGAGATGAAGGGTGGCGGGGTACATGAACACAAAGAAGAGAAGTCTGCAGGCGGTGTGGGATTAACCCCAACCACATGACCGCGGGGATATTCCGCCACACAAGGGGGCCCACCGGGGTCAAAACCCAGACCTGGAACGCGATGGGGAAAGCCCAAACATGCGGTCTCACACACACGTGTCATGCTGGCTAATATAATCTCAACATGGACTTAGCATCCAGCTTTGTCCTTTCCGAATCCTGCATCAGTGTGTACACAGGACAACCAAAAATGTGAATATCGGAGTAACCAACGGAAGTACCTGACCAGACCTCCTGTGGAGACTTCAGATCTAGTGACATTGATGGAGATCGATTTACTAGATAGCAAGCCGTATTGATCGCTTCGGCCCAGAAAGACTTCGGAAGATCTGCAAATAGACGCATGCACCAAGCTCTTTCCAACAAGGTTCTGTTCATCCTTTCTGCGACGCCGTTCTGCTGCGGTGTACTAGGAATGGTGAGATGACGAGTGATTCACTCTTGATTGCAGTAGTTCTGAAACTCCGTTGAGGTGTACTCGCCGCCATTATCAGATCTGAGGTATTTCACCTCCTTCCCAGTCTGCTTCTCCACTTTGGTCTTCCAGATTTTGAATTTCTCGAACACCTCAGACTTGTGTTTGAGAAAATAGATTCATACCTTCCTTGAGAAATCATCGATGAAGGTCACGAAGTATCTGGTTCCTCCAAGTGATGGCTCTGGGGCTGGCCCCCAAACATCTGAGTGTATGTACTCCAGTACTTGCTTGCTGCGCTTGCTTGACGTCACGAACTTTACTTTGCACTGCTTCCCGAGAACGCACGTCTCACAGAAATCTAGCTTGCACGTCTTGATCCCTTTCAGTAGACCTTTCTTGTGTAGCTCCAGCAATCCTCTCTCGCTCATGTGGCCAAGCCTGGCATGCCACAATAGAGAGGAGTCTTCGTCTGACGTCGTAGAGACTGTTGCGTCGCCAGTAATGGTGGAGCCGATGAGCCTATAGAGGGTACCACAACGTTCTCCTTTCATGACCACCAGAGCTCCCTTCTTGACTTTCAAATAGCCGCCATCACCGGTATCGGAGTAGCCGGCCGCCTCCAGAGTACCTAAAGAAATCAGACTTTTTCTTAAATCTGGTACGTACCTGACATCCTCAGGCTGTACAACTGCTTCTTGATGTAGAGTTTGTTCGTGAGTGACTTGGACATGTAAAGCTCCTTCAGTTTCTTCCACAGATCTGCTGCAGTCTCAGCATCGACTACATTGTACATGACTTCATCCGCTAGGCATAACTGGATTGTGCTGATGGCCTTCAGATCCAACTCCTCCCATTCGTCATCCTTCTTCCCGGATTTCTCCTTGCCGAGAAGCGCCTTATGGAGACTTTGTTGAACGAGAACTGCTTTGATCCTTTTTTGCCATAAACCAAAATCAATTTTTCCGTCGTACTTTGGAATCTCGAATTTTGCCGTCATTGCTATTGCTCACGGAGGTCCAAGGTTGGAACCTGGCTCTGATACCAATTGATGTGAAGTTGGTCCTAGTCCGTAACACGTGTTGTCACGGACAACGCAACGGAAATGAGCGAGCAATAGTAATAGCGCAATAAAAAAGAGCGAGAAATCAAGCACACAGACGACACAGATATTTTTACGTGGTTCGGAGAGAAGCTCCTACCACGGGGAGAGCACTGGGGAAGATCCACTAAAATAATATGGAGTTTGATACAGAGTTACACTGAGATCATAAAGATCGGAGTCGCGCCAGAATTCTGTCTGATCACTGTCTGGAGGCTACGCCGCCGCTTGCCGTCGCCGATTCCTGGAATCCTCCGCCTGAGATTTCCACCGCCGATGGGTCGACTTCCAAGGTAGTCGACTTAGCCGGAGCCACCTGCTCCCGAGCCGCCCGTCGGAATGATGGCAGGCCGCCGCCGCTTCTCTCTTCGAACGCCGCCGCCGCTGCTTGGACGACCACCGCCTCTGAACTCTTTCTTCTTCCTCCTCTTCTCCTCTTCTTGGATCTGGTGTGTTTGAAACTCATGGGGGTCTCTCCTTTTATAGGCTAGAAGAGGTGATAGTTGCCATAACCACATGGAGGTTGTAGGTGGAGGTTGGCAAGAGTGGTGAGGACCGGTCAAACTTGTTGAAGAGGTGGTGGTTGTCATAATCACATGGAGGTTGTAGGTGGAGGTTGGCAAGAGTGGTGAGGACCGGTCAAACTTGTTGAAGAGATCAGGTTTGACTTTGACTGTGAGGTGACATTTTACATTAACACAACAGAAGGTTCTTCCAAATTTCCGGAAACTTGGTGAGACCTCCCTGCTGAGGCACCTGGGGTGTGCTTGTTGACATCTCTCTCTTGGTCTAGCCATCAGAGCTGTGTTGTTCGACCGCAGATTTAGTAACCTTAGACTACAACTAGATCCGAACATTTTAAAGTAGGGATTTTTCCGACAATGAGAGTAGAGGTTTTTTCTGGTAGAACTCGAGCAACTTCTTAATTAAACAGTTTTCTAGCTAGTTCCAACTGTGGTCTTTTATATTTCTGGAGTCATCTAGGATTCTAGATTGAGTTCTAGCCCGAACATCCTGTGATTTTTTCCAGTTTTATGGCTTGAACTATGATTTATTCACGATTGTGCGCATGAACCCTAAATCATCGGGATAGAGATCCTCTCCATTTATTTCATAGTGCCGATAAAAAGCGGCCTATTTCATGGATGCTTACTCAAATGATCAAAAAATAGCTTTTCTATTTTTTGTCTGAAAAGACTCCGGCTCTATTTGGTTCGGCGTTTTGCCGTTTTGTTTGGGGCAAACGCCGTCGGAAGGCTGGTAAACAAATGAACCTCCGGCGGCGTTTGCTCCGTTTCTACCCGCCCGCCTTGAGAAATGCCCAAAAAGCTCCGTTTGGAGAAGCCACATCCCCCCGCCGGTTCGAACACTCCGTTTCCACCCGCCGGATCGACCCGCCAATGCCGAACCAAATGAAGCCTCAACGGGGGAGAAAAAACGCAAGCTCAAATAAACATGAGAAAATTATGGTGTTTATATTGACAGCCTAGCTTTGGATGTTGGCAGCCCAGCAAAATAATAAAAAACATACATAATAAGACCGATAATAGCAGCCCAAAATGCGGAACACGCGTCTTTTGAAAATAGATCTACTATATGACTTTTTAGAAAAAGTGTTCAACATGAAAGTTGCAGATCTCGTCGCATCTCGACGAGATCTGCAACTTTCATGTTGAACACTTTTTCTAAAAATATCTATTTAAAAATTTAATTTTTGGCCTGCCAGTATCCATCAGGCTGCCAATAGACATATTTAGGTTGTCATTATTTTTGGGCTGCCAATATCGATATAGGGTTGCAATATAAAGACCCAAAAATTATAGGTTAAGCCTACCTAGATTTAGGTGGGAGAATAAATAACAAAATTTGGACCTCACTCCCCAATCCTCCCAAAAATTGGGCGGGATTTTTAGG
>CM077166.1:23039664-23103192 GCA_039583875.1 Platanthera guangdongensis | reverse complement strand
ATGTGCAAAATATGTCCCAGAAATAAGCAAAACGACCAAATGGCTAGAGCATGAAATTCCCCTAATGCTTTCCCCTTTTGCTTCCATGACGAGCACCCACCATTGTATTCCATAGAAGTGATCATCAATTGGTCTGACTTGCTTCCTTACCTGGTAGCACCCAAGTTAATTCCCCATAGATTGTGTTGACCGACTACGTTATTGTGCCTCCAACACCACTCTGCTTCCAGTGTCAGCCATCTGTAATAAAACTCCTGGCGTCTTTCTATTTGTATCGAGACTCTGTTTATCTCTTATAAAAAAACAGGGCATTGTTAACCGCACTTCAATTTTGGCTAATCGCACTCTAAATTAGGTTTTTTATCTTCCCACTTATCGCCATCCGCAAACAGGACTTTCCCCCTTTCCACGCAGCAAGCCCGCAACCCCGCCTCTTCCTCGCTGCGCTGGACGAAGCATCCTCGCCGGAGCGACGCAGCCCCGCCGGAGCGACGCAACCCCGCCCAGATCTTCATTTTGTGCGAGCCACAGAGCCGACTGGGCTGCTCCTCCCTCGACGCCGCCCGTCGACAGTTCCCTAGGGTTTGGCGAACCTTGTGAGAGACAGTGAGAGGCCGCCGCCGCCCCCTTCTGCCCCTCCCGCCTGGCGTGAGACTCGCCTGCAGGGGTGAATCTGGCGCCCCTCCTCTTCCTGCCGGCTGGTGCGACTCCGGCCTTCCGTCTCCTTCCCTCGCCAACGTCTCTCCTTTTCTCCTCCTTTTCGCCTTCAGTTGAAGCTCCGCCTGCCTCCGACGACTCCCCTGAGGGACGGCTTGTTGCAGGTGTGTTGTGTTTCTTCTATCGGATTTTTTCTCTTATGAATGCAAAGGTCTTCAAGTATCATCATTTATTCTAATGGGACTCCACAATTGAATTTTATTGTAGATTTGATCATCGTGCAATAGCATCATGTCGTCGTACGACGAACACGACCATAAACAATCTTGTTTGATTATGCATGGTAAGGAATGCACCACAATTTTGTTAATTTAATGAAGTTATGTTGTTTAAAATATTGGGAGCTTCAAACTCGTTGTGTTTTGCATGATGAAATATACAGTAGCAAACGAAGATTAGAGTTGTTAGACTCTCTACAGTGCATTGAAACTCCAGCGCCATTTGATAAATGGAGACACTACCGGACATGAGATTTGTTATCAGTTCGTGCTACAACATAGCAGTGGTCAACTCTCAAAGTTCAAAGTTTAACATTTTTTCCACTTCACTCATCAATGCCGGAGGTACCAACACTTATTTGCATTGATTTTTTAAATAATAATCACTTCATTCGTCTAGTCTTGCATACTTGCTCTCTGATGCCACACATTGTTCCTTCGTGGATGAGATCACGAGAAAGTGGCGGAGAATTGGGGAGTACATTACAACGAACGGTTGCAAGAACCACCACCGGAAACGGGACCAAGTATATTACTAACATGGATGATGATAATGAGAAGGTATACACCAATTTTTTTATTGTAACGTAAATATTATTAATATTAACGTAAATATTGTCTTCATATTATTAATATTAACTTTTTTGTCTTCATATTTGCAGGTTAAAAGATTGTCGTGAAGCAATGTTAAATTAAGAAACAACCATGACTTGTTTTTATTGTTAATGAAATCTAAAAAAGTTAAAAGTAATTAATTTTATGGTATTTTAGGATTTTAATTAATTTCAATGTATTTGTGATGCTATAATTTACATTTCTTCAAATTTTTATTTTGCCAAAAAAATTGGTTTGCGGATAAGAACTATGAAAAACCGTTGTTTGCGGATAACATTTATGTTTGTGGATATCTGTTTTGAAAAACAATGGTTTGCGGATATCAAATGTTTGCGGATAGCAAAAATTGAAGTGCGGTTAACAATCGTCATGAAAAATTTGACACCACCTACCGGCTTTAATTATGCTTGTCTTATAGTCTTGTCTTCATCATGCAATTCTTGACCTAGAAATAGACGAGTCAACCCAACAACTACAGTGCGAGCTTGAGTCATGCTTCCTCCTTTTGCTTTGACTTTTCCGGCGAGCTTCCACATCCATATTAGGAAGTATGGGTCACAAATAGAGCTATCACAGAGAACCAAAAATCATGAACTAAATCAAACCTGCTCGGAACTGAACTGAACCGTTTGCGAATTATTTGGATCGAGTTTGAATTTTGGAACCGTGAACAACAATGACCCGGATGTGTTCCTTCATTTTATTATACGTACCGCAGTACCGGAACCGCAACATGCAAGTCTCGAGGGGTCTCAGAATTTCTATATCCAATCCAAATCGGACCGAAGTAGAACCGAACAGCAACCCATTGATTATTATTATTTTATTTTATTACATAAAATATTATAAAATGTTTTTATTACATAATAATATTATTATTATATAATTTTATTGTTATTCAAGTTAATCTTTTAAGACTTTCACAAATAAGTGAATAAAAAATTAACAGTAGGTCAATAACACAGGGATTTCTGATCCAATAACAATAAAGAATCCTAATTTTTCTTTCTATTTAATTTAGATCGAGTATGGATAAAAAATCTTCCGATATTATACTATTAAATTCGCAACAAGAAATAAATTTGTTATTGTTATTCATAACATGATCGGGGTTTAGTATTATCAAGATACAATTCATACCTTTCAATTGATAATAGTCCACTTTATCATCTCTATGGGATTAGATCCCGAACTATTGTGAAAGAAGAAAACAAAGAGATTATGGAAGTCAATATCTTGCGCTATTGCTAC
This sequence comes from Platanthera guangdongensis, assembly GCA_039583875.1. Lineage (NCBI taxonomy): Eukaryota > Viridiplantae > Streptophyta > Magnoliopsida > Asparagales > Orchidaceae > Platanthera > Platanthera guangdongensis. Next base: position 23,100,391 of record CM077166.1, on the reverse strand, counting down.
TGCGCTGTTCATTTTAGTTCCTACTGCCTTTTTACTTATAAATATCGTCAAAACAACCAGCCAAAATGATTAATTTGAATTCTTCATTTTTATCAATGATTGAATAAATGAAAGGGTTTAAAACTCTATTTCAGTCTTAAATTCAATGTGGATCAAAATTATCAGAGATAGTGTGGTAGAAACAGCAATATATATAGCACTTTCTACCACACTATACAATTGAGTATGTGAGTATGAATTATGAAAGAAGCTTTTAGATAAATTGACAATATATATATACAATATATATCTAATAAGAATATATATATTCGACGTACATCAAAATGAAATAGCACTCCCTTTTTCTCTACATCCATTTGTCTGCATTTCCAAATAATCGCAAGACCAACTGCTTGAATTCCTTATTTTTCATATCTATTCTTATGCTTATGGATATGGAAGTCCATCGAAAAAAATTAATTATTGTTGGAAAAGCCCACTTAAACTAGGCCCATTTGTATAGCATTTATTGTTTTCTCTCCTCTCTTTAGTCCCACATTGTGTATATGACTTTTCTCTCTCTTTCTCTCATCTATATATATGTACTCATTCTTTGTATTTGTACCAGGTGGACATATATACAAGGTTGGCTTTCTCCATTTCTACATGGTATCAAAGCGAGGTTCCGGACTCCTGCGGACTCCCTTTCCTATCCGCCATGCGGCCTGCGGTCTCTGCGGCCTGCGTATGTGTGTCCGCAACTCCTAGTCGCATCCCCCCCTGCGGCCTCCCTTGTCCAGACCGCTTCCTCTCATCCCGTGGAACCACTCCTCTTCCCTCCTCTTCCTTCCTCTTCTGGCCCCTCTTTATAGCCCTCTCTCTGATCCTGTGGGGTCCACTGCTTCCCTTAGTCCGCTGCGGCCCCTTCTTGTCCGGCGCGACCTCAGCGAACTCAATCCCTAGCTCCGCGGTCTCCTTCTGTCCGCTGCGAACTCGGTATTCGCCTCCTCTTCCTGGTCTCTTTCGTCCGCCGTAAGCGCGGCGGCCTCCTGTCCGCTTTCTCTCTCTGCCTGAGGCTGCTCTCCTTTCTCTTCAGGCGGCCAAGATCTTTTCCCTGTCCGCCGCGGGCTCGCCTCTCTGCGTTCTTTCAGTCGTGCGGACTGCCCAGCCCGCTGCGGGCGCTCTCTTGTTCCCGCGTCATGTCGTGCTTCCCCGGCTTGTCCTCTCTTCTCAGCTCGCTACAGTCCGCCGCGGTTTGATCCAGTCCGCCGCGGTCTAATCCAGTCCGCCTCGGCCTCTTCAATCCGCCGCGGCCTCTCTTAGCCCGCTCCTTGCTGAGCGTCTCTGTGCTCACCGCGGCCTCCTCCAGTCCGCCGCGGCTCCTCCAGTGCGCCGCAGCCTCACCTAGCCCGCTCCTTGCTGAGCGTCTGTGTGCACACCGCGGCCTCCTCAGTCCGCCGCGGCCTCCTCAGTCCGCCGCGGCCTCCTCCAGCTCGCCGCGGCCTCCTCCAGCTCGCCGCGGCCTCATCCAGTCCGCTGTCTTTCCGCTTCCTCTCCTCCAGGTCGCCCCCATGTCTACATCTGCGGATTCTGTCGGCACGGCAGTTCCTCCTGAACGCCCGGCCTCTCTCCAGGAAGTCCGCGACGAGCTTCGGATCACTACAATTTCTCTCACTGGCAAGAAGAACTTTGTGGAATGGGCACACTCGGTTCGCCGTGTCCTTCAGTCAAATGGGTTCCTTCATCACTTGACTCAGACCGTTATCGGTATCCCTACTGAGGAATGGTTACGCAATGATGGTCGTGTGCAGACTTGGCTTCTCAACTCTCTCGATGGCGAATCTTATCGCCTGGCCATGTATCATGAGACGGTCAAAGGCATGTGGGACGAGCTCCACACCCTCTACTCTGGCAAGGATAGTCTCCACCATCTATATGACATCATCACTGCTCTCCAGGCCCTTGATAGCAGTGGCGCAACTGATCTGACGTCCTTTGTTGCTCAGGCCCGGTCTCTGGTTGAGGCTTGGATCCACCATCAGCCTCCAACTTTAGATCTTGCTGCTCAACGTACCCAAAAGGAAGCTGTGGGTATCGCCATGATGATGGCCCGGGTACCACCTCATCTTCACAGTGTCCGGGCTCACATCCTCTCCTCTACCGTTACACCATCTTTTTCCGATGTGTGCTCAATGTTTCTCAAAGTCTCCCCGCCTCCGGATGTGCCCGGACTTCCTTCTCCGGCCCTTGTTCAACAGGCACCAGCTCCCTTATTGCCTCTTCCCTTTTCTGCCCGTGGTGGCCGCTCTGACTCTCGCGGCCGGGGTCGAGGTGGCCGGTCTAGCCTAAGTGCTCGTTCTGCGGTAAAGATGGACATCTTGAGGCCACATACTATCGCAAACATGGCCGACCTCCTCGTCCACAAGCCTCTGCTGCTACTACGACTTGCTTCCCTCGTACTGATCTCGACGAAGTTCGTCTTCAGCTCCAGCATCTTCATGGCCTGCTCAGCCGTCCGCCTGTCTCGGTTGCCTCTGCTGCTTCTATCTCCAATGAAGGTATCGCCGCCTCTCCTCTGGCACGCGCTGGATCCTTGATTCTGGTGTCACTCATCATATCACCTCTGTTAGGCCACCTCAGTACTTGTCTTCACCTCACCCGAAGTACATTACTGTCGCTAATGGGGCATCGGTTCCAGTCTCTGGATGTGCTGATATTTCACTCACCTCTTCTCTCCTCCTGCGCTCGGCTCTACATGTTCCGGGCTCTCCTTTCAATTTACTGTCTGGGTCGGCTTACTACTGATTTAATTACTCCGTGACACATTACTTCTTTTTCTTTTCTCATACAGGATCAGCAGACGCGGACTATCATTGGTAGAGGACGGCTGCAGAATGGGCTCTATCTTCTTGACGACTCTCCATTGTCCTCGCATCTATCTCCTCTTCGGATTGGCATCGCGTCTGGGACATGCTCCTCTTCCAGTCCTCCGGAAGGCTCTTCCTGATGTTACTCTCCCTGCTTTTCGCTGCGACACATGTATTTTGGGCAAACAGCCCCGTTCATCGTTCCCTCCTCATTGTACTCGGAGCTCCGCTCCTTTTATTTTAGTACACTCCGATATATGGGGTCCGTACAAATTTACTAGTATTTCTGGCTATTGGTATTTTCTTACTTTTATTGATGATTACTCTCGCATGACGTGGTTATATTTCCTACGGGATCGCTCTGAACTTCCCCGCGTATTTCGGGCTTTCATACTTGAGACTCGGACTCAGTTCTCTGCGCCTATTCGCACTATTCGTACTGACAATGCGCGGGAGTACACCAGCCATACTTTGCCACTCTCTGCTCTGAGTTCGGCATTCTTCACCAAACCTCGTGTCCGTACACTCCACAACAGAATGGTGTCGCCGAGCGCAAGAATCGTCACCTACTTGATGTCGCTCGCTCCCTTATGCTTCAAATGCAGGTTCCCAAACCATACTGGAACTACGCGCTCTCCACGGCTTGCTTCCTCATCAACCGTCTTCCGTCTTCCGTCCTCCAGTATGCTACTCCCTTCAGCCTCCTCTTTCCCACAACTCCGCCTTTTCCCGTTCCTCCCCGGGTGTTTGGGGTGTACCTGCTACGTACACCACCTCGGTCCCTCCACAGACAAATTGGACCCTCGTGCCACACCAGCATATCTTTGTGGGGTACTCGCGCACTCAGAAGGGTTATGTCTGTTATTCGTCTGCTACCCGCAAGGTTACTGTCTCCGCTGACGTCACTTTTCGTGAAGATCTTCCATTCTTCCCTGCTCTCGATGTCGCTCTGAGTCCAGCTCCCGTCGTTCGTCCTGTCATTCCTGCTCCTCACTCCTCATCCTCTCTGCCTTCCCTACCTCCTGTCCGTCCACCACCCCGGTTATCCGGGTCTATTCTCGTCGCTCTCCTCATCCCGTTGCCCCCTCTGCAGTCGGCTTCGCCCTCTGGTGCTCTGCTCCCTGCTGCTCCTGCTCCCGTCTCTACCGCTCATCCAATGGCGAATTACGTCTCTCTCCATCGCCTCTCTCCCTCTCTTCTTCACTTTGCCACCTCATTATCCTCTGTTTCGGTCCCTAACTCTTTGCAGGAGGCGCTTCACCATCCTGGCCGGCGGGCTGCCATGGACGAAAAAATGACGGCCCTGGGCCAACCAGACCTGGGTCTTGGTTCCCTTACCTCCCGGTCAGCACCCTGTTGGGTGTAAATGGGTGTTCGTCATCAAGCATGCTCCGGATGGCACTATTGCCCGATTGAAGGCCCGTCTTGTGGCCCGTGGCTTCACACAACAGGAGGGCCTCGACTATGAGGAAACCTTCTCTCCGTGGCCAAGCTCAACACTGTCCGCGTTCTTCTCTCCGTCGCGGTGCACCGCCACTGGCCCTTATCAGCTCGACATCAGAACGCCTTTTAAATGGCGACCTTCACAGCGATCTTTGAGAAACGCTTCAGCCAGCAACCGGCCAGACCACGGGAACGAGTCTCGGGTGTCTTCTCAAAAATCAAATCTATGGTCTCAAACAGGTCCCCTGGGTGGTTTGACCAAGTTTAGCAATCGGGTTCTGGCCATTTTTTCTGGTGCGCAGCCATGGCATCTTTCACACGTCCTTGTTCTGTTTTATGTTGATGAGACATCCTTCTCACTGGGGGGACTCAAAGGGATTCAAGAGTACGTCTCAAACAATCTGAGCACTGTTTTTCAAACTAAAGACCTGGGGAAACTTCGCTACTTCCTTTCTCGGTCTGTCCGCGCCGGCGCTGGACGGGTTGGTGCTCTCCCAACGAAAGTACTGTCTTGATCTTCTCAAAGATGTTGGTCAGTCTGGTTGCAAGCCAGCTTGTACCCCGATGGAGGCAAATCACAAACTATGCGCTCATGCTTCGGATGACGATTTGCTGCTTCCGAACCCGGAATACTATCGACGCCTTGTGGGCAAGTTGATCTATCTAACAGTCACGAGGCCGGATATATCGTTTGCAGTTGGGGTTGTCAGTCGGTTCATGCATGCCCCCCGGGCTTCTCATCTTCAAGCGGTTGAACGGATTCTTCGATACCTTAAGGGAGCTCCGGGTCAAGGGCTGGTTTACAAAACCTCCGACTCTGCTCCCGCATTGGTTGCCTATTCTGATGCCGACTATGCGGTTCCCTGGACGATCGAAGGTCAACTAGTGGGTTCTGTACTTATTTTGGTGGTCATCTTATTACATGGAAGAGTAAGAAACAGGCTGTGATAGCTCGTTCCTCTGCAGAAGCTGAATACCGATCGATGGCCTCGGTTGTCTCAGAACTCACATGGCTTGAAAGTCTCCTTACTGACCTGGGAGTAAAACTCCCCTCCTCTGCTGTTCTATTTTGTGATAGTCAAGCCGCCATACACATCGCAAAGAATCCGGTCTTTCATGAGCGCACAAAACATATCGAAGTTGACTGTCACTTTGTCGTGAGAAGGTTCAATTGAAGAAACTTGAATTGAAGCATGTCCAGGAACTGATCAAGTTGCCGACATCCTCACAAAGGCCTTATCAAGCACCCTGTTCTTACCAGTGTTTGTCCAAGCTGGGTGCATATGACCTATACGCTCCAGCTTGCGGGGGTGGTTGGAAAAGCCCACTTAAACTAGCCCATTTGTATAGCATTTATTGTTTCTCTCCTCTCTTTAGTCCCACATTGTGTATAGGACTTTTCTCTCTCTTTCTCTCATCCATATATATGTACGCATTCTTTGTATTTGTACCAAGTGGACATATATACAAGGTTGGCTTTCTCCATTTCTACAATTATAATAAAAGAAAAATATGAAAGAGAATTCAATAGAAAATATAAATCTAATACTATTACTATAAATACTAATATACTAATATTATATAGATAAATGAATATAGATAAACTAAACCTAGTTAAGGTATTTCTTTTTTTTTCAGCTTTCACAAAACGATCACAATTGATAGATTTAGATTCTTTAGTAAACTACTAAATTAGTAAGACTCCTAGTTCTAAAGCCCACTCCTTCCCCATACTAGAAGTGAAAGAGAAAATGTAAACACTACCATTAAAGCAGCCCAAGCTAAACTTACTATATCCATGTGAATGATGTCCCCTATCTCTATGAAATGAAAAGATTATTCTATTATTGATTATTGATTCATAATCATAGTCGAATCAATGGTGCAAAGTAAAAAAAGGATTCTTACTTATGGCTATTGATGAAAAAATCCACTCATAAAAAGTTCCTATATTTCCAATTCTTTCTTATTCATTATTATTAAACATTATTATTAAATCTGTAAAAAAAATCGAAAAATAATAAATCAAATATAAAGAAAATAAAGAAAAGAATAATATAAGAAGATTAGTAATATTAAAGAGTAAAAAAGGTAAGATAATATGAATATAAAAAAGACAAATAAGTTCAATAAAAAAGAAGATAATGAAATAGAATAAAAATTTAACCATTCTGATTCAATTTATGAGCACTCAGAACCTATAGTGGCTCTGGATACAAAGTATCTTTAGTTCTTTCCACAATTATTAAATGAATTTCCTATCAGCCTATCCAATCTAATTTCATTGTAGACATAGTTAGTAGACACTATTAAGAAAGGTATAGAATTCTCTTTATGGTCTTTTTAGAATACTTTCTTTAACCTTAGGAGTCAAAATGGAGTGTTTCTTAGGAAATATACCGTATGTTCCTAAGAAATTCTTGTGTCCTATCCTGTCATCCTGTGAGGTTGTCGCCTGCCAATGAACATATAAGTTCTATCAAAAGTCTCCTAAATCTCATCTCAAATTCCAGATAATCATGAGGAGCATCCCCAAGGATTAGTTGCTCAAAGTAAATAATTTACAGGGAGCATTTATAAGAAGTCAATGATTGCTCGTGCAATTAATGTGATTCAAGGGACCTAATCTTTTAAGACTCGTTTTGGCGTGTGATTCCCGTGTAACAAGTTTGTCTCTTGTCATCGTCATTTTGGGCACATACCTATAAATACCCTCTAACTAATGAAAGATCTCTTTTTTGTTTTCTAAATCTTAAAGTCAAGTGTATTCATGTGTTTTGGAGGTGAGCTTTCCGACGGCAGGAGCATGATTTTTGTAAGATTGTTGGTTCTCAATGATTGAAAGTGTCCAAATACGCATCAAGTTGTATCATTGTCAGATTGCGCACTTGCATAATGGGAACTCAGAGTGGACGAGGGGGTCGACATCTTGGAAACGAACAAGATGTTGCGGTGCGAGCGGAGGAGGCGGTTGATATCTTAAAACATGTTAAAAATTCATGGAATAAATCTAAAACGTATGTAAATGAGATTTCATGTGAATGAGTAAATTTACATGAAAAGATTGTGCAAGTTAATATTACCTTGACTCAAGCTTATATTGCCAACAATATCATTAAAATCAATGTGGTAGAAGAGGTTGTCAACATGTTGAGGGTCATACATAATTTCAACTATAATTTTCAAAACAATAATCAAGATATCATATAATAAATACATATCTGATGAGATGAGTTTAGTTTTTTTATTATTGTTAGAGAATATTAGGAAAGATGATGTATAGGCCCATTAATATGGCCCATTTAGGATTCTGATTTAGTCCCACATTTTTTGTATAGTTGTCTTTCTCTCTCTTCTCTCCTATATATTTGTACTCATACTTGTATTTTTCAATTCAAGGAGTATATACAAGGTTCGGCTCTCTCCACAACAATTATGTTTCCGCTACGTGATTTGTTTAGTCTCACAATTCCTATCTTCTTTTTTGTCTTTTGTAAACCATTTATATATTCCCTATATATAAATAAACCTAAATCAAATTTCTCTCTCAAATCAACATGGTACAGAGCCGCCTTAGGGCCTCCATCTCTTGTGTATCCCGTCGCCTGCCGATTCCGCGTCCCGCCTCCGCATCCGCAAAAAGTCACGCTTCTGCTTCTGCCTCCACTTCCAGTCACGCTCCGGCTTTCGCCCGCAACCACTCGCGCATCCCGCATCCTCTTCTGCATCCGCTCGTCGCCGGTCTCACCGCTCTCCGCCCGCAACCAGATGCCGGTCTCGTTGCTCTCCGCCAGCAGTCGTCAACAGCTCCCTCTTCCCTCAGCAGCCTCCAGCAGCGAGCAGTTCCCTCTTCCTCCAGCCGCCAGCAATTCCCTCTTTCTCCGGCAGCCTCCAACAATCACCAGCAGCCCCTAGCAGTCTTCACAGCCAGCGGCCTCCTCCTCCGTTCTTCAGCTATTTTCCAGAAGATTGCGTCAGTTTCGTTCTTTTGACACCGAAAATGTAGCTCTAAACTGATGACATTTTGATGTCGGCCCTTATTGGAGGTTCCTTCATGATCTTGGTATCGTTCCTTCTTTTATGAGATAACCCTAATTTCTATCTAGGTTTTTGTGGTATTCTCCCTTGGTAATTCTTGTGCTTGTTCTTGCATATCATGTCGGGAAATGATGGATCTCCCGCTATCTCTTCCAGTGCCGGAATTTCTCTGCTACCTTGTCATCCGGTGGCTCGGTTCGGTCAAGTCATGACCACAATACTCCTCAAATCACCACTATTCGATCGGATGGTTCCAATTTCTCTCGTGGTCTTGGGCCATTGCTCTTGCCTTGAAGAGCAGACGTTTGTTCGGGTATGTTTGGGGGGTATTCCGACACCTGCCAAGGATTCTTCAGATTGGCTACAGTGGGAGTCCGAGAACTCCCTCATGATGTCTTGGTTGACTCGATTGCCCGAAATTACGTATTTTTGGAGACTGCGATGGATATTTGGAAGAGGCCAGAGGCAACTTACTCCTACTGGGGTAATGTTGCCCAGATTTTCCAGCTGTGACGGAAGATCTTCCTCCTATGTCAGGATGATCGCCCTCGATATGTCTACTATCTGGAGTTCACTCAACTTTATCAAGAGTATGATCACTTTAATTCTCTCACTCTTGTGTCTCCTGAGGATGAGATCCTCGTTCGAGCTTGGGAAGACAGGAATAGAGTTTTTGAGTTTCTTTACGGTCTACATCGCAACTTCGATCCGATCAGTGTGCAGATTCTTGGACGCTCTCCTTTGTCGTCTCTTCTAGAGGTTTTCAATATTGTTCAGCAGGAATTTGATAGGCGACAGACATGGACCTCTAAAACTTCTCCAGAAGGTTCTGCCCTTGCTGTTCAGTTTGGCAGTAGAGCTCCTCGTGATTCCAGGCCCAAATCCACCGACAAAGATCATGTGCTCTATGATTATTGCGGGAAGTCCCGTCATACCCGAGACACCTTTTTTTTGTCTCCATGGATTTCCTCATCCTGTGGGGGTTCTGTACCACGTGGCAGTCGTAGCTACGGTCGCTCTCAAGGCCGCTCTACTTAGCCCCGCTCTGCTTACCTGTCTGATACCTCCAAGGAGACACTTCCCCCCACTACCCAGTCTGCTCCTCTGGCTCTGTCTGCCGATGAAATCCACTACATCGATTCTCAATTTGACCACTACCTTGCTCATCATGGCATTCTCCACCAAACGTATTGCGTTGACTCCCCTGCTCAAAATGGGTTGGTTGAATGTAAGAATCATTATCACTTGAAAGTTGTCTGATGTCTTCTCAAAATGCACCTTCCAAAGTACTATTAGGGAGACGATGTTCTCATTGCAGGCTACGTTATTAATCGCATGCCCTCACGTGTCCTTGGGTATAACACTCCCCTTCACACTCTTGGGGTTCCGCTTCCTACTCTACAACTCCGTATACTCGGTTGTGTTTGTTTTGTCCATATTCACCAAAGGACTAAACTTGATCCGCGTGCTCACAAGTGTGTTTTCATAGGCTATGCTCCTACTCAAAAGGGTTATAAATATTTTGACCTGGTTCATCGGAAGGTTTTTGTTATCATTGGAAGTGAGTTCCTTAACTCCATTACACATTCTTCCGTTGTATCACTATCACTCGACTCTGACTCCTATTGCTCCTGTGCTAGCTCATGTTGCTCCTATGGTCAAGCCCCTGCAGGTTTACTCTCGTTGTCTCAAGGGAACAAACACACCGGCCCCTATCAAAGTCCCATAGCAGACATTGATCTGTCGTCAGGATCCATTACTCTAAGGGAAGGTACTTCTACACACACTTGTTATCTCAGTTCGTTTCTTATTCATCCCTAACAGCTTCCCATAAACTTTTTGTCTCTTCTTTGGCCACTACTTTCATCCCTACTTCGTGGCAGGATGCTCTTTCTAATGACAATTGGAGGGCGGCTATGCCTGAATAAATGCATGCCCTTGACAAAAATCACACATGAGACCCGGTGCATCTGCCTAAAGGGAAGACTGTTGTGGGATGCAAGTGGTTGTTTTCTGTCAAACAGAACACCCAGGGGTTGAAAATAGATATAAGGCAAGGTTGGTTGCAAGAGGGTACACTCAGCCGACAGGAATAGATTACCAGGAAACCTTGGCACCAGTTGCTAAGATGAACTCTATAAGGATTCACTTATCGTGTGCTGCCTGTAGGGGATGGAGCCTCAGCCAATTGGACATGAAAAATGTGTTCCTTCATGGTGGTCTGGAAGAAGAGATATACATGGCTCTACCTTCTGGTCTCTCTCCTAGATAATCTGAAGGCAATGTGTGCAAGCTGAAAAAACTTTGTATGTCATGAAACAATCACCTAGAGCCTGATTTGGAAGATTTCACAAGGTAAAGACATGCTTAGGGTACTACCAGAGCAATGGGGATCATACCCTATTCATCAAAAACAATAAAGGAAATATACTGCTCTGATAGTTTATATGAATGACATCACTATAACATGAGACGATCGGGATGAGATTCATGCATTGAAAGTGAGACTGGCGAAAGAATTTGAAGTGAAAAATTTGGAAAACCTCAAGTACTTCTTAGGTATTGAGATTGTGAGGTCCAAACATGGGATATTCATACTACAAATAAAATATACTCTTGAACTCTTTGAAGCCTCAGGAATGAGTGGATGCAGACCGACTGACACTCCAAACGAAGTCAACCACAGACTTGGAAGAGATGATGGTGACACGATTGAAGACATCCCCAGCTTTCAGCTGTTAGTTGGAAAACTGATCTACCTGTCGCATACTCGCCCAGATATCTCCTATGTTGTAGGAGTGGTCAGTCAATATATGCATTCCCCAAAGCCCTGTCATGTAGATGCTGCTCATCGTGTCCTTAAATATTTCAAGTCCTCACCTGGAAGGGGCATCCTGTTTTCATCAAATGAAGCCTTGACTATTGAGGTGTATACGGATGCTGACTGGGCTGGATCGATTGAAGATCGACGATCCACATCTGGATATTGCACTATGGTGAGTGGAAATTTAGCTACCTGAAGGAGCAAAAAACAGCATGTGCTTGCCAGATCTAGCGCTGAGGGGGAGTTCAGGGCTATGGATACTAAATATCTTGACAGATCTTGGGCTTAAAAGTAATGAGCCTATCAGACTATATGTGTTAACAAGACTGCGATCAGTATTGCTCACAATCTTGTGTAACATGACCGTATGAAAATATTGAAATCGACAGACACTTCAAAGAAAATATAGATAGAGACATTGTGGTTACTCCATTCGTGCCATCTGAACAACAATTGGCAGACCCATCACGAAGGGATTATGCAATAATTTCTTTAAAAGCTTGTTGGCAAGTTGGGTAGGGTCGACATCACACACCCAACTTGAGGGGGGGGGAGATGAGTTTAGTTTTATTATTATATTTTTGCAGCGTGATTTGTTTAGTCCCACATTTCCTATCTTATTTTATGTGTCTTTGTAACCCTTTATGTATTCCTTATATGAATGAATAAACTTAAGTCTAATTTCTCTCTCAAATCAACAATGTCAACTAGAATTTTGATTCTCAATCAAAGACAAGTATATTATGTGTCTAAAAATGTTGGTGCTATGAGAGATTAAATGTTCTTAAGTGACAACTAATGCGAGCGAATCGGAATCAAACCAAAACCGCATAGAACAAGACCGAACCGCTAGTGAATAATTTGATTTTGTCTCTTGTTGAACTGAAATCGGAACCGTAGGCACGATGGTTCCAAAAATTATGTTGGAATCGGAGCGGTTAAACCAAATAATATTTTGGTTATAATTTGAAGAACTGTCGTGATACAAAGTGACCACCACATGCAATTTTTAGTTTATGTAGTCCATGGCCATTTTGTAATGTGTATTTCCCCACTCACCTATATATATAAGTGGTAGTTTATTTAGATGGACACGTTTGAAGTTAAGGGTTTTGGGCTCTCTTGAAGAGTGGATTGTTAAGGAAGATCCGACCTCTGAATGTTTGGCGAGAACTTGTTTCTTGATAGTACTTCTTATTATTTAATATAACGCATTTTCATTCCTTCGATCAAGATACAACTCTATTGTACCAACTGGTCCGACCTGCCTTTAGTTAAGATTCTACCAAACCCTAAGCCCTCTGCCTCACCTCCTTCCGTCTGCGAACAGGCTTCTGCCACTAAGGATTGTGAAATCTGCCACCGCAGCTTCTGCTCCACTGCCCTGCAGAACCACCGCCTCGCTAATCCGTCCTGACTGCTACGCATCGTGTTTGCCCCGTTTCAGCCCGCCTCGTCTGCTGTACTCCAGATCGTGTGTGCTCCGCTCCGGATCACGTCGGGGGTCAGGAATCTGCTCGGTTCCGCACGTTGTGCATCCTCTGCAGTCGATTTGCCCTAACGCCGGGTGCTTCCAGTGGCATTTCCGCCTCGTGCAGCGCCGTCAACTGCCGACAGCGCCCTTCCACCCTGCTACGCCTTCTACTGACGCTTTCCAGCGACTCTGGGTGTTTACATCAGCTTCCAGCAGTCTTCCAGCTTCTTCGCCGCTTTCCGGAGGCCCTCCTGCAGCTTCAGCGACCCTCCAGCGGTTGTTTCTCCATCTCTTGCCTTCCGCCATGGGGCCGCCCTCCTACAGTTATTGTTGTTTTCCGGCAATCTTTGTCACTCCTCCTAGCCACGGTTCATGCCCAAAACTCGGGTCATGGCCCTCCACGCCGACAAGAACACCTCCACCACGGGAACCTCAGACTCTCAACGCATGGATCACATCGAAACATAGCTGGCGGACCTCACGCTCCTCCTTCGAGAACTTATCGCGGCAGTTAATCGCCCTTCGGCCCCTCCTCCACCGCCACTAATCCAAACCGTCCTCGACCACATGGAGTCTTTGCTCCCCATGTCAGACAGTACCCCGACCCACCTCTATCGGATTGAGATTCCGGTGTTCGACAGTACCGACCCTCTCGGGTGGATCGCCCGGGCCGAGCAATTCTTCGACCTGCAGGCCACCCCCACCGACCAGAAGGTCCCCCTCGCCACTATCAATATGGAGGGCTCAGCGCTCCATTGGGTGTGTTGGATGCGCCAGCAGGTACCGGACATTACCTGGCCCACATTGAAGGAGAAAATCCTCCCCAACTACGACAGCCGCAAGGCGGGTAATGCCTTTGAGCGCTTCAGCTTTGTCTGTCTAACTCCGTGGCAACCTACATCGACGAATTCATCGTGGTCGCTACGCATGTTCCCGACTGTCCCTCGACTTGCAACCTACAACAATGATGTCTCAAAGGTGTGAAGCAGTGAAGATAATCAATGCAAAGAAACAAAATTACTGATGGGGTGAGCAGCAGAAGGCGTGTCTGGATCAGCAGAGCGCAGAGTGTCATCAGGAGAAGGTAACAGTCTCGGGGTATCAGAATGAGAAGGACGACAACTGTACACATGAATCAGAGGTGGTTTTGGTGGTAGGTTTGGGAGTGGCGTTGGGAGGAGAGGTGGAACTGTCGAAGTAATAAGAACAATCAGCCGCGGAGGAGGCGGTAGTGGAGGGTCACAGGGTTGAGAATAATAGGGTTGGTCTTCGAGAAAGGTGACATCTGCTGATATAACAACCTTTTGATCATTGGGAGAGTAGCAGACATAACATTTCTGAGTGCGAGAGTACCCAACCAACATATATTTTATGGCACGTAGAGCAAGCTTGTCAGTGGACGAGCCAAGATTATGAACATAGCAAACACAGCCAAAAACACAAGGGGTGACTGAAAAAGGGGGTATGGAGGGAAAAAGAAAGTTAAAGGGAGCCGCAAAATTGAGAATGGAGGACATGCAGTTAATGAGGTGGAAGGTTGTAGAAATCGTGAAATTCCAACACAGGTTGGGAACATTCATTTGAAACATAAGAGAACGACGATCTCAAGAAGGTGATGATTCTTGTGTTCTACAACAACATTTGGTTGGAAGTATATACACAAGAAGTTTGATGGATAATTCCAAACTCAGCACACAAGTCTGTAAACACATAACTTGTGTATTCAGGAGCATTATCGGTTCGGAGAGCTTTTATGGTAGTAGAAAACTGGTTGCGAGTCTCAATTATAAAGGCACAAAAAACACGAGATAGTTCAGATCGATCATGAAGTAAATATAACCATGTCATACGAGAGTAATCATCAATGAAGGTAACAAAGTAACGATAAATAGAAACACTAACGGTTTTATAGGGTCCCCAAATATCTGAATGAACTAAAGCAAAGGGAGAATCGCTCCGAATACAATGAGTAAAAAAGGTAGAACGATAGTGTTTGCCGTAGAGACACGACTCGCATATGAAGTCAGTGAGAGTCAAATCTGGAAGAGCTTTCTGGAGAATGCGGAGAGAAGCATGTTCAAGACGCCGATGCCACTCGCCAGAGCTAATGGTGGAGAGAATCGTGGGCTGGGGGTCCAGGATGTAAAGCCCATTAGACAGTTGTCCTTTACCAATTTCAGTCTGCGTCTTTTGATCCTGCACAATAAAAGAGGTGGAAGAGAAAGTTACATAACAATCAAGTTCTTGAGTGACACAGCTAACAGATAGGAGATTGAAAGGAGAGCCCGGAACATGAAAAACCGATCCAGAGACTCGGGTAGTGTCCCCATTGGCAACAATAATGAACTTGGGATGCTCAGAGTCCAAGTATTGAGAAGGTTTCTTTGGGGTAATATGGTGTGTTGCTCTGGAGTCCATAATCCAGGATGAACTGTGGGCGTCTAGGAGATACCTCCATCTGAAATAGACAAAACAGAGACGGAGGAACGGCTGATCAGCTCTTGAAGTTGCTGGAGTTGGGTGCGCATGACATCAACGTCAGTTCGAATGCAGTTTGGAGCATGGACGGCAGTAGAGGCAGGCGATGCGGGAGGTAGACCGTGCATACGGTAACAAGTGGTTTTGAGGTGACCATCCCTGCCACAGTAAGTACACTGAAGAGGAGCGCGACTATATCGACCTCTACCCCGGAAAAGGTGCAACCTCCACAAAAGGATGGAAGAGAAGGGTCGGAAGCGTCGGAAAGGTATGTTTGGCGATTGGAGAAGACCCAACCAAAAGATGCCTGCAGAGGAGCTGTCACACACAACAAGAGCAGAGGAGGTCGGAGGAGAAGCCGAAGACAGAATGTTGATCGCAGGAGCACTAGCGGAAAGGAGCACAAGTAATCGCACGAGGAGGGGGCGGCCTGGAGAGCAGAAACGACGAGCAGAAGATCTGATGGGCAGAGAAAGCTAACGGTCAGAGGCGCACCAGAAAGAGCTCGTGCGAGTATAAGTATCCCGACGACCTAAACGGGCAAGAGAATGGAGCGAAAGCTGTGACTGAAGCGAGCAAAAGGCGGGCAGCCTACAGCGGCAAGCAGGAGGTGCTTCTGCGGAAAGCAGTCAAGCAGCAAGCTGGCGATTATAAGAGCTCTGCGAATACAAGCTGACAACGGTAGTCGGAGTTTTGCGATTACAAGTACTCGCGGGAAGAAGCCACGACAACCAGGAAAAGTCATGCGGTCAGAAGGCAACTAGAGAGCGCCTGTCGAAGAGCAGAATAGGAAGAGACCGCCGAGTGATCAAGCCGTTAAGGGAGAGAGTTGACAGTTGCGGCTACCAACGGATAGGCGCGTTGGAGTTGCGATTAGGCGACCAATCACGAGCAGGCACAACGTAGCAAGAGATAGAGGACTGTGGGAGGCACCAAGCTGTGGGCCCCAGGCAGGCAGCGATCGAAACTATTAATGCAGCGAGAGAAAACAGGAAAATCAAGAAAGGAGAAGGGGAGGGGGATACAGTTAAGATTTTAGCTAACCACTGGACCTCCTAATTGTGAAAGAAAAAATAATTGCATGCAAAAGGGAGAGAATAACTTGTAGGATCGATTCGCTCTGATATCATGTAGAGAATAACAATCTAAGTGAGAGAAAAACAATGATTTTTTTTTTTTTCATAAATTCCCCTTTTTAATACATCACATGTATTTGTACATATAAAGGAGGAGAGGGGAGAGTCTAAACTCTATCTTAAGATGTGGGACTAATCCCCAAGAGAGCTTTACATAGGCCTTCAAGATGAGCCTTTCTTTATAATTTCTTCAACAAAAACAAAATGCATGATATGCTACTTTAGTGGAGATGTTAACAATTATTAATCTCTTATTGGAGAATAAAGAGATATCTAGTGGCGAGAAATTTAAGTGGCTTGGATGTATTATTCAATAGAAGGGGGATATAAATGATGATATAAAGTTTACACTTAAGGTTGTGTGGTTAAAATCTTAAAACTGAGAAGTACCTAAGAAGTGCTATCAGGTAAAATATACGTTGGACACTTAAAGATAAATTTTATAAAACGGAAATTAGCCCATTGTATGGATCTGAGCGCCCGGCTGTAAAAATTATTGATATCTAAGTTTAGTGTATTAGAAATCAGAATCTTAAGATATGTGTGTAAAACTAAAAAATGCATATTAATAAATGATTATATTAGGGAAGATATCTATCATGGATAAGATAATAAAAAATAAACTTGCACAGTTTGCGTATGTACAATGAACATTAGAAAAGCACTAGTTTGATGGGTAAATATAGTTGTTGTAAACGAGACCAAAAAAAGAGAGAAATAAATCAATTTTATTAATTTCTCCGCCTTGTACAACCTGTTTACATGTCTACATACACTAATATAGGAAGATAAAAGAGGAGAGAACTTCAATCCTATGATGTGGAAATAAAGAGAGATTTACATGGGCCTCAAGAGTGGGCTTTTATATTGGGCTTTTATCCTTTTTCCTTAACACTCCCCCACAAGCTGGAGCATACAACTTGTATGCACCAAGCTTGGATAAGAACTGATAATATAACGGCCGAGAGATGGCTTTAGTCAGGATGTCAGCAACTTGTCCTGTAGCGGGAACATGCTCCAACTCTAACTTCCTTGACTGAATTTTTTCTCAAACGAAGTGACAGTCAACTTCAATATGCTTTGTTCGTTCATGGAATACGAGATTCTTGGCAATATGTATAGTGGCTTGCCTGTCACAAAATAAGGTCGTCGGAGATGAGAGTTTGAGTCACAAATCATTTAGAAGACTTTCAAGCCGGGTTAGCTCAGAAACAACCGTTGTCATAGCACGGTACTCATACTCAGCAGACGAGCGAGCAACGACAGTCTGCTTCTTTCTATGCCAGGTAATAAGGTGTCCATCAAAATATGTACAAAAACTAGTCGCAGAACGCCTATCATCAAGAGAACCCGTGTATTCAGCGTCAAAAAACGCAACAAGAGATAGAGAGGTAGATGGTTTGTAAACGAGTCCTTGTCCCGGAGCAGTCTTCAAATATCGGAGAATGCGCTCGACGGCTTGGAGATGAGATGTTCGAGGAGCATGCACAAATCGACTCACAACCCCCACAACAAAAAAGATATCAAGTCTGGATAGTACTCTGGATTTGTAGGCAGTGGGTCGGAATCAGAACCATGTGCAGATAGCTTGTGATTTACATCCATGGGAGTATCTGCAAGTTTGCATCCTGAGTAGCCGACATCTTAAAGAAGATCAATGCAGTGCTTCTGTTAAGACATGACAAGGCCATTAGGTCGTCTTGCGACCTCAAGACCAATGAAGTATCGAAGATTTCCCAAGTCTTTTGTCGGAAACACGAAGTTTAAATGTTGTTTTGATTTTTGTATCTTTATGGATTCGTCACCCGTAATCAGAATATCATCAACATACACAAGGAGAATCACAGTACCCGTTGGTTGATGACGAGTGAAGGAGAAGTTTGTCGAGCTCCGTGTAAAACCAACTTTGCGAACAACCTTACTGAATTTCTCAAACCAAGCATGATGAGACTGTTTGAGACCATATATAGACTTCCGAAGAAGACATACCTGAGACTCCCCCAAGGTCTCAAACCCCGGAGATTGGTGCATATAAGCAGTCTCCTAGAGATCGTCATTGAGAAAAGCGTTTTTGATATCCAACTGATGTAAGGGTCATTGACGATGCACGACAAAGGAGATCAGAACTCGAACGGTATTTAGCTTGGCGACCGGGAAGAAGGTTTCATCATAATCAAGTCCTTGTTGCTGAGTGAAGCCCCGGGACACGAGACGAGCCTTTAAGCTGCAACAGTCTCATCCGGAGTATGTTTGATAACAAAAACTCACTTGCAACTGACACAGGATTAGCCGTGAGGAAGAGGAACCAGATCTCAGGTCTGCTTATCCCAGAGGGCAATCATTTCGTCATCCATGGCTGCATCCCACCTCAAATATTGAAGAGCTTTTTGCACAGAGTTGAGAATAGAAATGGAGGAAAAGAGGTGGCAAATTTTAGAAGTGGCAGAGAGAGGCGATGCAGAGATACATAATTCGTCAAGGGATGAGTTGTAGAGGTTGATGTTGAATCATCCGGCTGCGGAATGATATTGGTAGAAGGGAGCTTTTGTAGGGGACCAGTCTTAGATGAACGACGAGTATAGACACGAAGAAGTGGTGGTGGTGGAGCGGGAGCCGTGAGCGGTGAAGGAAGAAGTGGGAGAGACAGAGTTATGACAGGGACAACAGGATGAGCGACGGGGATAGGAAAAGACAGTGTCAAAGGGGAGGAGTGGAATGGTTGATCCTCAAGAAAGGTCACATTAGCCAAAACGATCGGCTTGACATCAGTAGAAGAGTAGCAAACATAGCTCTTCTGAGTGCGGGAGTAGCCAACGAACATACACTTAGTAGCGCGAGTAGCCAGCTTATCAGTGGGTGGACCAAGAATGTGAACATAATATATACAACCGAAGATACGAGGTGTGAGAGAGAACAAAGACTTGGAAGGAAAAAAGGAGACTAAACAGAGAAGTGAACTGGAGCACGGAGGAGGGCATGCGAT
The DNA here is from genome assembly GCA_039583875.1 of Platanthera guangdongensis. Classification (NCBI taxonomy): domain Eukaryota; kingdom Viridiplantae; phylum Streptophyta; class Magnoliopsida; order Asparagales; family Orchidaceae; genus Platanthera; species Platanthera guangdongensis. Next base: position 23,081,169 of record CM077166.1, on the reverse strand, counting down.
TGATGAGATGACAGACAATAGAAACAGCAAAATTCCAGTATTCTGTTGGCACCTTCATTTGAAACATGAGTGACCAGGCGACATTAAGGAGGTGACGATTTTTCCGCTCGGCCACACAGTTTTGTTGGGGGAGTATAATCACACAAAATTTGATTTAGAATGTCAAACTCGGTGCATAAATTTGAGAAGGTGCGACTAGTATATTCATGAGCGTTGTCAGTGCGAATTACTTTTAACGTAGTCGAGAATTGCGTACGCATCTCAGTAATAAAAGTACGAAACAATGATGTTAGTTCGGTACGATCATGAAATAGAAATAACCAGGTGACACGTGAGTAATCATCAATAAAAGTTACAAAATAGCGATAATCAAAGATACTAAGGATTTTATAGGGCCCCCAGATATCAGAATGCACTAAAGAGAGAGGAGTATCACTCTAAGTACATGTAGGAGGGAAATATGTATGATGTTGTTTGTCGTAGATATAAGACTCACAAATAAACTCTTGCAATGAAACATCAGGAAGAGCCTTCTTAAGAATCGGCAAGTAAGCATGCCCAAGACAACGATGTCAATCAACATTGGAGATAGCAGAGAGAACGATGGGAGGTACATCCAAGAGATATAGTCCATTCGACAGCAGCCCTTTACCAATGGTATTCTGCGTTCGACGATCATGCACAACAAAGGAGGAAGGAGAAAATGTTATACAACAGTCAAGTTCATGAGTAAGACGACTAACTGATAGTAGATTGAAAGGGGACTCTAGAACATGAAGAACTGAGGAGAGAGGGAGAGAGAGAGAGAGAGTGGGTGTAAGCCGAAGGTCAGCAGCACCAGAAACCGGAGTTGTGTCGCTATTTGCTACAGTGATGAACATGGGATAGACAGACTGGATGTACTGAGGTGGTTTCTGGGAGGTAATGTAGTGAGTAGCTCTCGAGTCCACAATCCAGTGGGGGCTACGGAAGAGACAGGATATACCTTGAGTGGAGAAAGACGCAACCGAGTCAGACGAGTGAATGATAACCCCTTGGAGTTGCTGAAGCTGGGTGCAAAGAGTGTTGATGTCTTGTCGAGTGGTCGAGTCAGAACCCTGTGTAGTAGCATCAGTGGGAGGAGTAGCTGTAGTAGAAGCGATAAGGTGTGGAGGCAGACCATGCTTCCGATAGCAAGTGGCTTCAAGATGACCATCTCGACCACAGTACGTACATTTAAAAGCAGAATGCCCAGCACGTCCTCGTTCCCGAGACGTGTGGCGACCTCCGCGAGCTGATGATCCACGAGCAGGAGCGGGAGTAGGTAAAAGAGGCTGCTGGAGGAGAGCTGGAGAGTAATTTCCTGGGACCTCAGATGGTGGAGTAACCTTGAGCAGCATAGAACAAACATCAAACAGTGAGGGTGTTGTAGAGGAGGAAAAAATCTGAGCCCAGACAGTGTGAAAATGAGGAGGAACACGAGCCATCATCATAACAATCCCAACAACTTCCTTTGGTGCTCGTTGTATGGTGAGATCTGTGGAGGGAGGATGATGTTGTATCCAGGCCTCCACCAGAGTTCTGGCCTTGGCAACGAAGGAGCTCAAATCGTTCGTTGTGTCGGGATCCGGAGATTGAAGCGTGGAGATGATGTCAAACAGATGCAGTAAGTTGTCTTTGCCAGAGTAGAGAGAGTGAAGCTCCTCCCATGTTGTCTTGGCCGTCTCATGATACATGGTCATGCGGTAGGGCTCGATATCCATTGAGGATCTAAGATTGGACCCGACTGTCATCACGCAACCATTCGTTAGGAGCAATGAGAACGTCCCGGGTAAGATGATAAAGAAGACCTTTAGTTTGTATAACACGGCGAACGGAATGCACCCATTCCACAAAGTTGTGCTTCCTACTGAGTGAGATGGTGGTGATCCGAAGCTCATCGCGGACTTCAGGAGAGGGAGTCGCGACACAAGCGGGAAGAGAGGAAGCCGTCGTGGAGTCCATGACAGCAAGAGGATGGCGGCCTAGCAAAGGAGTTGCGGGTAGAGCAGCAGGGAGAAAGCAGCAAGCCGCAGAAACCCGCAGAAGGAGCAACAGTTCACAGGAGACAGCGGGAAGGAGGCCGCAGCGGCTAGAGGAGAAGAGACCGGCGAACAACAAGGAGGCCGGGAAGCAAGAGCAAGTTGCGGACAAGCGGCTAGAGGAGCAGAGGCTGGCGAACAACGACTAAGATCGAGCAGCAAGAGCAAGCAGCGGCTAGAAGAGAAGAGGTTGCAGCGGCTAGAGGAGAAGAGGTTGGCGAACAGCAAGGAATCTGGGCAGCATGAGCAAGTCGCGGACAAGCGGCTAGGAAAAAAAGAGGTCGCAGCGGTTAGAGGAGAAGAGGTCGCAGCAGCTAGAGGATAAGAGGTCGGCGAACAACAGCAAAAGATCGGGCAGTAAGAGTAAGCAGTGGGCAGACCGCGTGAACAGCAGAGAAGAGGAACGTAGTGGGCAGGCCGCGCGACAAGAGTAGGTCGACAAGGTCAGTCCGCGCGACAAGAGAAGTCCGCGTGACAAGAGAACTCCGCGTGACAAGAGCAATCCACGTGATAGCACAATCGAACGCAATAAGCTGATCGCGAAGAAGGCGGGGCGGTCTAGCTAGTAACGAGAAACAGAAATCGTTGGGAGATGCGGGAAGAGACCGAAACGGCTGAAGAGAAGTGGGGCCCAGAGAAATCCCTATAAAGGGAGGGAGACGGGGAGGATATGGGAAGAGGGAGAGAAAGGAGGGAGGGAAGCGGGTAGAAAAAAGGTCACCGCAAGGGGTGCGGTTAGAGAGAAGAATAGTGGATGCCACATGATAAGAGAAGAAGCGGATAGCAAAACAAGGAGACCACAACCCGATGCAGATAGAAAAGAGAAGGAAAAGGCCGGCGGTTAGAAGAAGTATAACTGGGAGGACCTTTTGGCTCTGATACCATGTAAAAGAGACCGAAAAAGAGAGAAAAATAATTCAATTTTATTAATTTCTCCAACTTGTACAACCTGGTTACATGTATACATACACTTATATAGGAAGAGAAGAGGAGAGAACTCCAATCCTATGATATGAGACTAAAGAGATTTACATGGGCCCCAAGAGTGGGCTTTTATATTGGGTTTTTATCATTTTTTCTTAACATGTGTCAAAGAATTAGACAGAACAGGTATAGATCTAAGGTAACATGGAAGAAAGTTTTTCAAAGTGCTTTACATAGTACTGTTTAACATGCATTACTACGAATCGGGAATGAGCATACATAAAGTCGCCATAAATAGTTGGGATAAGGTTACTGATGATGGTGATCACGTGACTCTTTTTTTGCTAGTTTCATCACGAGACAAGTTGGGGATATTCAATCTAAGTGGAAGGGATATGCTTCATTAGATGGGAGATTCCTTGGTATCACGGACTCTTTGTATCAAAGATATTGGAGATGTGGGTCAAACATATCATCTTATACTAGTGTGTGTAGTATGCATGTGTGAAGGAAATGAAATTGGAGGGTATAAAGATCATGTAAATGCAACTAATCTGATAGAAATGATTAGAAATAAATGGCCTTGTGCTAGCTCCAAAGTGATTTCGAAGTTTTCGATTGTTGTGGTGCATTGTTAGTTCGTCAAAGTATCTATGAAGTACATTCAAATGCATAGGATAGACTAATCCTTATATAAGGAGATATTCATTCTCCAGCTACTTTCAAATGCATATGATAGACTATTTTAGTATTTATTTTGTAATCAAATTCATTGAAAATATTTTAATGTCTCTATAGATACTCAACAAAATCTTGAATACACGTACTATATAAAACTAAATTATTTATCTCACTATCTACACCGTCCATAAAGTTGTTAACTTAAAGTGCTTACTGCACGACCAATTTGATTTATTAGTAATTTTGATGCTACACTAGTTTTCAGGGTAAAATTTAAGATGAATGATTTTGATTTGTCAAATGGATTTTGTATTATTGAAAAATAATCCAAGTTAGAATTGTGTAGAGAATAGACATTTTCCGCATGAAAGGATAGTAGTCTATTTAGTAGCTGGATTATATTTGAAGAGAATAAACAAATTCATATGAAAGACGTGTCCATTTAGGACAATTTTTGTAGGTATGTGAGTGCTATACTAAATAGAAAAAGAATTAACGACATTTCATATTCATTTGTTTTTTGAAGAATAGGCCTTTGAAATTACTAGTGTGCGGGTTCTGTCTTGTGGATAAATAAAGTAAAACAGATCATTGTGCTTTGGCATCGAGTTATCAAAGGCATTCATCGCGCTGGATTTTATAAGATTTCAAACAACTGAGTATAATGACCATATGACGAAATACAACATGTCTAGCACAAAGTAGCCCTGAGAGTAAGAAGATTTCATAAATATAATAAAGGCTGGTATCATACCTTTGACTTTTGAAAAATGCTCAACCACATCATCTACAAGACTGTCAAAGCTTGGTATGTAACCATGAAGCCCATCTGAGAGCCCATAACCAGGGTAGTCCAGAGCAAAAACTCCATAGCCAGATGCCGCAAGCTTCTTAGCAATTCCTACAAAATCATGAATATAGTTTACATTTGCCAAAAATATGATAACATTAATGCATATGGTTTCGCTTGAGCAAAAATATGAATTCTGAAAAAATATACTTTATTGCAGTAGTGATGCAAATTTAACTAACATGAGTGTCACTTACCTTCGAAGAAAAATGTACACGTGTCACCATAGCCATGACAGAAGCATACCAAAGCCTTAACAGGAGAGTTTCTGGGAAGCCAACTTTTAGAGAAGATCCCAAAACCTTTTGAATTTACCTCAATCGACTGTATATTGATAGATAAATTGAGAACAAACAACGATCAAGAAAATAGCCAACTACAAAAGTAGAAAAGCTAAATCAGCTGAGCTCGCTATCTATGTGAAGAACTAAAAATGTATAAACTTTGCCTTCCAAAATCTGAGCACCTAGTTAGCATATAGTGCGAACAATTAAAGCACCAGATCATAAATAACTTTTAAGCGATGATGTGACGACGATGAGCAAACAAATTTAAGTGTAAATTTTAACTTATTGAAAAGACAAAAGTATCGTTGAACAAGGAAATGGCTATGTTTTTTTTCCACATGAGATGAATTATAACATCATTGACTAAAGAGATTGATAATTTTCTTCTTTCCACTGGAGATTTGATGTTCAATCCTGACTTAAATCAATGATAAACACTACCAGTTAGTCCATGTGCATATCAATTATTTTTTAACTAATGAGATGAAGGATTGATGTAAACAATATTTTATTTTATTTTTGTAAAACATGGATAATATTTGTTTTTTTCAAGTTTCAACATCTGCCCTACATTCCCACCTAATAAGGAATTTGAATTCTTATTTTAAAAGAATTGCTGGAATATTCTAAGAGTTACTAGAATTATAAGAGCTACGGGAGCTCAAAAAAAATGCTAGAAATTCATCAAGAGATATTTATGAATGTATTAAAAATTGACAAATGTACGGGGTATACTAAAAATCATGAGCATACAAAATTGCAAAAATCGCCCGCACTGCACAAACAACGTCAATTTAAAATTGTAATGCAGTGCAGTTTTGAATTTTCGTTAACCGGGCGTGGTGTAGTGAGGTTTTCAAATCTTGAAAATCGCAAAAACTGCACCATATCGAATAGTTTGCACAATTTTCATAAGGATGTAACATATAACTCTCGTCATCATGTTATTATTTTATTTAGTGAAGACATATATAAATATAAGTAAAAGTTATAACTTAAAGGTATATAATAATATAGCTCCATTCATGTAAGTAAACAAACCTTGATATATCTCTATTTCCCAATTCTCACTCTCAAGTTTCAGCATACATTATATATGTTAGAGAAATAGGATATATTGTAAAGGCCCATTAATTTGGCCCATTTTATTCTCTCTTGCTTTAGTCCCACACCTCTTGTATAAGACTCTTCTCCTCTCTCCTCTCCTATATATATGTTCTCATACTTGTTTTTAATATATGGAAAAGTGTTCATAAGTTTTGGGACCATTTCTCTACATGGTATCAGAGCCAGCGGTCCTCTAGCTGCGGTCTTCCCTTGTCTTCAAACCGCCCAGCTCGCCCAGCCCGCCTTCCCCTGCGGCCTGCCTTTTTGTCCGCTCCGATCTATTGCGGACTTTTTTCCCCTATCCGCGTGCCTTCTGCGGACTGCCCCTCTGCATCCGCCTCTCTTCTCTCTCACTGTGTGGTTCCACCCTCCTCAGGCTTTTATAGTCATCTTCTGCTCTGACCCGTGGGGCCCACCTCTTCTATCCGCTGCGGGCTTTCCTTCATGTCCGCTGCACGCTCTTCTTCTGTCCGCTCGAGCCTCTTTGCTCGCGAACTGCTCTTCTCTACTCCCTATCCGCAGTCTCTTGCGGACTGCTCTTGTCTGCTACGGGCTCGAGCTCATCTCTCTTGTCCGCAGCGGGCTCTCCTCATGTCCGCTGCGCGCTCCTCTTCTCCCTTGCTGCGTGGATTCTTCATCCTCGCGGTCTCTTCTTCAGTCCGCCACGGGTTTGCTACAGCCTGCTCTATGATATAGTCTGTTGCGACCTGCTCAGCTCGCTGCGTGGGTTGTCCTCCAGTCCGCTGCGAGCTCTCCTCTACTCTGGTGTGGCCTGCCTTCTACTTCAAATCCGCTTTGCTCTGCTCTCTACCCCAGTCCGCTGCGGCCTTCCCCAGTCCGCTGCGATCTGCTTCAGACCGCTGCGATCTACTCCAGACCGCTGCGATCTCTGCCTTCTACTTCAAGCCGCGGCCTCCACGATGCGACCTGCTCACCCGCCGCGACCTGCTCCTCTCCGCTGCGGTCTCCCTCCACTACCGCTCACTAATGCTCCGTCTGCTGCCTCTCTTCAATCGGCGAGCTCCCTTTCTGCTCTTGCGGCCTCTACTCCCAGGGCCCACCAACTCTACTCGCCGCCGTGTCCAGACTACACCAGTTCCCTGCGGCCTGGTTCTTGCTGCAGCCTCAACACCTTTTCGACTTTTACCTGGTTGCGGCCTCTCCTCTCTGGCCCGTGCTAAAACTCTCACGGCCTGATTCTTGCTGCGATCTACACCAGTTCCTATGATTATGGCTGCCGAATACACCAGTTCCCTGCGGCCTCACTACCCCTTCTTTCTCTGGTCCTTGTTGCGTACCACCTCATCCGCCTCTGCGGCCCTTGCTGCCTCCTCTGCTTGGTGCTCCTGATGCGGCCTCTGCGGCCTGGTCTTTGGCGACCCCCCCCGCCCGCCTATAAGGATGTGTGCCTCTTCCGCCCTGATCACCCCACCACCTGGCTCTGTGGTGTCTATCTCTGATAGCGGAAGCTCCTGTCTTGTACACAGTTCCTCCTGAATTTTGGACATCGGTGCGACGCACCACATTACCCCACTACAACCTCCACACTACCTGGCCTCCGTGCATCCTAAGTTCATCACTGTTGCAAATGGGGATACCATTCCCGTCTCTGGATCCACTGACATCCCTCTTACTCCCTCTATTACCCTTCGATCTGTTTTTCATGTTTCTGGCTCTCCTTTTAATCTTCTCTCTATTAGTCGTCTAATTCACGACCTCAATTGCGACATAACCTTTTCTTCAACCTCTTGTGTTGTGCAGGATCGCAAGACGCGAAACATCCTCAGTACCGGGCGGCTGTCCAATGGGCTCTACATTTTCGGTTCCTCTTCTCTCACCGCTCTCTCCACCATCTCTTCTGTTGACTGGCATCGTCGTCTTGGGCATGCTCCTCTTCCAATTCTCCAGAAAGCCCTTCTTGATGTTTCCCTTTCTGAGTTTCGGTGTGAGTCTTGCATTTATGGCAAACAACATCGTGTCTCCTTTACCTCCCCTAGTACTCGGTGTGATGCCCCCTTCTCCTTAGTCCATTCTGATATTTGGGGTCCATATAAGCTCCCGAGTGTTTTTGGCTGCCGGTACTTTGTCACATTTATCGATAACTACTCCCGCGTTACCTGGTTATATTTACTTCGCGATCGTACTGAACTTCCCTCCACTTTCCGTGCCTTTCTGGTAGAGATTCGTACTCAGTTCTCCACCTGAGTCAAAATTTTTCGTACCGATAATGCGCGCGAGTATACGGGCCGCACCTTCTCTAATATCTGCACCGAGTTTGGTATTGTTCATCAGACCTCGTGTGCATATACTCCTCAACAAAACGGCGTCGCCGAGCGGAAGAATCAGCACCTTCTCGAGGTCGCCCGCTCTCTCATGTTTCAGATGCAAGTTCCACCTCTCTATTGGAACTTTGACGTCTTTACTGTCTGTAATCTCATCAACTGCATGCCCTCATCCACCTTGAACTTCAGGGCTCCTGTCACTCTTCTCTTTCCTTCCAAGACTTTGTTCTCTCTCACGCCCCGAGTCTTTGGATGCACATGTTATGTTCATAACCTGGTTCCGCCACTGACAAGCTCGCTCCCCGAGCAACCAAGATGATGTTTGTTGGCTACACCCGCACCCAAAAAGGATATGTTTGCTATTCTCCTGCCGACGGTAAACTAATCATCTCTGCTGATGTCACCTTTTGGGAAGATCAACTCTTTCATACCCTCTCTACAGATTCGTTTCTTCCTCCTATACTTCGGCCCGTCGTACCCGTTACGTCTCCTCCCCCCCTCTACTTCCAACACCCCCCCCCCCCCCCCCCCCCCCCACCCCCCCCCCCCCGCCAATCCGTCCTAGAACGCCTATCATCCAGGTGTACTCTCGTCGCCCTCCGAGCTCTCCTGCCCTGCCACGGCCTCCCTCTACTGAAGTGATTTCGCGGCCTGTTGATCCGGTGCCTATCTCCACAGCTCATCCCATGACGAATTATGTCGCGTTACATCGCCTGTCCCCGACCCTTCACACCTTTGCGGCTTCATTGTCCTCTATTTTTGTTCCTACTTCTGTGCATGAGGCTTTGCAACATCCAGGTTGGAGTGTTACCATGGATGAAGAAATGTGCGCCCTTTGGGCGAATCAGACTTGGGATCTGGTCCCTCTACCACCTGGGCAGACTACAGTTAGTTGCAAATGGGTCTTTGTCATCAAGCATGCTTCAGATGGGACGGTTGACCGTCTTAAGGCCACATTAGTGGCTCGTGGCTTTACTCAACAACACGGTCTCAACTATGAGAAGACCTTCTCTCTGGTCGCCAAGCTCAACACGATTCGTGTCCTTCTCTCTGTCGTTGTGCATCGTCGGTGGCCCTTGCACCAACTCGATATCAAGAATGTGTTTCTCAATGGCGATCAACAAGAAACCGTCTATATGCAACAACCTCCCGGGTTTGAGACCACGGGGGAGTCCAGAGTTTGCCATCTTAAGAAATCTATCAATGGTCTCAAACAATCCCCGCAGGTATGGTTCGATAAGTTCAGTAAAGTTGTTCAGGCAGTTGGTTTTACTCGGAGTTCGGCAGACTTCTCTCTGTTCACTCGACATATAACAACATACACGACTCTCCTTTTGGTATATGTTGATGACATCATAATCACAGGCGATGACTCAAAAGGGATACTAGAGGTCAAACAACATCTTAGCTCTGTTTTCCAAACAAAAGATCTGGGCAACCTTCGATACTTCCTTGGCCTTGAAATCGCAAGACGTCCTGATAGACTTGTCCTATCCCAACGGAAGTACTGCCTTGACCTTCTCCGTGATGCCGGCTACTCCGGGTGTAAACCTGTGGACACACCGATGGATGCCAATCACAAGCTATGTGCCCATGGGTCTGACTCTGATGATCTGCTCTCAAAACCTAAGTATTATCGACGGCTAGTAGGAAAACTGATATATCTGACAGTTACAAGACCTGACATCTCATTTGCTGTCGAGTAGTCAGTCGGTATATGCATGCTCCTCGAGGCTCTCATTTACAAGCCGTGGAACGGATTCCTCAGATACCTGAAGAATGCACCAGGACAAGGGTTGGTATATAAACCATCTTCTTCTCTATCTCTTGTTGCATATTCTGATGCGGACTATGCGGCTCCCTGGATGATCGTCGCTCTACTACGGGTTTTTGTACCTACTTTGCAGGGAATCTCATTACTTGGCGCAGCAAGAAACAATCTGTTGTTGCTCGCTCTTCTGCTGAAGCTGAGTATCGTGCAATGGCCGCCGTTGTTTCTGAACTCACCTGGTTGGAGGCTCTTCTTGGTGATCTATGAGTCACCTTATCCTCGCCAACTGTTCTACTTTGCGATAGTCAGGCTGCAATCCATATTGCGAACAACCCAGTTTTTCATGAGAGGACCAAACACAGTGAAGTTGATTGTCACTTCATCCGTGAAAAGATTCAATTAAAGAAATTAGAGCTAGAGCATGTTCCCGCTTCTAAGCAAGTTGCTGACATCCTCACCAAGGCATTGCCCCGACATTTGTACCCTCTTCTATCAGTTCTTATCCAAGCTTCGTGCCTACGATTTGTATGCTCCAGCTTGCGGGGGAGTGTTAAGAAATAGGATATATTGTAAAGGCCCATTAATTTGGCCCATTTTATTCTCTCTTGCTTTAGTCTCCACATCTCTTGTATAGGACTCTTCTCCTCTCTCCTCTCCTATATATATGTTCTCATACTTGTTTTTAATATATGGAAAAGTGTTCATAAGATTTGTGACCATTTCTCTACAATATATATAACTTATTTTTCGTTTTTAACTGGGACTCTCAGGTCCAAAACTCCAAGAGACGATAGGCGAGCGTGAGCAGAACATCACTCGACACTCGCTCGCTTAGTCTCCGGATAGGGGAGAAGGGAGAAGCTGCAAAATGCTGAATAGCTAATCATTAACTGACCTAATGCCCCAGTGAGCGGTGTCACTGAGTCTCTGTCAACATCCATTTTATGATGTTAGGAGAGGATGCATCGAGCTGAAGGACCGAATCTTCAAGTTTCTAACCTTCAATGCCCTATAAAAATTCTCACTGTAGTTCGACTCCGTAAGATGGCGAGAGCTTCAAGCTTCATCCTCTCCTTCATGACCTACTGAGGCTTCCAGCGAAGAATCCGTTGAGGAGTTTAGTGTTTTTAATTCAAATTTTTTAAGTGCCATTAAAGGCATATTTCCACACCCATCTATCACACACTCGAATCAGTTTTTGATAAAGAATAATCCATATTTAAGTGCGCCATTAAAGCTCACGACATGCTTTGTGAGTCGCCTAAGACTTGCGTGATTATGGGCATATTTTGGTAAAGGCAGACATGCGGGGCGTCGGGGATACAACTGAGCCGAGCTCACCTAAAGGGAGATGAAGCAGAAGAACAGGAAGAGGGGGGCTTTGTTCTATCCTGACCCTAAAAGAGGAGGAAGAAAGAACTAGAGGGGGAGAAAAGAACTTTCATTAATTCATGCATGTCTTCATTCATGACACAAGGGTCTATAAATAACATCACAATGGTATAAGCGTAAATAAACAAAACATAATGATAAATACTCAAGAAAATAAGAAACATTGCCGAATTGTACGACTAGTGGCATAGACGACTCGATTAATACAAGACGTCTAACATAGACACGCGACAACGCTATATAACGTTATAAATTAAATATGCGTAATAACTAACAACAGATAACTGGTCGTGTGGGACCATAACATCCGACCCATCTGTCTTACGATGCTCACCGATGTTACGAATGATGGGGAAGTTGTTGAAAAATTGTTGCTTGAGTAGAGGCAAATCAACGAATCCAGATGGTGGTGGAGGAAGGCCTATGGACAAAGGACTGCAGGAATCTGACGTGACAAACGTGCTGCTGAGGAGAGACTGTCGAGCATAATATCTAGAGTCAGGGAAAGTGTGTTTGGTGGTTGCAGACGGTCGAGGGCGATAGAGGACCTTGCTGAATGCGAACTATGGCGATCGGAAGCTATGACGCCGACTGAGGAACGATCGCCGGAAGGAATGGATATAGAGCGGTCAGCAAAATAAGTAGTTGGATGGAGGGCACCAGATGGAATCAGCATGGACTGACGGTGATGGTGTCTACAGTGTGAAGCGTAGAAGGAGAACAATCAGAGGCAATGGTGGGGCAACAGTACATGTGGAGATTGGTGGGGTATTACTATGCACTGATTGGATCAATGACTGCTTCGTTGGAATCGTACCCCTGAAGTGTTCATACATTGCGAGTCTGTCAATACTGGTGGCAAGCCGCGAAAGCGTGATTTGAATCATTTGATATGTTCCTGACATCTCCAATAGCATCGAACGGAGGGTAGTATGATCAATGATGCTCATCTTAGACGTTTTGTTGGTGTTGGGCTTGATAAGAAAGGAGACAGGTAATTTAATGATGTTGTGCACATAATTCTAATCATAAGAAAAAGTAATCGTAGGCGGCTCTGAGGGGAAATAAAATAGATTGACATGAGATAAAAGTTGAGCGGATTGGGAGCACTGGGAGATGATAAGGGGAGGCGTGCTGCTTTGTACGAATTAAGACAGGCGCATTGGCCGGCTCAACGATCCAAGGCGACATTGGAAGGCGTTATTTCTGAGATTGTGGGCAGCAGGGCAATGATTTAGGGAACACACGTTGGAGGACTCATGAAAGAAGGAAAAGATTGTGGTCTACGTGATCGATGACCTTGAGGAGAAAGGAGCAGCAGTGGGTTTTTTGGCTCGACATTGAAGCAGTCGGGCTCTGGAATTCATTCTTTGGAGGCAGCCAGGCAGGCAAACATGGGAGACGTCAAACTAGATCAGGAGGGTCGATGGGTTCGATGCTGAAGGAGGCATGCTGGTCCACAGTGGAATGGAGCTGGAGCATCTGCGTCGATTGGCCTAGGGTGAAAGAGAAATGCTCAAAACAATAAGAAACACTAAAGACTTGTACGGCATGTAACATAGACTCAATTAATACACAATGCCTAACATAAACACATGACAATGCCACATAACGATATTAATTAATAACTGATAATAGATAACTGTCGTATGAGACCAAAACAAAGTGCTACGGTTGCGTGTGTACACACACAGCACTTTTGCTACACTATACGTTTCTGCCATGCTACAGTAGTAGTCTTTTTTTATTCTTTGTAAGTACAGTGATATTAGAAATTTGTAAAATATTTTGAGATTAATATAGTAGAAATCAGATTCAAGAACTATGGCTCATTTATTTCAAAATTTAATATAAATTCCTAGAAGAATATATAGAAATTTATAACTTCAATCCATGAATTAACATTATTTAGAATTCATTTCAATTAAATTATTCTTAATGACAGGTTTGACTTGTTGATGAAGTCTTCAAAGAAAAATCTCTATTTGCTTCACTTTTGCAAAATTTCAATTGATATTCTTCATTTTGTAAGCAAAAAATCCACTTAAAATGGCATAACCTGCAATGAGCACTAAAAGGTGTCGATATAAAGAGTGAATTTTGCAAATTAGAAAGTACCTCCTCCGTCTTGACTCCAGAATGATGCATCTGTAAAACCAGTAAAAAATCAAAATAGCATCAGTTAGGTTCTCAACGAACAAAACAAAAAAACTCAACATTTCCAAGCTGTAAGAAGACTAATTACATCCTTTACAACCAAAACATAACAGGCAAGCGCATCAAAATAAAGAAAAAATGCAACAAAAAAACAATAAAATAGTAGTAAATGGTGATAGAAACATTTGAAAATGAAACAACTAGCACGGACGGCATTAATATTTTATAACAAGGGAAGTAAGGATCTGTGACATTTAGATATTATCTCAATTGTTTATAAACATAATAAATCATAATATCTATTTTTTATCAGAAAGTCAACAATAATATAAATTTGTATGCTGATAGATCTCAGATGGATATTGAAACGACGTGGCAAAGTTTAAAGAAATTTTCAATCTCCAATATTCAACAACATTATAGTTTAGAAATGATAAAACATATGAGAGTATGAGTACTCAAGCTATGAATTATGTTTTTGTTTAAAGCCAGGATGTCTGTTAGGAGATGCGGTGGGCGAGAGGGAGAGGGCGGCGGCATTACGCGAAAGCGGGAGGGAGATCGGGACGGGGGAGATGGAACGCGGCTACGACAACAGGCAGGAACCGCTGGGTCGGTATTCTCCCCTTTTTAATTTCGAATTTCAATAATTCCAAGCACACCAAAACAAGTCCACACATCTCCCTTATATAGGGGAAAGATCAAATAGGCCGATTGACCGTACAAAATATAAAATAAAATGTGAAAGATAATCAGGTGCGAGGCCCACCAAGTACCGCTCGAAGTTCATGTCATCTTCGTTCCTCGAGCGCGCCTGGTATAAACGGGCGTGAAGCGCCTTCCTCCGACCTGATCCTCCCCGTTCGTATCAACTACCTCAGGGTTCTCCAAGACCTTGTCCTCAAGGTCAAAATCTAGAAACTGGGTTCCTCTGCCAAGATCCACGTTGCCTCTTACTTCGGATGTCCCTTCCACTGAATGAGAACCTGCCTTGCGGGTTGGCCTTGGCCGTGCTCGGTGTGGTGTGGGTGACTAACACCGCCTCGGGCTTGTAACGTGGGACGGCTTCACTACTCAGACCTTCGGGCAAGTTGCTTTGGAGGAGGTAGTTTCCCAACGCCCTCTTCAACTGTGACACATGAAATATCGGGTGGATTCGACTGTCGGGTTAAAGTTGCACGCGATATGCTACCTTGCCAATCTTTTCCACGACCAAGAAGGGGCCAAAATACCGCACATAGAGCTTGGGGTGGAGACGACCGGTCAAGGAACTTTGGCGGTGCAGTCGCAGTCATAGTTGTCAAGGCGCGCGCCTAGGCGGGCCTGAGGCGCCGGGCGCACCAGGCGCAGCCCGCCGCGCCTCAGCACAGCTGAGGCGGGCGATGTGCCCCATGCGCGGCTCAGGCGTGCCTAGGCGCACGCCTTACAGGCTCTCAGGCGCGCCTGGGCCTTTCAAGGTATTGTTTTTAAAAAAATTTGATCTGTGCAAAAACATGATCTTAGACGCACCCGAGGCACCCACTAGGCGCACTTTGGCGCCCAATTCGCTGAAATAGAGCGAATTGGGCGCCCAATTCGCGGTGAGAGGAGAACCTCTCGACGGTGTCGGTTGACCTGCTTGGCCATGCTCTCCTGGGCGCGGCATAAGTGCTGTTTCAACTATCGCGGAGCCTCATTTCAATCTTGTAGGTCCTCCGCCAATGCTTGGACCTGGCATTCCCCGGCGAGCCCGGCCGGTATCGGTGGGGGAGGACGTCCACAAACTGTCTGGAAGGGGGTGACGTCGGCCGTCGACTGATAGATGGTGTTGTACCATAATTCTGCCCATATCACCCACTGGGTCCACTGGAGGGACTGCTCAAAAGCAAAGCAGCGAAGGTAGGTTCCCATAGCGGTTGAGGACCTCCATCTGTCTGTTGGATTGCGGGTGATAAGTCGTGCTGAACCATAGCTTAGTCCCCTATAAACGGAACAGTTCATGTCAAAAGATGCTCATGAAGACCGGGTCGCGGTCGCTGACGATGGAGAAGGGAACCCGTGGAGGCGGGCGATCTCACCAACAAAGAATCAGGCCACCGAGTTCGCCGTATAGGGACGTTTGACGAGTATGAAGTGCTCGTACGTGGAGAGACGGTCGACCACCACAAATAGACAGCCGTACCCCTGAGAGCGTGGAAGGCAGGTAATGAAATCCATATCAATATTCTCCCAAACCCGATCAGGTACCGGAAGAGGCTGGAGCAGGCCGGTAAGGGCAAGGGTCTGGTATTTGGCATTTTGACAGACCAGGCAATCAGTCACGAACTGTTGAACTATCCTCATCATGCCACGCTAGTAGAGGGTGGCCGCCAGCCGGTGGTAGGTCGGGTAGGCTCCTGAATGCCCCGCTGTCGGTGTGGAATGAAACTCCTCCAGTAGGCTCGGTATCCACGGGGATGACGCTGCGAGGACCAGACAATTGCGGAAGTAGTCTATCGTCCGCTAACTAGAAGGGGGTGTGTATTAGGCGCACCCCGTAGCTCTTCGATCATGCAGCCATCGATGGGATCCGCTCGTACCTCCTCCTGGAGGATCGCCGCATCCCGCATTGGCAAAGGGAGATCGCCGCCAAGGTTCTGCCATGCTTGCAGCGGGACAAAGTCGTCCGCGGTCGTGTCCATCCGCCCGGTCTTGTACTCGATAGAGAATTGATAGCCCAAGAGTTTGGCTATCCAGAGCTGTTGGGCCGGGGTGGAGATCTTATGGCTCCATAGGTGCTTCAAGGTGCGGTGGTCGGTTTTGACGGTGAAGGGACGGCTGAGAAGATACGGGACAATGCCAAAACTACTAATGTTGATGCGCGAAAACGGCACCGGGGGACAGCTATCACCGAGGGGGTGATTGGGCCTCACAGGCTAGGTGAGGAGGAAGGAGAAGGTTGCGGAGGAAGGGAGAGGCTTGAGAGAAGAGGCGAGCCTTGATCAACAGAGAGGGTTGATCAAGAGGAAGAGGAGGAGACCGGGAACGGTCGAGCAGACAGTAATTGCAACGGTTGACTTGCGGTTGAAAGCTGAGGAGAGCTGAGCTGAGCTGAGGGCAAGGCTTGCTGAGCAGAGGCGCAAGGCTTGCTGAGCAGAGGTCAAGGCTTGCTGAGCAGAGGAGCAAGGCTTGCTGAGCAGAGGAGCAAGGCTTGCTGAGCAGAGAAGAGAGAGGGGGCCGCTAGCAGCGGCAACAACACACTTCGCGCCCGTCGCGGCCTAAATGTCACTCCTGCGACGGGCTTTCCTTTTATTAAAACCTAGAGGTTACAAGCTTACAAGTACACCTTACAACAAATCAATAAAAGGGTACAAGGAGAAGCTGACGGCTAAGAGAGCAGAAGTTGCCAGAAAGCAGAGAAGAGAAGCTGCCAGAGACTAAGTAAAATAGTCTGCTAGCTGCTGGAGGACTGGAAAACTGAGTCTGCAGAGTCTGCTGGCAAGCTGCTGAAGAGCTGTGGAGGACTGCGCGGACAGGAAACTGAGTCCGCTGAGCTTGCCGGAGAGGTGATGACGGACTGGAAAACGGAGTCCGCAGGGGCAGCTGACAAGACTTGTCTCCACCACCAGGATCCCTGAATGAGAGGCTTCAGGGGGTATTTATAGGCCCGGGAAGTTCTTGAATAAGCGGGGCCCAGTGACATCAGCATGACGACCTGCGCGGACTCCGCGGACTGAGATTTTGCGTCCGCCACCTTGACTGATGAAGCAAGCGGATCCTCCTGCAGAGAGCTGGAGGTCGCCCCCTAGCGGGCGACCTGGGCGGACTCCAGGGGGAGTCCGCCCGGCGGGACGCCGGGGCCGCCCGAAAACGCAATTTCTGTTTCTCTTCTAACGAATACGATATTGCGATCTTTTTCCAGAGCATAATTGTTTGAAGATCACTTCTGGATCTGGGTCTTTTACTAGTAGTCCCGTAAAGCCCCCAGCCGGCGTATTTTTTTGAAACGAGGGGGAGTCCGCCCGGCGGGCCTGGCCGCCCCCTTGCGGGCGGCCTGGGCGGACTCCAGGGGGAGTCCGCCCGGCTGGTCGCCGGGGCCGCCCCCTAGCGGGCGGCCTGGGCGGACTCCAGGGGGAGTCCGCCCGGCTGGCCTGGCCGCCCCCTTGCGGGCGGCCTGGGCGGACTCCAGGGGGAGTCCGCCCGGCTGGTCGCCGGGGCCGCCCCCTAGCGGGCGGCCTGGGCGGACTCCAGGGGGAGTCCGCCCGGCGGGCCTGGTCGCCCCCTTGCGGGCGGCCTGGGCGGACTCCAGGGGGAGTCCGCCCGGCTGGTTGCCGGGGCCGGCCCCTAGCGGGCGGCCTGGGCGGACTCCAGGGGGAGTCCGCCCGGCGGGCCTGGCCGCCCCCTTGCGGGCGGCCTGGGCGGACTCCAGGGGGAGTCCGCCCGGCTGTCGCCGGGGCAGCCCCCTAGCGGCGGTCTGGGCGGACTCCAGGGAGAGTCCGCCCGGCGGGCCTGGCCGCCCCCTTGCGGGCGGCCTGGGCGGACTCCAGGGGGAGTCCGCCCGGCTGGCAGGCAGAGGCCGCCCCGGTGGGCGGCCTCGATGGACGGCGGCAGGAGGCCGCCGCCTCTCGGGCAGCAGGGAGGTCGCCCCTGGTGGGCGACCCCGACGGATGGCGGCAGGAGACTGCCGCTCTTGGGCTGATTAGGAGGTCGCTCCCGGTGGTGCTGTTGGCGAACTCCTGCAAGGAAAAGCACTGCACGATTAGCGGACCTAACCGCATGTCCCGCGAGGGTGAGCCATGGGAACAGCCCGCCGTCCCGCAGGGCACGCGGTTGCTAGGAAACCTAGGCGGACAGGGAAACTGTCCGCATACGCGGGACTTGTCGCGATCGAAAGGGAGAACCTAAGGGTCGCGACTAGCCAGCTGGCCACCTTGGGAAGGATCGCCGATTTCTGGTTAACATAATCCCCGCACTTTTTTAAGTTCCGAAGGAACTTCGAAAAAGTTGGAGACCCACGAAAATCGTGATCCACCCCAATGGAAAGAGAGGGGGAGGCAAGGAGAGATAGAACCTGAAGCCTCTCCTTACAAGCTTGGTGTTTCCTATTTTATTTTCCTGCAAGAGGAAAATTAAGGGTAAGCACGTATGAGTGGTACATCGAGTGTGTACCTGAGTTTGATTTTGCAAAACGAAGAAGGCGCTTCTCCTGTAAAGTTCTGCAAAACAATAGTGAGGGAAAACAGAAGGCATAATAACTTGCAAGTACCTGATAGAGGCTTGCAAGCACCTGTCATTCTCTGCAAAAAGAGAAGGGAAAAGAGTATACAAGGACAAAAAATGAGTTACAAGTACCTGGAAGGAACTTGCAAATCTTTGGTGGTCTCTGCGAGAGAAGAGTTAAGAGTATGCATAGTACATGAAAGTAACTTGCAAGTACCTGAATGGAGCTTGCAAGTGTTGGTGACTTCTGCAAGAAGAGAGTTAGAGGCAGATATTGTATATAGAGATAAGCTGCAAGTACCTGAATGACTTGCAGATGTCTGCTAACCACTGCAAAGTGAAGAGTAAGCAGCAGAGATAAAATAATGATTTAAACTGCAAGTACCTGGATGAGGTTTGCAGGTGTCTGTTGTTCTCTACAAAGAGAAAAGTTAGAAGCAGACAATTTGCATATGAATGGAGCTTGCAAGTACCTGTGGAGAAGGCTTGCAAGGGTTTGCTAACCTCTGTGAGGAGAGAGATTAGAAGCAAATAAGACGCGAGGATAACCGCACCAGAACCATACCAAAAATGTTGATATGACTCGATTAATGTTTGACGCCATTAGACTTTGGCAAGAATAATGAGTAGCTCTGTGAATCTCCATATGATAGAGCTTGAGCAGGCAAAGTATATGAGGTGAGCATAAGCAAAGTGATTGCTGAAAATCTTTTTGAGATTACCCATGAAGGTTGATGAGATAGGGTCGATATGACCAAGTAGCAAGAGAGATGTCCGATGAACATTATCACGAAGTCCAGATTAATGAATCGAGCACTAGCTGTTGACATGGCTGGAAATCCTTTGGCAGGTTGGATTAACCTGTTCACCTGTGAAAGGAGGGAAGAGAGAAAGGAGGTCTGTACCCGGAATGACTAAAGAGGGTTGAATGCTGCCACAGGTGTTCCCCGTGGGCCTTATGCATCACTTGCCCGAAAAATCATCCCGAGTATAGTCCTACTCAAAGCGGGCTGGCCGCGCATCCTCAAGGAGGGGGGAAAAGGAAAAAGAGGTCCATATTCGGAATGACTAAGGAGGGTTGAATGCTGCCACAGGTGTTCCCCATGGGCCTTATGCATCACTTGCCCGAAAAATCATTCCGAGCATGATCCTGCTCAAAGCGGGCTGGCCGCGCATCCTCAAGGAGGGCACAAAAGAGGAAAGCAAGGGAAAGGTCCTGAGAAGGACCGCTAGAAGGACCGCTCTCTCGCCTTGGGTACAAGCATCACTGATCAACGAGACGGTTGCGCCAAGAGGCCTATCTTGTCTGTGTATTGATCAGTGGAGTTGCGAACCCGAGAAGGCACGGATCGAGGATACCGGAGAGTGCTTCGGCCACCACAGTTGAAGGATGAGCAAAGAGACAAGGCTACGCTTTGATTGCCATTGCTTGTCCAGCGAAGATCATCCTAACCGTAATGTATCCTATAGGACGCACAACAGAGCTAACACATGGGGCTCCCCTAGCACACACTCTGTGTCAGATGTTGGCTAGGATCCTAAGTCTGAAGCCCATTCCCGTGATTGAACTGCTCCCACTGCACACATGGGTATACTCCCGCCATGTGTGGTCGAAGCGTAGTGCGAGAACAAACTACGGAGGGAACGTTTCAGACTCGGCGAAATCTCATTGGCGTAACGATCCTAAGAGAGGGAGAAGAGAGGAAGGAGCAACACAAGAAGGGAACTGTGTCAGTACGGGATCCCTGAATAAAAGCTTTGCTGGAAAGCAAGTAAAGAACACTGAGAAGTGTTGTAATGAAAATGTTTGAAAAGGAGAGAGAGTAAGGGTTGAGATAACCCCTGTAGGTTGCAAGGAGCTTTGGAGGACTGTGAAGTCCATCGCTAGCATTGAATCCTCCCCAGCACACCCTCGTCGTTGGCATCGAAGCATTCGACTTCTCTGTTAACAACGAGGAGAGGAAATCTTCGACTTGGCTCACCCTCTTGAGGAGTGAGGAGCGTCTGAAATTCTTTGCCCTTTGAAGTTGGAATCAGGGCGATCTTCTTTAGGAAGCAGGTCATTCATCTTGCCTTGCCGGAGCATCCTTTGCACAAGCTGGCGGAATGCTCACAGTCTTCTGTTCGATGGCCTGACTCTTTGTGAAATTCACAATAAGGCTCTGAGTTTCTAGACCTCTGATCGGTCGCCGATAGGGCTTCTTGTAGTTTGCCCTATCTTTCATGATCTGGACTACTTCTTGCACGACGTCGTCGAGATCAGACTCATGCAAGTCATCGTCTTGCTCTTGTTGAACAGTTGCTGTTTGAGAATGAGCTAGCGGCAGCAATGATCTTGAGCATTGTCTCGGCTTGGGAAGGAGTATCGCTGGCGATGAAGCCTTCTCTCCTTCCTTGAGTAGGTTGGGAAACGATTGCAAGGAGACCTTGGAGGATGCTTGCGGAGGGATCCTCCTCGGATAGAAGTTTGGAGACGAAGCCTGGATTGCTCTTTTCGCCTCGGATGTATGAGTTGGCCAGAGCATTTAACTCTTGATATGTCCTTGGAGCACGGACGTTGGCTTCAAATTTGAGAGGCCCCTCACGAAGACCGTGGATAAGAGCCACTCGGTACATCTCTTGGTCAGTAACTTCGATGTCCAAAATCTCTCTTTGGAATCGATCCACAAACTGAGACCAAGTCTCATTCCCGCGCTGCTTGATCTCAAAGAGGGCTTCAGGACCGCCCTTTCTCTTAGTTGACGTAGAGAATCTGAGAAGAACTCCCTTCGAAGATCAAGGAAGGAAGCGATGGAGTGAGGACGGAGGCCATAGAACCAGTCCCTCACTTGCCCATCAAAGAGGTAACGAGAAGCTTGCATTTGGTTGCATCTGAAAGAGTCTTGAGAGCAACGGCTGACTCAAAAGCTTGAAGGTGCTTTACTGGATCTGTCTCTCCAGTGTAGGTTGGTAGTCGAGGCTCTCTGAAGTTTGCTGGAGTTGGCTCATGGCGGACACTCTCCGCGAATGGTGAAGGTTCTTCTTGCTCTCCTACAGCATAGGGATAAAAGGAGCATAAGCTGCAGCTGCAAAGTAGCATGAGGATAAAAAGGAAAAGCCGCTGCAGGAGGAGCAGGGCAGGAGCTGAAGGGTAGGGATGACTTCCCTGAAAGTTGAGAACTCTAGCTGGACTTCCCCGGGCTGCTTCCCGGAAGAAGTTATGGCGAGCAGCGAACTCTTCATCTTGAGTCCGCAAAGGAGCTGCAGGCCCTTGCGGAAAGTTTGGAGTGTACGGGGATAGAACGACGGGCAAGCTTGAGAGTAAGCTTGCTGACGCTCTGCTGTTGGTGTTGGGTTGATTGGAGCAGCTGGAGCAGCTGCTGGATGAGCGTCCAATCGCTGTGTTATAGCAGCAAGAACTTTGTTGATAGCTTGGAACTGTTGAGCATTCTCTCGACGCGACTGCTCAAAGGCTTCCCAGAGAGGATCTTCACTGGGACTCGGAGCATGGTTCTCGGCTGACTGATGGTCTGACATGATTATTGTTGCTTTCACTTTCACTGCTTGTTCTGATCTGAAGGTTTGCGCGTGAGCTGTTCGGGTCCACGCTCACCGCACCAAAATGTTGATGCGCGAAAACGGCACCGGGGGGACAGCTATCACCGAGGGGTGATTGGGCCTCACAGGCTAGGTGAGGAGGAAGGAGAAGGTTGCGGAAGAAGGGAGAGGCTTGCGAGAAGAGGCGAGCCTTGATCAACAGAGAGGGTTGATCAACAGGGGAAGAGGAGGGAGACCGGGAACGGTCGAGCAGACAGTAATTGCAATGGTTGCACTTGCAGGTTGAAAGCCGAGGAGAGCTGAGCTGAGCTGAGGGCAAGGCTTGCTGAGCAGGGGAGCAAGGCTTGCTGAGCAGGGGAGCAAGGCTTGCTGAGCAGAGGAGCAAGGCTTGCTGAGCAGAGGAGAGAAGGGGGGCCGCTAGCAGCGGCAACAACACATTTCGCCCGTCGCGGCCTAAATGCCACTCCTGCGACGGGCTTTCATTTTATTAAAGCTAGAGGTTACAAGCTTACAAGTACACCTTTACAACAAATCAATAAAAGGGGTACAAGGAGAAGTTAGCGGCTAAGAGAGAAGAAGTTGCCAGAAAGCAAGAGAGAAGCTGCCAGAGACTAAGTAAAATAGTCTGCTAGCTGCTGGAGGACTGGGAAACTGAGTCTGCAGAGTCTGCTGGCAAGCTGCTGAAGAGCTGTGGAGGACTGCGCGGACAGGAAACTGAGTCCGCTGAGCTTGCTGAGAGGTGATGACGGACTGGAAAACGGAGTCCGCAGGGGCAGCTGGCAAGATTGTCTCCACCACCAGGATCCCTGAATGAGAGGCTTCAGGGGGTATTTATAGGCCCAGGGAAGTTCTTGAAGAAGCGGGGCCCAGTGACATCAGCATGACGACCTGCGCGGACTCCGCGGACTGAGATTTTGCGTCCGCCACCTTGACTGATGAAGCAAGCGGATCCTCCTGCAGAGAGCTGGAGGTCGCCCCCTAGCGGGCGACCTGGGCGGACTCGGGGGAGTCCGCCCGGCGGACGCCGGGGCCGCCCCCTTGCGGGCGGCCTGGGCGGACTCCAGGGGGAGTCCGCCCGGCTGGTCGCCGGGGCCGCCCCCTGCGGGCGGCCTGGGCGGACTCCAGGGGGAGTCCGCCCGGCTGGTCGCCGGGGCCGCCCCCTTGCGGGCGGCCTGGGCGGACTCCAGGGGGAGTCCGCCCGGCTGGTCGCCGGGGCCGCCCCCTAGCGGGCGGCCTGGGCGGACTCCAGGGGGAGTCCGCCCGGGGGGCCTGGCCGCCCCCTTGCGGGCGGCCTGGGCGGACTCCAGGGGGAGTCCGCCCGGCTGGTCGCCGGGCCCGCCCCCTAGCGGGCGGCCTGGGCGGACTCCAGGGGGAGTCCGCCCGCGGGCCTGCCGCCCCCTTGCGGGCGGCCTGGGCGGACTCCAGGGGGAGTCCGCCCGGCTGGTCGCCGGGGCCGTCCCCTAGCGGGCGCCTGGGCGGACTCCAGGGGGAGTCCGCCCGGCTGGTCGCGCGGGGCCGCCCCCTAGCGGGCGGCCTGGGCGGACTCCAGGGGGAGTCCGCCCCCTGTGGGCGGCCTGGGCGGACTCCATGGGAGTCCGCCCGGCCGGCGGGCAGAGGCCGCCCCGGGTGGGCGGCCTCGACGGACGGCGGCAGGAGGCCGCCGCCTCTCGGGCAGCAGGGAGGTCCCCCTGGTGGGCGACCCCGACGGATGGCGGCAGGAGACTGCCGCTCCTTGGGCTGATTAGGAGGTCGCTCCCGGGTGCTGTTGGCGAACTCCTGCAAGGAAAAGCACTGCACGATTAGCGGACCTAACCGCATGTCCCGCGAGGGTGAGCCATGGGAACAGCCCGCCGTCCCGCAGGGCACGCGGTTGCTAGGAAACCTAGGCGGACAGGGAAAACTGTCCGCATACGCGGGGACTTGTCGCGATCGAAAGGGAGACTTAAGGGTCGCGACTAGCCAGCTGGCCACCTTGGGAAGGATCGCCGATTTCTGGGTTAACACTAACCCAACGCTCGTAGCTCGTTGTCATAGGCGGAAGCCACCTTTCGTCGATCGGTGAAGGCTTTGCTGTATAAATGATGGGCGACCCTCCTGCGTGAGGACGGCGTCGACCCCTTTCTCCGAGGTGTCACACTCCACGACACACGACCGAGATAAATCAGGCATGCTCGGGATCGGGGCCTCCACAATAGCGTGTTTCAAGCTATAGAAGGCCTCTTGGGCGTCCGCATCCCACCGAAAAGACACCTCCTTTTTCAAGAGGTCCGTCAGTGGCCACGCCAAAGCCCCGTAACCACGGATGAAGCGGCGGTAATAGTCGGTGAGGCACAAGAATCCGCGCACGGCCCGACAGCTCGTCGATGTCGGCCAATGCAAGACAGCATCGATATTTCAGGGTCCATGGCGAGCCCCTCGGTAGAAATGATATGGCCCAGGTACTCGACCTGAGGCTGGCTGAAGGTGCACTTCTTCTGGTGGGCCACGATTTGGTGGACGGCGAGGAGACAGAGGATGGTGGCGAGATGGGCCAGGTGGAGCTGCCAAGATGAGCTATAAAACAAAATGTCATCAAATAAAAACAGGACAAACTTATGCAAATAAGGGCGAAACACATCGTTTATGGTGGACTGGAAGGTGGTCGGGGTATTCGTTAGACCGAACGGCATGACGAGAAACTCGTAGTGCTCATCATGTGTATGAAAGGTCGTCTTTGGCACGTCATCTGCCCGCACGCGGATCTGGTGGTAACCCGAGCGTAAGTCCAGCTTGGAGAAAAACGTAGCACCGCGCAGTTTGTCCAACAACTCTTGGATGATAGGAATGAGGTACTTATCAAGCACAGGTAGCTTGTTCAACTCTCTGCAGTCGACACAAAATTGTCAAGTGTCATCCTTCTTCCGCACCAGCAGCACCGAACTGGAGAAGAGGCTGTCACTCCACTGGATGATGCCTGCCATGAGCATATCTGCCAACATGGCCTCCTTGGCGTTCTTCTGGTCATGATTGTACCGGTAAGGGCGGATGGAGACTGCAGTCACGCCGGGATGCAGGGTGATTCTGTGGTCGGAAGCACGCGGTGGAGGTAACCCGTGCGGTATGGTGAAAACCATCGGATGATCGTCGAGTAGCCGCCGGACGTCCGGATGTAAAGGTGGTGGTACCGATTTAGATCCCTGCTCCATGTGCCACGGGAGAACGCTGAAATAAGGTTCGGTTGTGCGGAGACTGGAGCGGAGGCCGGCTAGTGAACGAGCCAGAGAGGAATCTCCCTGAAGGTGATGAGTCATGCCCGACGCCTCAAAGTCCAACGTGAGACGCCCACAATTGTGTTTGCAGTCTCCAAGCGTGCACAACCAGGACACGCCCAATATCACATCCAACCCACCAAATCCAAAGACATAGAAATTCGCAGAGCCCGAGTACGTGTCAATGGAAAACTGTAGGAGAGCGTGGGGTTGGAGTCACCGGAAGGTGGAGCGCCGCCACGAGGTCCTGAGACATGAAATTGTGACTGACGCCACTATCGATCATAAGGACCGATGTCGACTGCTGCAGGGTGGCTGTGAGCTTCATGGTGCACGGGCCGGTAATGTCGCGCACCAAGTAGCAAGAGACCTCCAACCGATGCAAGGTGGCAACCAGCTCGACCGTATTGGGCCCCTACTAGTCAAGCTCGAGAGCCTCAAAGTCGGTCATCACAATCTCCTCTTCTTCGGCCCCCAAGAGCATATGGAAGTCTCTGTTGGGACATTAATGGGTCGGTGAGTACGGGTCCTTGCAGCGGAAACAAAGGTCATTTCCCGAGTTCAAGGTACTCCTGATGAGAATTCGATGGGGGGAGGGGGTCGAGCCCGTGGGGGTGGCGGCCGCGGTGGTGGGCGGCTGGATGCGGGTAAAACATCTGGGGTTTCCCGACCCATTGAAGGCGGCGATCGGACAGGACGAGGCTGGGGTGGGGCGTGAGCCGAGAGGCCAGGGTGGAGGCGACGGTGGCAAAGTCGGCCTCCATGAAGCACACCTGCTCCATTATGCGGGACTGGGTGTTGGGGTCGTGGACCCAAAGACAGTTACATATGTGCGGGCGCAACTCGGCGAGAAACATGCCCAAGTAGTGGTCGAGCGATAAGTCGGGCATGTGCGTGGCCACCTCGATGAAGTCATCGATGTAGGCGACGATGGAGTCTACTTGGCAGACATTGCCCAGACGTCCATAGGGGTTGTCGGCATGGAGGTTGTCGTAACGGCGGATCAGCTCGTCTTTGAGGAGTGGCCAAGATAAGGTCGGTAACAACTGGCGGAGCCAACGGACACAATGAAGAGCCAAGCCCTCCATGTAGATAGTGGTGAGAGAAACCATTTGATTCGTGGGCGTTCCATGGATTTCGAAGTAGTGCTCGGCCCGTACGAGCCAACCCAATGGATCGGTCCCGCCAAAGACCTGTAGTTCAATGTGGCGGAGAGCGCCGACTGTAAGCTCATGCAAAGGATGCACGCCCACTGGAGGATCACCCGGGTTGCTGGCTGACGTCGTGGTGGCGAGCGGTGGGGTCGGTGGAGCAGCTGGGGGCGGAGGACGGGAGGCGATGAGGGTGTGGATGTCGCGGACGACAACTTGGAGATCCAACAGGGTCGTATCGACCCAGTTGAGGCGATCAAAGAGTGTCGCGGTGGAAGTGACTAGATCGGAGTCATGCGCCAAGCTGCGGGTGATACACATGCGCCGGGGAACGTCGGAAGGGGCCGAGGAAACACCAATAGGAGCGTAGAAGAAAGGAGACGCCAGCGGAGAGGATTGTAGGTGCGACGCGGAATGGACGGCGGCGCGCAGGCGGTGATAGGACCAGTTGATAGATAGGAGATGTAGTGGGCGAGAGGGAGAGGGCAGTGGCGTTACGCGAGAGTGAGAGGGAGATCGGGACGGGGGAGACGGAATGCGGCTTGGGCAACAGGGGGAACCGCTGGGACGGTATTCTCCCCTCTTTAATTTCTAATTTTAATAATTCCAAGCACATCAAAACAAGTCCACACATCTCTCATATAAGAGGGAGACCAAATAGGCCGATCGGCAGTACAAAACATAAAATAAAATGCGAAAATAGTCAAATGCGAGGCCCGCCAAGCGCCACTCGAGGCTCATGTCGTCTCCGCGCGCCTAGTATAAACGTGCATGGAGCGCATCACTTTGACCGGATCCTCCCCGTTCTGACCCAATAGTCTTGAATGATTGACAAGGATTTCCAAGGCTCTACAATGCTCCGAATGAATGGGCTCTAAGAAGAACAAACAGGTTAAATTGACCAAGCAATCATGAGTGACCCGAGAAGGATTGGCTTATTTAAGCTAATTGAGTCATGGAGTGCTCAAAACAGGCTAATTTACCAAACTGATCAGATTGACCTAACCAATTCAATTGAAGGTCCATTTGAGCCGATCATTTCCAGTTGGTATAATCTTGACATAATTGAACTACGGCCAATGAAAACTCAACGGGTTTGAGTAAACTTAAATGGTCAACTAAACATGTCTGACGGTATTAAGAGTCAATTGAGTTTGCTTTCAAAATATGAGCTCTAGTAGACTCAATGATGACCAAATTGAGCTATGGGCACTCACGCTAGCCTTATGAGGCCAAATGAGGGTGGGAACCTGGGGAGTGGGGGTGGCAAACTGACCATGTTGATTGAACTAGCTTAGGGTCTGTTTGGCGCAGCTCTGGCGGCTGGAAAATCTCTATTCCAGCCGCCAGAGCTGTTTTATATGTGTTTGGGACAGCTCCCTGTGAAGAGCTTTTCAATCCGCCAGAGCTGTTTTCCAGCTTTTCAGAAATCTCCCTCCCCCCAGCTTCTGCTCTTGCAAAATAGCTTTCTCTCTCACAGGTTTTGGAAGTCTAATGGTTTTCTTCAGATGGAACATGCTTAGGTCGGACGGCCTTCCTCCGGCGATTCCGAGCCCCTGACGGCCTTCCTCCGGCATTCCGAGCCCCCGACGTCCTTCCTCGGGCGATTCCGAGCGCACTTCTGCACAGAATACCAAACACTCTGCAGCTTTTCAAAACTGCTCCCCAGAAATCTATTTTAAAACAGCTATATCCGGACAGCAGCTTTTCAATCCGCCAGAGCTGTCCCAAACAGAGCCTTAGTCTAAACGAATCTGAAGAATTGTGTCGAGCTAGTCTCAATTGACTCCAATAGGCAACATGGGTCTCACGAATTGAGTCCAGCTAATTCGAACGAATTGAGTCCTCTATGAAATGGTTGACCCTATATGGGTCAACATGAGGTAAGTTGACCATTGACCTAATCAAATGGACCAAACATTAAATGGGTTGTTATTCGTTGGTCGAAGCTGCCAGAAGTCGTATCCCAGGAATTTGAGATTTCCTTCTTCCCTGCCAAGCATCTATGTTGGAATACTGAACGCACGCATGCATTGGCCTAGGCAAAAGGAAATCCCCCAATCATCATATATGTAATTATATGAAACAACATTGTTGAGGTGTGCCCGCAAAAGTAACCATCTTCCCTCTCCCTCTCCCTTACCAGATCCCATCATAGTAACCTACAAAACTGGAGCAAACAAGAGGAGCTTAATTCAAGGGAATCAAAGCTTGTTGTGCTTGAGCTATCTTAAATGGAGCCAATAAGAAACTTTGACCACCTCACAAATGTGTGGGTGACTTTACCCATCCTTCGAGATAGATAGTAGGAGTGATGCGCCCTGCGACGCATCATAGCCTTTATGCAGTTATTTTATTTTATTTTATTACATGCACTATGTTTCCTGCATTTCTTTATGTTGTTTTCCGGCTAATCGGCTTGACCGACCGTTGAGACTTCAATAAAGAGGTCTGGTATTACTAGTAGTAGAACGTTAGCGGCAAGCCAAAAATTAATTACACAAAAATAAGTTTTCAAATTCAATTTTCAAATTTCAAATATCATCAATTATTGGGAAAGTCATTACGAGGAGAATATTTTTTTAAATTGGGAATCAAATTCATGAGATTCCATGTGTTATAGAAGGAAAGAAATAGAAGAAATTTAGCCTATTTAACAACCCCATTTAGTGGAGAGAAGGGGAGCCGGACAGAACCAGGACGAACGTCTTTTTTCGTTCTTTGTACATTGTCGGTGATTCCGCCTACCAGCCGACGTGCCCTCATCGTCCCAGTCGCTGCTTGCAATCGAAGGAGTACGGGTCCCGCCCGGTCTCGTTTCTGTCGGGCTTCCCGCCGCGGGTCACCAGCCGCTCCGACGCCACTGACGCACACAGCGTCGACCCGACGCTGCCAATCTCCCGCTAACGGGCCGTCGTCGACTCCGACGCAACCTTCCGACGGCCTGGACTTCTTCCTGGGCGTCGTCGACTCCGACGCAAGTATCCGACGGCCTGGACTTCTTTCGGGAGCCGTCAACTTCAACTCCAGCTCCGACCGACCCGTGTTCGCCCGTTTTAGGGCCGATTGCTGTCTTCCCGTGCACTGCCGAATTGGAAACCTGCTTATGCTCTAAATTGGGTAAACCCGTCCGCTCTCTTGAGTTAGTATCAAACTTATGCTTTTTTCTTAATTAATTCATGGGCTTGCCATTACGTTCGCACTGCTAAGAATATCGTTATTTCATAAATTATCTGAACTCAGATTTTGTTTGTGACCGTGTGGGTTCCATTGAAGGTTCGACTCGTAAATACGTGAGAGAACCACTCAGCGAGGTTAACGAACCTCTTAAAGCTCAGAGCGACGACGTGTATTTCGCGCGCGAAAATTCAGATTTTGGCCGACTCGGCTCTCCTTTTTTTTCAAAATTAAGATTTTATTTAAAGTAACCTCATAATTTGTTTTTTTTTAACAAAATAAATATTTGATTAAAAATCCTTAATTAAATTCAAGATACATCAGTTTGGTATCAGAGGGGGTTTATGATTCACTCCTATCGCGAATCACGCGATCCGAATTTCAAAGGAAGAAAAATTAAAGCAAATATATTTTAAAATATATTTAACTTTATTTTTCAAAAAATAAAATAAAAAATTATTAATTAAATTTTATTTAAATCTGTTTTCAAATTTTTCAATGGAAAAAAGGGCGATCAGTTAGAAAACAGCGTAGGAGATTTGGCTCGACGCATGAGTGATTTGATGAAAACTGTCAAGACGTTCACCGCCGGTATGGGTAGTGTCACACATATCATGAACGGACTGCGCACTTCAGTTAATAATATTGAAGGCACATTGCACGCCAACCGAACATCTACCCCGATGGCCGAAAACGACCCTGATCATAGATCTCAGGAACTTGCACACCCCGATTCGGAAGCACACAATGATCCACGACACCAACCCCGTTGGGATGTGGGAATCAAGTTGGACGTGGGCGATTTCGAAGGGCGAATAGAGCCCGAGAGTTGCCTAAAATGGTGTGAACGGATAGATCAATTCCTGGCTTGGAAGCAATTGCCCCAAGCTAGGCAAGTTGAGTATGTCACGCTTAGACTTAAAGGATCCGCGTTAGTTTGGTGGGGACAATTAGAACGGTCTAGGTTTAATTTAGGTATGCCCCGATCACAACATGGAACGATTTCAAAACTCAACTGCGTAAGCGATACGTTCCGTCCGATTACATCCAAACCCTGTATCGTAGGTTCCATAATTTACGTCAGGACAAATTATCTGTCGACGAGTACACAAATGAGTTCCTAATCTTGCAGTCTCGCCTCGACCTCCGAGAGGACGATGACATGACTGTTTCCCGTTATCTGAACAAGTTACGCTACTCCATTCGAGATCAGTTGGAGCTCCTTGATTATAAGGATTTATGGGAGGCTACGAGTCGCGCACGTAGAGTAGAGGCACTACAGAAACGAACAGCTGGAAACAAGACTACTGACAAGTCTCACCCGACTCACACTGTCACCCCTGCCGGTCCTCCCCTACGCGACCGATAGCGCCACGAACACCCCAGCACTTCCTGCCCCTCCCAACAAGGGTAAGGAGATTGTAGGCACTAGACCTCAGCCTGGGGCGTTTAGATGTTTTAAGTGTATGGAGCCGGGTCATAAGTCTTCTGAGTGTCCGCGACGCCACTTTATCGTCATCGTCGATTCCGAGAGTGGATCAGAACCTGAGTATGGAGTCTTTCTTAGTGACTCCCAGATTGACCCGACCCCCAAGGCTGAGTTAGAGAGTGAGTACGAAATTGAGGGAGAACAACCTGAGCAGTTAGTGTGCGTTCTCCAACATCAGTCTCCTAACTCCTAAGGCCCCTATTGACGGCGAGTGGTTGAGAAACAACATCTTTCGTACCACCACACGCATACAGGGGCAGTTCTGCTCCATCATTATAGACAGCGGTAGTATGGAGAACTTCGTTTCTCAACGCATGGTTGAAAAGCTGAAATTAAAAACGCAACTCTTAGGAAAACCCTATAGTCTATCATGGGTCACTAGTAGCACTACCATTCCTATCACGCACCAGTGTCTCGTAGAGTTTTCCATAGGCAGTACATATCAGGATGTTGTATGGTGTCATGTCACTACTATCGAGGTATATCACATCCTGCTGGGACGACCTTGGCAGTACGATAGGCGCGTAGTTCATGATGGTTTGAAGAACTCTCACTCCTTCGAGCGCAATGGGCGCAAGATCGCTCTTCTTCCCCAGAAGAATGGCCTTGTTCCCAAAGCCCCATAAAGGACTTCGCCCCCTTCTACCACTGTCTCCGCGATATCCCTTCCCTCCGCCACCATGTTACTGACTGGGCCCCAATTCCAGGAGGAGATGAGGGATAGCGATGTCGTCTATATGTTATCCGGTATCGATATCACCCCCACTACATTAGACATTCCTGATACGGTGCGTCCCCTCATAGAAGAGTTCTCTGAGATCATGCCGGAGGAGCTTCCCGATCAGCTACCCCCGATGAGAGACATACAGCACTGCATAGACCTTATCCCAGGAGTTAGCCTACCTCACTTGCCCCATTATCGCATGAGTCCGAAAGAGCATGAGGAGCTACATAGGCAGGTGACCGATCTGATTTCGAAGGGTCACGTTAGAGAGAGTATGAGTCCATGCGCCGTTCCTGCACTCCTAGTTCCAAAAAAAGATGGGACATGGCGCATGTGTGTAGACAGTAGAGCGATAAATAAAATTACAATCAAATATCGCTTTCCGATTCCCCGATTGGATGATATGCTTAGTGGATCCCAAGTATTTTCCAAGATTGATTTAAAAAGTGGATACCACCAGATTAGAATTCGACCCGGGGACGAATGGAAGACTGCGTTTAAAACGAAGGAAGGATTGTACGAGTGGCTAGTGATGCCTTTTGGCCTATCCAACGCTCCCAGTACGTTTATGTGAGTGATGAATCAAGTGCTTAGGCCACTCATAGGAATTTGCGTAGTGGTATACTTTGACGATATTTTGATTTATAGCACTGATCAGGATCAGCACATGATTCATCTTAGACAGGTCTTAGATCTACTACGTGAAAATAAACTATATATAAATTTGAAGAAATGCACATTTTTGATTGACAGCCTGACCTTCTTAGGATATATTGTTTCTTTTGAGGGCATTAGCGTTGATAGAGAGAAGGTCAAGGCGATAGAATCATGACCTAGCCCTAGGACGATTACTAAGGCTCGAGGATTCCATGGGCTAGCATCTTTTTATCGGCGATTTATTCGAAACTTTAGTACCCTGATAGCCCCTGTGACGGATTGTCTAAAAAAGGGTCTATTTATTTGGACTGAGGAAGCTGAGCGAGCATTTCTTTCGGTTAAAAAGAGACTCGCGAGTGCACCGGTATTAGCACTGCCCGATTTTGAGAAAATTTTTGAGGTTGACTGCGACGCATCGATCATAGGCATTGGCGCAGTTTTGAGTCAGGAGGGTCACCCCATTGCATTCTTTAGTGAGAAGTTGAACGAGGCGAAGACTAGATATTCTACGTATGACTTAAGAGTTTTATGCTATCGTTCAGGCTCTCCGTCATTGGAGACACTACCTGATTCAGCGCGAGTTTGTGTTGAACACTGATCATGAGGCTCTGAAGCATCTGAACTCCCAGAAGGAGACCAGGCGTCATGCCAAGTGGGCTGCTTACCTGCAGGAGTTCACATTTCACTTGAAGCACAAACCCGGTGTCACGAACCGCGTAGCCGACGCGCTTAGTCGTCGAACCCATTTATTAGTCACCCTGCAGCCGTGCATTACTGACTTCGATTCACAGCGCGATCTATACGCCACTGATCCGTTCTTTCACGATATTTGGCGCTCCTGCCAGCACAGTGGGACTGATCCCACCACACAGTATGTCGTGAGTGAGGGTTATCTATTTAGGGGCACTCGTCTTTGCATTTGCGAAAGCTCACTTCGAGAGACATTGCTTAGAGAGCTCCACTCGTCTGGGTTAGGCGGGCACGTTGGCCAAACTAAATTACTCGACCTCGCCAACGCACGTTATTATTGGCCAAATATGAAGCGTGATGTCACCGAATTCATTAGGCACTGCACCACCTGTCAGTTGTACAAGGGACACGCACAAAACACTGGACTATACACCCCCTTACCGATACCTGAGTGACCATGGGGTGACATCTCGATGGACTTCGTGGTAGGACTCCCTCGCACTAAGAGGAAATTCGACTCTATTTTTGTAGTCGTAGATCGATTCTCAAAAATGGCACACTTCATCCCGTGTAGAAAGACTTCTAGCGCTGTACACGTGGCCGAACTTTTTAAAAAAAAAATTGTTAGACTGCACGGAATTCCTAGGTCGATTACTTCTGATAGGGACACTCGTTTTATGGGGTATTTTTGGAAGACAATGTGGGTCCGACTAGGTACCAAACTCGAATTTAGCAGCGCATATCACCCTCAGACTGATGGGCAGACTGAGGTCGTTAATAGGAGTTTGGGGGATCTACTTAGGTGTTTGACGGGGGAGAATCCGAAACAATAGGATCTTCTATTACCACAAGCTGAATTTGCATTCAATAATTCTACTAATCGCTCCACAGATAAATCTCCTTTCGAGATTGTTTACGGCTTCCCTATACCGCATTTACTTGATCGTCACTCCCTCCCGAATCATGAACGTATTTCCTTTGATGCGCAGACTCATGTTGATTATTTAAAGGAATTGCATAAATCTATTACTAATAAATTGCGAGCGACTTCTGAAAAATATAAAACCATGGCCGATCGACATCGCCGGGAGTTATATTTTTCAGAAGGAGATTGAGTTCTTGCTTATTTCAGGAAGCAAAAGATTCACTCCGGGTACATACCACAAATTACAGCAGAGGAAGTTTGGTCCTTTCCGAGTCCAGAAGCGCATCGGGGAGAATGCATATCTCCTAGAGTTGCCCGCTGAATTCGGCACTTAGCCGATATTTAACGTGGCAGATCTGTCACCTTTTTATGGAGATCACCTAGTTCCAGCCCAAGCCCACCGACGACAGCTCCTGAGATTCCACCAGACTTAGCTCCAGTGCCGACACCCATGACTGAGGAGATCGACCAGGTTCGGATGTACGAGAGTTTCGCACTCGCCACGGGACATACCAATTATTTGGTCTCATGGCAAGGGACGAGACGTCACAGATAGTTCTTGATCAGCACAGATGAACTGCGCCGACGCCGCCCAGATTTTTCTATCGCTAGCTTTTGCGAAGTCTCGCCGGGGTCGAGCCCTTTCAACCCCGGGGGAATTGATGCGCCCTGCGACGCATCATAGCCTTTATGTAGTTATTTTATTTTATTTTATTACACGCACTATGTTTCCTGCATTTCTTTATGTTGTTTTCCGGCTCATCGGCTTGACCGCCGTTGGGACTTCAATAAAGAGGTCTGGTATTACTAGTAGTAGAACGTTAGCGGCAAGCCCAAAATTAATTACACAAGCATAAGTTTTCAAATTCAATTTTCAAATTTCAAATATCATCAATTATTGGGAAAGTCATTAAGAGGAGAATATTTTTTAAATTGGGAATCAAATTCATGAGATTCCATGTGTTATAGAAGGAAAGAAATTGAAGAAATTTAGCCTATTTAACAACCCCATTTAGTGGAGAGAAGGGAGCCGGACAGAACCAGGACGAACGTCTTTTTCGTTCTCTTTCATTGCCGGTGATTCCGCCTACCAGCCGACGTGCCCTCATCGTCCCAGTCGCTGCTCGCAATCGAAGGAGTACGTGTCCCGCCCGGTCTCGTTTCTGTCGGGCTTCCCGCCGCGGGTCACCAGCCGCTCCGACGCCACTGACGCACACAACGTCGACCGACGCTGCCAATCTCCCGCTAACGGGCCGTCGTCGTCGCTCTGACGCAACCTTCCGACGGTCTGGACTTTCCGGGCGTCGTCGACTCCGACGCAAGTATCCGACGGCTTGGACTTCTTCCGGAAGCCGTCAACTTCAACTCCAGCTCCGACCGACCCGTGTTCGCCCGTTTTAGGGCCGATTGCTGTCTTCTCGTGCACTGCCGAATTGGAAACATGCTTATGCTCTAAATTGGGTAAACTCGTCCGCTCTCTTGAGTTAGTATCAAACTTATGCTTTTTTCTTAATTAATTCATGGGATTGCCGTTACGTTCGCACTGCTAAGAATATCGTTATTTCATAAATTATCTGAACTCAGATTTTGTTTGTGACCGTGTGGGTTCCGTTGAAGGTTCGACTCGTGAACGCGTGAGAGAACCACTCAAGCGAGGTTAACGAACCTCTCAAAGCTCAGAGCGACGGCGTGTATTTTGCGCGCGAAAATTCAGATTTTGGCCGACTCGGCTCTCCTTTTTTAAAAAAATCAAGATTTTATTTAAAGTAACCTCATAATTTGTTTTTTTTAACAAAATAAATATTTGATTAAAAATCCTTAATTAAATTCAGGATACATCAAGGAGCCTCATTAAAGCCCTCCCCAAAGAGAGAAAGAGCTTTTCTATTTTTTGTAGAAACAGATCACATCCCCCTTCTTAAGAGAGGGAGCTGTATCTCGGGTTCTCTTACTTACAACATCTAATGGTGGGGCAAAGTGTGAAAGAGAGATATCACTTTGCTCACTTTCGGTAAGAGTAGGGCCAACACCATCACCGGCCAAGGTGGGTGATCACCTCCCTTGGGACCCTGCTCCGAGAAGGGTCCAATCCCCTCATCCACCGTCAGTTTGGAGAGAGCGAACCCCTCAAAAGCATGGGTAGGGAGAGAACGATCTCTCTCCCTATTCTACCTCCTATGTCGGAGTGGCAGCACCGCCGCGATCTCTCTCCCTATTCTACCTCCTATGTCGGAGTGGCAGCACCGCCGCGATCGGCACAAGGAAAAGGAAGACCGCATTCAGAGATCGTCGTGCCGATGAGAGACCAATCCCATTGCCACCGCACCAAGGGGGCGAATCCCCTCCCATTCGGAGATATAGTTCGCAGCCTCATGTGGCGGTGATCTCACCACCACCATCACACCATGTCATTCTTATGTGGGTTGGATCAGCCCCTAAGCCATTAGAGATTGAGCTAGCTTGTTGAGCCACCCTGGGGGCTGGTAGCCTCAAATTGGGTGCCTCAACATCACTATACCCAAGCTTGGGCTCGGTTCAGCCAAGTTTGGGATGATAATGATAATGCTCCTTCATACCCAAGGTTGTGAAAATAGGAATGCTTGATCATTAATATTTTGATTTTGCTTACGCTACTTTTGTTAAGTTTGGGATATTCTGTGATGCATGAAGCGCATAAGAAAGCATTTCAGCAATCAATTATTGTTAAATATTCTACAGTACAACATCATACTTAAAAGATGATTAAGCATATGGAATTTTCTTAGAGAGTAAAGATGAGTTGTGCTGTCGGTACCAATTTATTAAGTACTTGAAAAGGCTAGTTGTGCATTTGTATCATTTCAAAACAAGGGCTCAATATCTTTCAAAAGTAAAAAAAAAGTTAGTTCTTTTGCAACAATACCTCCTTGAATCTATTGGGACACATGGCAATGAAAAACAAATGACTGAGCAAATAGGGGTAAAAGAAAAAATGAGAACATTGGAGATGCATGTCAATATCATCAACATTCACAAGTCGAACTACCCCGCCTGTGATTCCATGCCCGACCGTTATGAATTTATTGAAATTATAATTCTGAAATTACTCAAGAACTTCAAAACAATACAAGGCAATTTGAAAAGAAAAAAATATCCAATACAAGTTAATTCAAATACACTTCTCTAACACTTAAGCCTACTTAACGACTTCAATATATATCTTTGTCATTCTCATGTATCAAAAGCTACTATATTCAAGAATGGGCCAAGGCCTCATGTGAAACAAAACAAAAATTATACAATCTCATAATATCACAATC
This sequence comes from Platanthera guangdongensis, assembly GCA_039583875.1. Classification (NCBI taxonomy): domain Eukaryota; kingdom Viridiplantae; phylum Streptophyta; class Magnoliopsida; order Asparagales; family Orchidaceae; genus Platanthera; species Platanthera guangdongensis. The sequence continues at coordinate 23,043,583 of CM077166.1, read as the reverse complement.
ATTTATAAGAAGCGAACATTTGGACCACGTTGGGAGGGCTTTTTTCCTCCTTTCTGTTTTCTGGAAAATGCTACCCTTCATAATATTGTATTTGTTTTTTTTTATAGTGGAAAATGCAGCTCATCCAAAAGGAGTTATTGTGCATTTTAGATAGTCCCCCGTCCCTAAAACCAACACAAAATGATGAATGATGGTGTTTTCCCGAAAACAGAAACTAGAAAAAAAGGCGTTGTTATGTGCAAAACAAGTTCGGCTATGTGGAAACCAAGTTAAGTGCAAACCAAACTAAAAAATCATATAAATACTTGTGAACCCGTAAAGAGCTCTTCAGTTCTTAACTGTTCTGTCAATTTTTTTTGAAAGATCAGTTTGCAGATAACCAGAACTGATTTGCACATAAAATTGACCAAAAAACCTCCCAAACGGGGCTAGTCACCATATAATCACAAAACAGACATGGTATAACTAAACCGAACATTATTTACCCGAAAAACGAAAAAAAATGCAAAATTATAAATGCTGTATGAAACAAAACAAATACATACCCTGAGGAGCGGATGATCTATCTGGAGCTGAAGGTCTTTGAAGGCCTCGCGGACCCTGCGGCGCTCGGGGGCGTAAATCAAGATTTGCGAGGGAGATCATCTTCGAAAGCTCTTCGTCCAAACCCTCGCACTTCATCGCCCCTTGTCCGACGGCCGAAAAACTCCCCGTCCTCCGTTCCTGACCTTGATCTGGCTCCTGATCGGAGGCGGCCTAACCTAGTTAAGGTCAGAGCCCGAATTGGTCTGCAGAGTCGAGAGAAGAGAAGAGATCGAAGAGAAGCGAGCAGTAAATCGTACCTGAGCGAGAGGCCAGCGGAGATCTCCGGCAACGCGGGAACTGGAGCTTTACACAACATTCTAGAAATGGAGAACTCTGAATTAGGACACCGGATATCTTATTTTGGGAAGAAAAGATTCTAGGCTTATTTAAAGCAGGCTTGAAGTGTGCGGAAGAGATTTCGATAGGAGGGAAGTAGACAAGTTTCAGACAACTTTTTATATTTTATAATAAGAATATATAATTATATAATATATGCATGGGCGCCTGGGCGGATTTTTGTTAGGCGGAGTGAGCCGCCACTAGGCCTGCCCAAAAGGCCCAATCGGGCCGGCCCGGACCGGGCCTGATCGGGCCCGGGCTTTTGCAAACCGGGCCGAGCCCGGGCCTTTCTTATCGGGCTCGGGCCGGGCCCGGGCTTTGACCCCGGGAAGGGGCCCGAGCCGGCCCCCCGGGCCAGGCGGCCGGGCCCTCTTAAGAAAAAAAATACTTAAAAATTAAAATAATAAAATAAAAATTAGAATAAAAAATTTATTAATATTGAAATTTTAAAAAACAAAATTACACTTTTAAAAAAAAATAGAAAAAAAAAGAAATTTATTATTTTAAATGATAATAAAAAAAATTACATTTTTATAAATTCAGATTGTCCATCTCCTCTTCAATTTCCTCGGAGCTCTCCTCCAACGCTGAAATGTGTGCTTCCTATTCGTAGCATCCAAATAATCCTTGTAGCAGATGCATAGTTCGAGTGATTCTTCATTTAGTCGGCTCCTCCGCGTGTTCAAAATCCTGCCACTAAGAGAAAAAGCGGACTCCGAAGCTACTGTACTAGCTTGAATTGTTAGTAAATCACGGGCCATATAGGCCAAAATAGGATAGGTATTAGCTTTACTTTTCCACCACTTTAAGATATCGAAGTTTTCGATCTCTTCCGTAGTCATAAAATCACGAAATTGTGTTTTCGTATACAGTCCTAATTCGTTTAAACTACTCGATGTGCGTGCTTTTTTTCTGGAAGCTAATTCTAAAATTTTTTGTAAAAGAATCTTTTGTCCTAGGTTGTGTTATTTCTTCTCGTGGTCGTGAGCCATATAAGTTGTCGTAATAATTAAAACATTCGGTAAAAATAGAATTAAATTAGTAGTACTAACGTCGTCAACGTCATCGAAACTTATATTTATGTCTAAGTTAACGTTAATTTCATCTATTAAATTTTCTACGCCGTCTACAGCGAATACGGGTTTAAAGCGGCGGCGCATGAAAATGCAGGAGGCATTTCTCTATAATATTTTTAAAAATTTTTCTTCTATTACTTCAATTAAAGGAAGCACATCCGGAGTGTTGCTTAAATAGTTAAGTTTTTGTGCGATATTTACAAAATTTTCATTACTAACGAGCTAGTGGGATAATAAACACCAAATAAAAAAACAGTCGCCCTATAAAAACATTTTAATAAATCCATGTAATGAAATAGTACGTCCCAATCATTATCAGTTAAATTATGATTATTTGTCATAGTGTAATATTCCATAAGAAGTGTTTTTTGTTGAAACGCTCTTTTTAACATTTTATATGTGGAGTTCCATCTTACAGGCATATCAAATTGAGGTTTCAAATATTTTTGACCTTGTGCGATCACAAATTTTCGAAAATCTTGACTTCGCTGTTTGGTACAATAAATAAATCTAAGCATAGTACAATTTTCTCAACATATGGTTCCATAGCTTCTAAACTATCCTGTACCACTAAGTTTAAAACGTGACCACACACATCGAGTGTGAAAAAACGCACCGTTGAGCATTGGTTTTAATTCACGTTTTAACCACTCTACTGCGGTGTTGTATACTAGCGTTATCAAAAGAAATACTCATTATTTTATCCTTTATTTTAAATTCACGCAAACATTTAATAATTACCGAATATATAGCCTTACCCGTGTGCGGAAATTCAAAAACCTTCAAACATATTACGCGCTTATTTAAATCCCATGAAACGGGATCGATCCAATGAGCCGTTATACAAATATAAGATAACCCTACCCTAACGCTACTACTCCAAACGTCGCTCGTTAAACTCCACTCCCCTCGAAAGTTTCAAAAAATTTTTATAAATCTTGTTTTGCGTCAAAATATAATTTAAGTGTGTCGCGTCTAATAGTGGATCTACTTACCTGTTGATATTTGGGCTGAAACCCTTCGTGTATATACTCCGTAGTCTCATCGTTGTCGTAGTGACTGAAATGCAACCCACGTCTGATGACGTTTTTCACCTGTAGGTCTCGCTGTCTTGCTTGATCGTACGTCCAAATTTGTCCTGATGCTGATATTTGTCCCTGACTGGACTCGGGAGCTTGCTTTGCAAAACAGGACTTAGCGTGTCTCGCTAGTGTTGAGTTGCCGGTAAGAGTTAGCAACTTTGAGCACAACTTGCACCGCGCCTTGAATTCGTCGCCGACTTTAACCTTGTCGAAATGCCTCCAGACGGGCGCCCTCCGATTATGCTCCACCACTTCGGTCGTGCTTTGAGTCGACGACGCCGGCGTTGAGGACGACATGCCATGCAGCGAGAGAGAGTAAGAGAGTAAGAGAGGGGAGAGAATAAGTGAGAGAGAGAGTGGAAGAGAGAGAGACAGTGAGTGAGTGGAAGAGAGAGAGAGAGAGAGAGAGAGAGAGAGAGAGTGAAGAGAAGAGAGGGGGGATCGGGTAGGAGGGGGGGGGATTTTATAAAAAAAAAAAAATTATTTTTTTTTTAATAAATATGGCCTAGGGCCTAGGCTTATTGCCTAGGCCCTAGGCCAAAAAAACTGCAGCCAGCAGGGCTGCTGCAGCCCTGCTGGCTGCAGTTCCAACGGCTCTAAGAGCCGTTGGATTTCCAACGGCTCTTAGAGCCGTTGGCAGCAGGTCCGGGCTACCGTGTTCGGGCCCGGTCCGGGCTTCGCCTGGGCCCGGGTCCGGGCCCAGCCGGCCCGATTTTCGGGCTTTGCCCGGCCCGGCCCAGGCCGGGCATCGGGCCGGGCTAGCCCCCAAAACCAGGGCCCTGTAAGGGCCCTGAGCCCGGTCTCGGCCCGGGCCGGGCTTTTTCCGGGCCGGCCGAA